>CAWUFW010006669.1:600000-1114573 GCA_963921515.1 Calotriton arnoldi
CGAACTTGCACTTGGTTTCCTCGCTACTTGGTTACATTTATAAAGCACCTTGTGCCTAAATGAAGCATCGGGACGCTTTAAAATGTAGGTCTGGTGCGATAGGGATAAGTACAAGGAAAGCAGGGAGCTCACCAGGTAAGAACCGAATGAATGTTTGTGTAAGAAGACTTTCAGCAGCTTTCTTCATTAAGAGGCCTCATTACGAAATAATATAAACGCGGATAAACATCCAGAGAGGATGTGTCCTTGTAAAGGTAACTGGTGCCTGTGTAAAGCGCTCCAAAATACAACTGCCCAGAATCATAGAATGTTGTTGAGCCAATGCCGAGACTCGATTGCGAGGATGTGGCGTAATGGCCAGAACCGCCGACTTTGGCGCTGGGGAACCAGGTTAAAGTTTCGGCATCAGCTCAACATTCTGCGATTCTGGGCAAATCCTTAATCTCCCTGTGCCTACCATAAACAAATGCGTTCTCATGTAAAGCAGTCCATTACCTTCTGTCGAATTAGCGCTATGAAAAAAATAAGGGTTAACAGATCTTTCTCGCTCCCCCAGGTTGGTATAAACTGTGGCGGATATCACCCCCTGGCAGTGTCCCCACGACCCCCGAAGAATCTCGACCCATAGACCATTCGCTCATGGGGCTATATGTACAACACCTTTTTGAAAGGATAAATCAAAACAGCCAATTAGCCTATGCTTGGACCAGCGAGTAACTAAAAACACAGTACCTTTTGTGAATAATTGTAGAAGTTATTTATACAATAAACATGCCCTTCGCCTATTGACTCACTTTTGGCTAGTAGAGACCTCCAAGATCCTGCTGTACCTCTGTCTGCCCCAGTACTTCCGGGTCGTATCATGGCCAATCCCATTGCTGAAAATTTTCTGGGAGTGGGCGCGACTCGAAATGTAGACTATGACCTAGGATTGGAGAATTTTTGGCACCTCAACCAATCTTAATGCGCTGTGTGAAATTCCGATGTGCTTATTAGCTGTCGTCCACGCGTGCCTCTGAGGTGCAGAGACAGTATCTGTCTGACCCGTCTAACTATATAGCTGGCAGGTGGGCTTCTGAGTGGGCGTGACTAGGCAGGCTAGTGGCCTAAAACGGGCCAGTCACGGAGCTCACGCCAAACTTTTAGCCGTGTGCTGAGAACTGGTTGCGGCCGGGAGAGGCCGTGCTGCCTTCACTTCCATAAGGAAGGTTGGGTGGGTAAAGTGGCGGTGCGGCGGTAATAGCAGCATACTTGCCAACTTTCTTAGAGTGCCAGGATCTTGTTCCCAGGTTGAAGTTAGCCTCTGTTTCTGCTAGCAGCCTAGCCGTAGGTTGACCTTAAAATCTTAATCGGCTAGCATCATTTTCACAGTCAGCATATTAAACGAGTGGTGTGCGCGAGCGCTGGAAACCAAACACCCTCCTATCCAGATCACTTCCTGTTTTTCCTCGTGGAGTGGGGGACTTTTGGCGCATGCGCCAGATGTAAGGCAGCGCCGCGCGCATGTTAATGCTCACTACTTTAAAAACAAGCATTTGCAATGCAATAGAACTCGCATTTACGCGAGTCCTATTGCATTTGAAACGGGAGTGCGGGCGGGCTAAAAGGCACGAGCGAGAGGGGCAGAGAAATCACAGACTGCGGGAGGGGGCGTGGGTGGGAGGACACGGGGAAGAAAATAGTGTTTCGAGTAAAGGGGCCAGTAGCCCTGGAAGGATACAAATGACTGACATGGCTGTCATGGGGCGGGACTAACAAACTTAAAACCAATCGGAAGGCAGCATTTATAACCTAAGCCAATGAAGAAGATGGGCCGGAGAGTGGGCGGAGCTTCCATGAAGCTTCCACACTATAGTGTATACTGCATGCCTCGCAAAGCGATGGCAGCGCATTCGCGCTGCAACGGTAGGCGAGACCTAAAAAGCACTGCCTGTACCTGCACTAAGTCACAAAAACAAATTGCACATGCTCAGGATCAGACAATGTATGCAGAACTTGGGCAGGTTTTATAAATACACTGCGTTCATTTAAGAATATTTTAAGATATTGGCACAATTAAGGTGACAACTTAAAATGTCCCTGTAGGCAAGTCCGCCTCTGACTCCTTATCCCACGTTTGTTTAAGTTTGTTTAAACATTTCAGTTTTACAAATGCTGTGATTCTCCTATGCCTCAGTCTCCGGTGACCAGATCAGCCTAAAAACGGCTGACTCTCCGGTCACAGTATTATGTTTAGGCCTAATTATGTTGCGTGATATTAGCATGCACAAGTTGTCACCTCAACCAAAAATAACTCCACATACTGAGTGCCTAAAGTAACGCAACTCAGCACTCTAGTCAGTGCAATGTAATGAGTTCAATATAGCATAGCATGGCTGTATCAAACTCATTACATTGTGCTCACTAGAGTGCTAAGTTGCATTACTTTAGGCACTCAGTATGTGGAGTTATTTTTGGTTGAGGTGACACGTTGAACTTCGGCCTCAGGCACTCAACAGTGCACACAAGCAAGTGCAGAAAGGGCTGCTGGCCTCTAAACCGCCAGGCCCTATTATATACTAGGGACTTATAGGTAGGTTTAATACCCCTACCCTATCATCTACTAGGGATTTATAGGGTAGGTCATGCTAAATGTAAGTGCACCCTTTTATATAGTTTACCCTAATGTAGGCCCTATTATATACTAGGGACTTGTAGGTAGGTTTAATACCCCTACCCTATAATCTACTAGGGGTTTATAGGGTAGGTCATGCTAAATGTAAGTGCACCCTTTTATATAGTTTACCCTAATGTAGGCCCTATTATATACTAGGGACTTATAGGTAGGTTTAATACCTCTACCCTATAATCTACTAGGGATTTATAGGGTAGGTCATGCCAAATGTAAGTGCACCCTTTTATATAGTTTACCCTAATGCAGGCCCTATTATATACTAGGGACTTATAGGTAGGTTTAATACACCTACCCTATAATCTACTAGGGATTTATAGGGTAGGACATGCTAAATGTAAGTGCACCCTTTTATATAGTTTACCCTAATGCATGTGTGTTTTCACTTGAGCTTTCAACTTAACACTGGGTCTGGTTAGGCGGAGCCTTTAAGACTTATTGGGCTTTATAGAAGTCCTTCTATTCCACTATGGCCAGGATGGGTGAGGGGGCAGTCCAGTGAGTGAGAGGAAAGTAAGCGCCTGATATGTTTTATTTTCTTCCTTGAATACAGTATGAATATACAAGCAAGTGTGTTGGGTATTTTACAGAGTACTTTAAGGGAAAAAACGCAATGTCTGATAATGAGTCAGGCGAAGGTGCTGCAGAGGAATTCTTCACATTGGCTAGCGAGATATATTCGGATGCAACATCTACATCGCAGGCAAACTCCATGCTAGAGCCACCCAAGAAATGAGCAAAAAAAGTGCTTTGTGAAGTACTGACCAGAATGGGAACTTTCACACCGCAACATCCGCAAGGTGTCAGAAGATGTGTACAAGGCCAGGTGCAACCTCTGTAATAAAGACTTTTCCATTGCCCATGGAGGAGAGCGTGATATCAAAACCCATGAGGCTGAGCACAGCATAAGAAAAATGCCTCAGGCAGGGCGAAGATGGCCACAATTTCATCTTACCTGCAACCAAGCTTCCAGCCAGAAGTATCCAAAGTAAGTCATTGCTTGCTTCATCATAATGTGACATAGGTTTTATGTAATTCTTGTACACTCTTCTTGCTTTGTCACACTCTAAGACTCCCAAACTGAATAGGCGAGCCATCTAACAATTTTCTGTTACTTTCTTTAAATGTGCAGCAGTGTTTACCAAGTCAGGTTGCCTTTACCGCGCTTTTCTCACTCTGTTTATATTAAGAGCACATCATAATTGCTTTTGGGTTACCAGCTGACACTTTAGTTTAAATTTGCAGTTCTAAGCCCCATTGTGGCCACTGTTTTCTTCACCAATGGAGATTTTCTTTGCGTGCTTATACCTCTGTGTATTCTTTTTTACATTTTAGGTCACAGCTGCAGAGGTGACTCAGGTGTACCATGCTTTGAAGCATCACATCTCCTACCGCTCCCTGGATTGTGGCATCAAGCTAAGCAAAGTAATGTATCCCGACTCATCCATAGCGATGAAAGCATCTTGTGGCCGCACAAAGGCATTGAGCATCACTGTGAATGTGCCTGCACCTCTATCGTTGCAGCAAGCACAAGAAGACTTAAAAGATGGATATTTTTCCGTTTGCAGTGACGCCTCAAACAAAGGTAACATTAAACTCTACCCACTTTAGTTGCGGCACTTTAATTTCTCCTCCGGTGTGGCCTACACTCTGCTGGATTTCTACGAGGATGCAGCAGAGACTGCTACAGCTATTGCACAGCAGATCACAACAAAATTAAATAACCATGGTTTGAAAATGGAGCACGTCGCGGCATACTGTGGGGACAACGCAAGTGTCCACTATGGACGACATCATTCTGTGTTCCAGCTTTTGAAGGGAGCAAATGGAGACATTCTGCCTGCAAACTGTTCTGCCCATATCCTGCATAACTGTGCTAAACAAGCTATTAATGGACTTTTAATGGATGTAGAATCCTTTGTTCTAAAAGTCTACAGCCATTTCTCTTCTTCCGCAAAGCGGACAGCGGAGTTGAAAGGGTTTTTCGCTTTTGTGGACCTAGAGTGGCAGCCTTTGTTTCGGCATGTCCCAACACGGTGGCTCACATTGTTCCCAGCCATTGCGCGACTGTTGAAGTGCTGGGCAGCACTAAAATCCTATTTCCTTTCCCTTGGGCCAGAAAAAACACCCAGAGCAATATGGGATTTTGTAGGACTTGAAAGTGGGGAGGCCACTATGTCACTTATTTTGACTTGTACTTATGTTTGTTGTATATTTACTCACATACTATTGCACAACTTAATTTGTAGTGTCGGTAAAACTTGCCCTTTGTCCCGAATTATTGTCCAGAATTTTGACCCTTTGTCCTGAATTTTTACACTCCCCGTTCTGAATTCACACCCATGCCAGTTGGTCACCCTACTCTCCAGCCTTCACTCCTCCTCCCTGGTCATCCCAGCATTCATTCCACCCGTCTGCCTCAGCACCCCTCCTTCCTTCACTCCTACTCCCGTGTCACCCCAGCATTCATTCCACCCGTCTGCCCCAGCACCTCTCCTTCCTTCACTCCTCCTCCCGTCACCCCAGCATTCATTCCACCCGTCTGCCCAGCACCTCTCCTTCCTTCACTCCTCCTCCTCCTCCTCTGTCACCCCAGCATTCATTCCCTCCATTTGCTCCATCTGCCCTCGCCTTCCTTCGCCATGGCTTCTCTTTTCCCCAATGCCGCCTTCTCACCCCAGTTCAGCCTCTCCCCGACCCAAACACTCCACCATAACAGTTCTTTTCTTCGGAGGATCCTCGGCACTTTCTCCCTCCACCGCCCTCTCTGTCATCCACACGAGCCCCTGCCCCCTTTCTGACTTAAGCTCCAGGTGAGACACCTCCCTTCTGCACCTGGGTTCTCAGCCCGCCTGGCCCTCCTTCACCCCTACTCCCCAGCTCCCCCTCTCCCTTGCCCCGGCTCCTCCCTCGCTCCCCAGCGTCCGTCCCTCCCTTACCCTTCCATCTCCCCATGTCTCTCTCCCATCTCTTCCTGCTAGGGACAACTTTGTATCACAGGAAGCGGCTTGCGCGTCACTTCCGACGGCGGAAACAAGCGCAAGCTCTTCTCAAAAAAAGGACCCAAGAAGCGACATCTACACAACAATGGCGATGGGCTAAAAAATGTATCCGAAACTGAAACAGACCAGAACCGTCTTCATTATCTTTTTTGTCTCCCTTTACGCCTTGTCCATTTGTTGCTCAGACTTTTTTTCTTGACTTTCAAAATTCCCCAAGCCATTATTGTTACCTGTGGTGTTCCTTCACTCCGCATCATTCATATCTTCCGTTTATTATCTGTGGGCTCCTCTATTCCTCATTTCATGGTTTAGAATGCATGCACCCTGTTGGTGCTTCTATTATATGTTATTCTGTATTAGAATGTTAGGGACAGGGGATTAGAACTCTGATGTGCAGTTTGAACTGATCCTGTGGGCCCGTTGGACTTGTATGCTTTTCTTGCAATAAACTACAAGAGAAAATTACTTCATTTGTCTGCCTCTCAACTTTACATTTGGCGACAAGCTTGAGACATGGACTCCAACTCGGCAAGTTTTGTTTTCCATTTTCATGCTGCTTGTAATTTTCTTTAAGTACTGTTAGCCTTCCTGCTATCGTTTTTTCTGTTTACGGGCCCAGGGATCTCCGCTTTTATTTCCCTTCCGAGCCTTTGACTTTATTTATGCCGATTGCACGCCCTTGCTGACGTTTTCTTTGATCCATGGATTATTGGCATCGGCTGTTACTACTTCGTTTTGAACGTCTGTGCTGGCACAAGCCTACCTCCTCTTAACGCAGCTGCGCGAGCATTTTTCCACGAGCTCTTCATTTGCATGCTCTGTTCTTCACGAGCTCTGTGTACAGCATTCTACACATCGCTTGCATTCCTGCCACCGTTGCCTTGCCTTCCAGGCGTCATTTGGATTCCTTCTGTGTGCCTTTGTTTCTACAGCAACGCCTCCCTGCTGGCTGTGACGCATGTTCTGGCTCCTCTCTACTGTTTCTCTCCACTGTAGGAATTCGCTCCAGTTGTTTGACACTGCAACGTGATTCCTTTTGAAACGCAAGGCTTACCTGCTCCGTGTGACGCATCCGTCTTGTATGGGCCGTGGGAGATCGCTCCGGTCGCGAACTGCCTTCCTTATTGAATGCTGCGTTCTTTCGTCTGCTGTGACGTTTACACGCATGCGCACCAATTACGCACTGCTTCTAGCACGAGTTCTTCACATTGCGCTTACTTTCCTTCTGCGTCTTATGTGGGTTCGGTGATCCACACACTTGCATTTGTATTGTTCCTGCATTTGAGCTGATTATTTCTTTTACAGTCCATGTGGATTCGGTGATCCACACACCAATTTTAAGACATTCCTTCTGCAGTTTGTGGATTCAGTCATCCAGTCACCCAATTAGTTACATTTTTATGAAACTATTATTCACTTATTTGCCTCATTTATTGTTTACATTGTCATTGACTCTATTTTTTTTTTATTCATCATTTAAAAGCATTTATATTACTATGCAAGCTGTTACACCTCTCAGTTATTTTTTACAAGAACCTGGTGAACCACCTCTTAAATGGCGGTTATGGTTCAGATCCTTCAATGCGTATTTGGGGGCAATCGATGGGTTGAAATTTAAACCAGACAGAAAACGTAGTCTTCTTTACTACCACTTAAGTGTAGAAGGTCAGAATGTCTTTGACCATTTACCTGTTTATACTGGTCATGACAGTGGAGATATGGATGAATATCAAATGGCTCTCCAACAATTGAGTACATATTTTGAGGGTAGAGTCAACTTGGTGGTGCAAAGACACACATTTTTTACTCGTGTTCAGGGTTCGAATGAATCTATTGATACGTATGTGACTGCCTTAAAAGTCCTAGCCAGTTACTGTGATTTTGAAGACTTTACGTCTCAACTTATCAGAGATCAAATAGTTTGTAGATGTTTTTCAAAGAAAATTCAGCAAAATCTACTTTCACGTAAAAACCCATCCCTAGATGAAACCATCGATATAGCCAAGAGTATTGAACGTTCAGAATTGGATTCCAAACAATTAGAATTTAATACCAACAATACCACTGTAGCTAAAGTTAATGTTTCGGGTAACAATGCACAGACCTTTAATTCCAATGATGTTAAGCAAAAGAAGGGTAAAGATTCTATTGATAGCAACACCAGAGGGGGGAAAATTGCAGCATCAGGTCAATTTTTCTGGTTTCCAGTGTTTCAGATGTGGTTCTTTATCACATCTATCTAACTATAAAAATTGTCCAGCTGTTGCTCAAGAATGTTGGAGATGCAAGAAAATGGGTCGCTTTGGAAAGGTCTGCAGGGGTGGCAAACATTTTCCAATCAGAAGTGTTCAAGAGCGCTCAATTTTGGACAACCAAGAGTGTGTTGAAAAAAGAGTGGAAGAATTGGCTTTGTCTGTGGTTTCTGTTGAGTATTTAGAAATCAACAATGTATGTACTGAAAAAGATATGGTGACCCCTTAGTAAATATCAAAATTCAAAAGTCTGACATACCTTTACTAATTGATTCTGGAGCCAGAATCACTATTATATCGATTGACGGGTACAATCAATCTTGGTCACATATGGTACTACTTCCTCCTGATGTTATCACAACTGCTTTTGAAGGCAGCAGAATTGATTTGGCTGGCTATTTCTGGGCAGATATCACTTTTGATAACAAAACCATTCATGGAAAAGTGTATGGGGCTTACAAAGGCATTAATGTGTTAGGATGGTGGCACCAAGCGGAGTTTGGTATGATTATCAGACCATGCCAGAAAAAATCCTGTTTCTTTAGTGAATTCTGTTTCTGAATATAGTCCATGTATTCAAAAATTTGAGTGCGTTTCATGATAAAATTGGCGAGGTCAAAGATTTTGTCTATACCATTAAGGTTAAAGATGGTGCAATTCCCATGAAACATAAACTTCGGAATGTTCCACACAGCATAAGAGGTGAACTTACTACCATGTTAAATAAAATGCAGACTGATGGTATTATTGAAAAAGTTGATGCAACCCTGTGGTTATCTCCCATCGTTTTAGCAAAAAAGAAGTCTAGTGAACTTCTTTTATGTGTGGATTTAAGATCCTTTAACAAGGCCATTTGGGTGGAGAATTTTCCCTTATCACGCATTGATGATTTGATTACAGCTGTAGGTCAGTCCAAATGGTTTTCTAAGTTGGATTTGCGGTCAGCGTACCATCAGGTTGTTTTAGATAAACGATCTCGTCATTTAACAGCTTTTGTAACACCTGATGGTACATTTCAATTTTGTCGAATGCCATTTGGACTGGCTTCGGCTGCTTCTGTTTTTCAGAAAGTTATGACCAAGATATTTTAAAATGTTCCTAATGTTGTAGTCTTTCAAGATGATATTCTTGTCCACACTGATACAGAAAATTAACACAACCAAGTACTAGAGTTAGTTTTACAAACGATCCAAAACAATGGTGTAACGTTGAGGGAAGACAAATGTATTTTCGCTGTTAATGAAATTGAATATTTAGGCCATATTCTCACCAAGGATGGTGTAAAACCAAAACCCAGCATTGTAGAAGGCATTGTTAATGCACCACATCCTGTGGATAAAGATCAGTTACGATCTTTCCTCGGTTTGTATGAATTTTACGCAACATTCATAAAGAATTTCTCTGCGCCTACTGAGTGTTTCAGGAATTTACTAAAAAAGGGATCCGACTTCATTTGGACGGCCACTTGTCAAGAACATTTTGTTCTCATCAAGGAGTGCATTTTATCCGCTCCAGCTCTTCAGGCATATGTTGAGGGCAGGGATACCTTCATTACAGTAGATTCCAGTTCCTATGGTATGGGTGCTGTTTTATCTCAAATGATGAGGAACAAGGAAGTGACAATAGGTTTTGCTTCAAGGGGAATGAAGGATGTTGAATTGAGGTATTCAGTTATTGAAAAGGAAATGCTGGCTTGCGTATGGGGTGTTGACAAATTTAAATCATATGTGTGGGGAAGGAAATTTTGGTTGAGGACTGACCATAAACCTTTGGTTGACATTCTCTCAGGTATTAAAATAAAGAAGTCTAAAGCTAGACTTGCTAGGTTGGCCGCTAAATTGTTAGAATTTAACTTTTCCGTGCATCATATCGCTGGTGGCAAAAATGTTAAAGCTGATTTTCTATCCAGACTTCAGTTGAAAATGTTGAGTTGAATGATGAAGGTCTAGAGGATATTGAAGAATGTATCATTGCCAATGTAGATGACACTGTGATATGTCCCAACATGGAGATTTGGCAAGATGTTTTATCCGACGATCCTATCCATAAACAGTTATGGTTTATGTTGTCAAAGGTTGGCCCAAAGAAAAATCTTTGATGGCTGATTCACAACCATATTGGAAAGTGGCTGATGAACTCTCCATTGAAAATAACTTACTAGTGCGGGGAGATAAACTTATTCCTCCCGACAACTTCAGGGTTAGAATTATGGAAACGGCTCATTCTGGTCACTTGGGCATGACTGCCACCAAACGTAGGATTAGGAATGGTTTTTGATGGCCTAGTATGGATCGTGATATTGAGTCCATGGTAAGATTGTGTGCAATGTTCTTATAGTGATAAGCATTTAATGACATCTACTCCTGTTCCCAAACCTACTATTTGTCCTGACAGAGTGTGACAAAGAGTTGCTGTGGATTTTCTTCGTCCTTTTCATATTCTACCCAATTGTATGAAATATTTTATTGTACTAATTGATCACTTATCCAGATGGGTGGAAGTGAGAGGCATTTCTGAACCCAACACCAAATCTGTCATTCGTTTTTTGCAAGATGTGTTTAGCAGAGAAGGGGTGCCGGAGGAATTGTTGACAGATATTGTGTACAGTTTACTTCGTCGTGTATGCAAGAATTTTTAACAAAGTTAGGGGTGAAACATCTACGCACTCCCCGTTATCATCCACAATCCAATCGCAAAGTTCAACAGGGTACTGGTTGAATGCATACAAAGTACTGTCAGAGTGAGAGGAGACTGTGAAACAGCTGTGAGAGATGTGGTTTGGGTATATAGAACCACTCCCCATTCAGTTTCAGGTGCTGTTCCTTTTGAGTTAATGAGAGGAAGAAAGGCTTCTTCTCTCAATCCATTTTGGAAAATAAAAGCACTTGGTGGTGATGTTTCTTCTCGTTCTAGAAAGGCTAAATATACTAGTGATCTTGTCAATTGTGAGAAATATGAAAAGAACAGTTCTTTAAGGAAAAGAAAAGAGACAAAATTCGTGGTGGGTGAGTATGTTCGAGTAAAAGATTCTCTGCTTTTACAAAAAGGCAAGTCTAAGTTCAGAGAACCCAGTTGCATTGTCGATATTAAAGGCCACGCTGTCAAACTTTGCAATGGACAATGGTGGAATGTGTCTCGTTTGGCTAAAATTAGTCGTTGCATTGATAAGTCAAAGTTAGAGTTTACCAATTCTGATGTTGAAAATGTACGGAGGAGTTGCAGAATAAGAAGAATTCCCAAGAAACTTTGTGACTAGTTTGGTATGCTTATTTTTTTTTCTCATTTATTTATTTCTTTATTTATAAAAAAGGGGGAGGAGATATGTGGTGTTTCTTTACTGCGCATCATTCATATCTTCCGTTTATTATCTGTGGGCTCCTCTGTCCTCATTTCATGGTTTAGAATGCATGCACCCCTGTTGGTGCTTCTATTATATGTTATTCTGTATTAGAATGTTAGGGACAGGGGATTAGAACTCTGATGTGCAGTTTGTACTGATCCTCTGGGCCGATTGGACCTGTATGCTTTTCCTGCAATAAACTACAAGAGAAAATTACTTCATTTGTCTGCCTCTCAACTTTACATTACCTCTAACTGTTTTTATTGTACTGGTTTGTACTGATGAACATGAACTTTGTCCTTGGTGTCATCAGTGAGCTCATGACCTTTGGCCCACACAATACCACAGAAAGTGAGTCCATTGTAGGTACCAAACACAGCAATAAATATCAGAAGTGCAGCTTTTTGACAGATACTCTGTCACATCTAGGGTTGCTACTTTACAAAGAGAAAAATACCAGTCATTTGTTGTTGTTGCTTTAATTGTCTGCAAAGGCGTGGATATGATACTAAATAGGACTGTACACAATCATATGTATTAATTGGTAACATAACTTTTCTGTCTGTTTAGTTTAAATATTAATAATGGATCATTATTGCAGCTCTAGTACTCATTTAAAAGTGGTTCTATTTACATTTGCCTGATGAAGTATGTAAAGAAATTTTAACAAGCATTGGCAAAACCAATAGGTCTTGTCTATGTGAGAGCTATTGGCTTTGGCAATGTGTGTTAGCCATTATTTACACCAGTGTTGCTGCTGTTCAGCATGACTAAACATTAGTGGGATGGGGTCAATTGGAGTAGGGTAGATTGGGGTAGAGTGGAATGGGGTAGATTGGGGTGGAGTGTGCTAGATTGGCGCAGAGTGGAGGTAGAGTGGGGTGGATTGCGGTAGATTGGAGTGGGATAGATTGGAGTGGTTCAGTTGGACAGATTAGCATGGTAAATTGAAGGGTAGATTGGATTAGGATGGAGTGGAATAGATTGGAGGGGAGTAGATTAAGTGGAGTAGATTGGGGTAGATTAGAGTGGGGTAGATAGAAGTAGGGTAGATCAGGGTAGAGTGAAGTGGGGTAGATTGGAGTGGGGTAGATTGGAGTGGTGTGGGGTAGACTGTATTGGAGTGGTGTAAATTGGATTGGGGTAGAGTGGGTGTATTATAGTAGGGTAAAATGGAATGGAGTGGAGGTAGATGGGGTAGAGTAGCGTGGGGTAGATTGGGGAGTGTAGTAGGTTGGGGTGCGGTCAACTGGATTGGGGTGGAGTGGGATAGAATAGGGTAGAGTGGGGTAGATTGGCGTGGGGGAGTGGGGTAGATTGAATTGGGATAGATTCGGGTGAAGTGGAGTAGAGTGGGGTGGGATAGATTGGAGTGTAGTGGGGTAGATTGGATTTGAGAAGAGTGGAGCGCATTGGATTGGGGTAGATTGGAGTAATGTGGGGTAGAGTGGAGGGGATAAGAGTAGATTGGAGTAGAGTGGGGTAACTTGGAGTGGAGAAGAGTAGAATGGAGTGGAATGGGGTAGATTAGGGTGGAGTGGGGTAGATTGGCATGAGATAGATTGGATATCCATATCCAATCCTTACAGATGTTCTAAACGCCTTTGTAAATGTGCTAATGCCTGAATCAAATTAATCATTTGCTTTTTTGTCTAGTCTGCGGCTTGTTTGCTGCGTATACCACACCGTAGTTATTTTGGTGGAGCTTATTATCTGACCCTGTTAAGAAGTTGCACTTTTTTTTAGATTTTGAGAACAAATAGAATGAGAATAACTTTGAACCATTGATTTATTGTATTTTATATATTCTTTTTGCATTGTGCATCCAGACAGGGCTTACGGAACTCTTCATTATAGCTTTATAGACAGCAACATTAATCAAACCTAGACACAAATAGCGGCCTTAATGATAGAGGGGTGTAGAAAGGACACATTTACTATCTATATGTATTTATGTACGTATTCATTTTAAAGTTCAGTTGAGCTGCTGCTTGAACCAAGCCAGTTAAGGCATCTGAGTGTTCTATCTATCTGTAGAATCAGGCAACAAGCCACATACATTACACATTTTAGTTTCATCTCAAAACGTGGGCACAGCCAGAAAGGTTCAATACAATTAGATAATGAGGTTTTCCATCATTATCACTGATGGAGGGAGTATGAAGGGGAGTCTGTATATTATTACCTGCTTTAGCATTTGATGAAAAGGGAAGCCATGGATTTCCCTCTAAACCAAACAAATTGAATCTAGGGGCAAAAGGGCTGACCTTGGAATCCATAAACCTGGGTTCTAAACCCAGGTTTAACTTGAAAAGTAATAAGGGCATGATTCTGGGCAAATCGCTTTTATTTACTGTGTCTCAAATTGTAAATTTGTGTAATGCAAATGCAAATTGGGTAATGTAAAAAAACATGTCTGGGAGTCTCAATTGATGTTTCTTCTCTTTCCCTGCCAATATCATAACATTCTGGTTTTCTGCGATCGCAAATTCACATATACTATAGGGATCTGTGACCAGCACCTCGTGTTCCAGATTTTCCACCTTAAATGAAAGACGCCCCTGGTGAAGCACTGCTTTGCTTCTTCACACCTGTGCTCAAAACAAAAAAAAGTGCCTATGACCCTTGAACTTACCGGACAAAACCCTTCCTATAGTGCGGGAGGGAGGGAAAATTGTGCTATCTAAGCACCGGCAACCGTGTCACTTAACCCAAACTGGAGGCCGGTGCTCTGAAATGGCTGATTATATTATGGGCCAACAGCCCAACCTGACAATCCTAAAACTAGCTCAAATGCAGCCAGGGCTGTCCCATCTGCCAAAATCCCCGGGGGACACACCTTCAAAGACTGGCTGTCCCCGAAGCCCATTGGCATAAAGGGGAGCAGCACAGACCACATAATAACCCAGTAATAGTAAAGCGTGAACTAATCACCCCTAAGCGTCTCAAGGCGATGGGGCCGTCAGGAAGATTAAGTGAGCTATTGCCCAGAGTCACATGGTGCCTGCGCTGGGGATCGAACCGTGAGCCTCGTAGTCAGCTGCCCTGCCCGCAGCACCACACCTCTCCCCTTGCTGTCTTAGTGTATAAAAAAGGCAGCTTTATTGAAAACAGGTGCACACCACAAAGTTCACCCTAAGCCTTACAAAACTAAACCTCACTATACAACAAATCACCTACGTCATTCCCCCCTCCCCTAACACCCTAACAATCCCCTTCCCCTTAACTTTACTGCCATCCCCCATTATCCTGATTCACAACAATAGTCTTAATCTAGCAACATGGCAACTTAAACTGCCAATCACCACTCAGAAAGGCACCGACTCTCTGACCGCACCGCAGGAGTCCCAGTTCCCCCGCCTCACATTGAGTGTCTTCTCCAAAACCTATTTCACTTGCATCAGGTACAGCTCCATCCCGTAGCGAGACAAGTGAACCCCCGTCCCCTCTAAAAAAAAGTCTGGGGCATCATATTTCAATTCCGGGTGCTCCACCCAGCCAAAACCCTAGTCCCTAAAGAAAACACGGATATCCTGATTAAGCTTGCACCTGGCCTTATCAATGGCTGCGGGTTAGTTCACACCGCTTCATTGCCTCCTGAGCATAAACTCCATCCATAGGACGAAACTTCCCGCCCAATGTCTCTTAATCTCTAAGAGATCCCTCTTCATCTCCTTCAACAAAGCCAGTCCCTTACTCGCCACCATGTTGTTTCCCCCCAAGTAGAGCACCAAAATATCTGGACATGTGTGCCTTCTCAACATCATATTCAAACATCGCGACAGTTCATGCCACCGCATACCACCTTTTCTGTGCCATGTAACTTTAATCAGCTAAAGAGAGGCACTTTGACACATCTGGACTTTATACCGCTCGGCCCATTTAACAAAAGAATGTCCTACTATCCAAATCAATAGCTCATCTGACTCTGGACCAGTATATATGCAATACAACAGAAAATGTGACACTATTAACATCCCCCCTTTCCCAACCCCACATATCGATGAAAGCAATCCGACGACCACCGGCCCAGTTGCACGATCCTGCCCCATCCCTGTCATGCCACCATAATCTCCTGGCGGTTCCCCCAGTGTTGTCAATGCTTTCCTCTGAATGCATAAGAAATGAGAAGACGTCACCCCGTGCCATTCGGATGCCTGAAAACTGCCCCTAGCAATGCCCCACTAATTGCCTTAAGTTTTGTGGTTCATCTCACTGTTCATAGGCCCAGAACTGGGAATGGCTGCAACACCACTGTCTTCCCTCTGGCCCTCTGATCGGTCTTTGAATGACGAATGTACAGCTCTAAGATATCATCCATACCCCCAACATCCTCCCAGACTAACCCTGGAACTCCGTACCAACAGTTCGGACACCTTGAAAGCCTGAAAAACATCCATGACATTAGTGTTGAGGACAGAATCATTTCTTACCTGCCTCTTCATATGGCTGCAGGACCCCCATTACTTTGCCAAAAAGTTGCCTTGACAATGGCTTCCTCAATCAGGATTGGCGACCACGTTCTTTCACCCACCTTTTGAAATCCTTCTCCCCAATTCCTGGGCCAAGGGCGCATAGCCCCACAGGAGCTTGCCCATAAATGCAATTCCAGCCAGTTTCCCTGTCATCGTGATTCTAGATAAAACCTTATCAATCAATGCTAGCATGTACTGCACCACTTCCTCTTCCCTGTTCCAAATCGCCAGCTTTCGGCTAGCCCCGCTGACTAGGAACTCCTGCCAAGCCTGCGCATATGACTTCCTAGCGGAGTCTGTCAGAGACCCTACCAACAACTGAAGCATCTTTTCTTGCCTATAGTCCACATTTCTGCTGGCATCGGTGTCTTGACCTTGTCTGCATCCGTGGCCAACCCAGGGAACCTCTCCCACTGTGAGGGAGATAGAGCACCCACAATGTCATTGTCCACCCCCAGCACATGTCTAGCCCTGAAAACCACATGTCTCAAGCAACCCATCACAAAAACTCTCAACAGTTTGAGCATATGCTCATCCCGTGCAGACTGTCTATTGACCACATGCACCACAGCCATATTGTTAATTTGAAAAACGACCTTGTGCACCAGTTCCTGATCCCAGAGCATCACAGCCACAACCAGGGGGAACAATTCCAGGAAAGCAATGCTCCTGCCCCCACTTCATTCCACAGGCCACTCCACCGCACACCACTTGCCCCGCCAGTACAAACCGAAACCCAGGCCCCCGCGCAATCGGAGTACATCTGTACATCCAAATCACAGTCCTGAGGGGCCACCATCAGGGTGCCATTGAAATCGTCCAAAAACCTGCGCCACATATGTAAATCCTCTTTCGCGCCTCCTGACAATTTGATGTGGTGATGTGGCAGTGATAGCCATGCTAGTGACAAGCATAGACGCCTGCAAAAAGTCCTACCTGCCCTCACTATCTTGCACGCAAAGCTGAGATGTCTGAGCAGAACCTGCACTTCCCTGACAGTAACCTTTTGCTTTTCTAGCATTGCGTCTAGCAACAGATGCATATTAACTTTTTTGTCCACCGGGAGGTGCGTCTCCATGAATACTGAATCTAGCTCATGCCCAGAAATGAAAGCACTGTGCTGGGCCCTACTGTCTTTTCCGGTGCCAGCGGCACCCTGATGTAACCCATGAGCTCTTGCAAACTTGTCAACTGATGCTGACAGTCTGCAGACCCACAAAAAAGAAATCGTGCATGTAGTTTGTCACTGTGGCCCTCCCCATCTGCCACTGGAAAACCCATTGTAAAAAGGAACTGAAGCTCTCAAAAAGCGCGCAGGAGATGGAGCACCCCATGGGGAGGGCTTTGTCCACATACTAGGACCTGTCAAACTGTATCCTCAACAACTGGAAATCCTCCGAGTGCACTGGCAATAGCCTAAAAGCCAATTTTATATTGCACTTGGGCAACAAGGCCCCATGACCGTCCTATTCAACCAACACCATTCCCACATCCACTGACGAGTAAGATACCGATAAAATCTCCTCCAATATGTATTCATTGACCGAGCTCCCTTCCGGCCAGGACATGTGTTGTAGTAACCTGAATTGACCCTTGTCCTTCTTTGGCACCACACCAATGGGTTAAACTATCAAGTCATGCATTGGCCATATGCCCTCTTGCACCTCCTTTCTGAGCTTTGCCCGCACCATCTGTTTGTGTGACTGCTCCGAGTACAAATTCTCTTCAAATTAGGAAGCGAGTGGGGTAGGCACCGGCAGGGGCATCAGCCCAAGGGTCCCAGGCCACACTGGTTACGCCGCAGGAGGGGAAAAGAGCACAGGAGAATAAGGACGCACAGGACGGGGGGGGCAAGGAGAATAAGGAACTTAAGATTTAGAAGCTCCCTTATATGGGGGTGACGAAACCCCTTGGCGCCCAATTAACGCTGGCTACAAAGAAGAACATTTGGAAGGGGGAATTTGTGGAGATGTTGAAGCTGCTCCACAGGGAGCTTTGGGCAAAAGAGGGTTAAAAAGAGGAAGAGTATGAGCTGACCAAATGGCCCAAGGTGCCGACAACCATAGAGAATTGGACAGTGACATTCTTAATTTAAGAGTAGGTCTGGTCCAAATAAGTTGCTGGAATTATCCTGAAAAAAGTAACAAAAAAATTCGAGCCATGATTTTAACCATGCCAAGAACCATGGTTTAAGTCATCTCAATAATTTAAACTGGTTCAAAACATTATATAACCAATACTGGATTTTGTTTACAATACTAACCCTAAATTAGGCATAGTAATATTAATCAGCATTCTACTGCTTGTGGATTAGTGTCTTGTAGAGTACAGGACCTGCAATGCTGGGAAGAGAAATTTCATATTCTAATCCAATGCACAAAGATCTATCTATACCATTGCAGCCTAGAACCTCACAACTTTTAAAACTAATAAGATTTTAAAGTCTTGCAATAAACGAGTCCAAATGTTCATCACTATATGCGTGATCTTGAACTTGCATTGGCCATGGCAACTGTTTGGCTTTTTGTAAGGTGAGTGTTCACAAACTTCAAAACATGGAATAGGTAGCACGTGGGTAGCAGTCAAAAATGCTTATTTTCCATAAATTGGACACACATGGGAAATCCTGCACTACTGTTGCACATGTTTATTTACTATGTGTTTCAGAAAGCAGACTGGTGCCACCGGTCCTGTAAGTGTTCTTTGTGTTAAGGAACCTTGCACTGCCTCTTTTCAGGCTCTACCTTGGTGAACACCTTTTCACTGTAAAAAAGACAACGTTTGGCACTTCAAAGGTGGTCAGGGGAGGCCATGATGCCAGAGAAGAAGTGGAGGAACAGTGTTACGTGGATGGGGGATGTCATTCCATGTTTTGGGTGCGATGTAGGAGAAGGGGCGACCTCCTGCTTTGATTTTGTGAATGAGGGTGATGCATGCGAGCGAGAGTGAGGTAGTGTAGATGTCTGGTTGGCTGATGAAAGTGTATGAGTTTGTTAAAGTATGTTGGTCCGATGTTGTGTAGGACTTTGTAAGTGTGAGTGAGTAGTTTGAATTGGCTGCATTTGCGAATGGGGAGCCAGTGGAGTTCCATGAGGTGCAGTACGATGAGGTGAGTGTGGCATGGGAGGTCTAGTATGAGTCATGCAGTGGCGGTCTGGATGGTCTGGAGTCTTTGTAGGAGTTGCTTGGAGATTCTGGCATACAGTGTGTTGCTGTAGTCAAGCCTGCTTGTGATGAGTGCTTGAGTGATGATCTATCTGGTGTTCTGTGGCAGCCACTTGAAGATCTTACGTAGCATGCACAGGATGTGGAAGCAGGAGGTGCTCACTGCGTTGGCGTGTACCATCATGGAGAGTGAAGTAAGTACACATAGTCAGGTAAGTGTACAACCACTAGGTTTAATGACCGTTCGTCTCCACAGCCTCCAGGGAACTGTCACAGCAGACCCTGGATTTCAAACAGCAACATTCCATAGCTGAAGAGATGACATCACAGCTAAGACAAGTAGGTTATCAGGTTACCACAACTTTTCCCTTCTTTCATAAATATTGGAAAAGTATAGAAAAAAAACAGAACAAAGAGAACATTAAAGATAACAATAAAGATATAAACCAAAGAGCAATAATGAAATAAGAAAAAGCAAGAAAACAAACCTATCAAACTAAACACGAAAAGATAAGAAACAGAGAATTATAAAATCAGCAAAACTGAGAACATCTACAAATCCATGCGTTTAGGAGGAACACTTCTCCTAAAACTCCTGCGTACCAGAGGAGAACTTGATTTAGTTTGATCCACTTTACCATCCTCCCTAACACCACTCTCAAGTCCCAGTTTGAGAACCACATTTTTGGGAATCTTGTAGATTCTGGAACAATTCCACCAATTCTTTCCATTGACTCTTACAGCAAAACGTGAAATGGCATCCACCGTAACAGGAGGACTGAACTTGGACAATCCCTTGGGCATTTTAATTGGGAGCTTGATTTTAACCCAATCACCAACAGAAATCTTGGACTCAAAGGCATTCTTGATCAAATTACTAGATGCACCAGATGTGGCACTGTTAGCACCCAAACCTGAATCAGAAGAAGCAAACATGGCACTGTCCAATCTACCAACCCTTGAACGCAAACCCCACTTTCTCATCCACGCTGGACACATGTCAAAAGTTGCAACTCTTCCACGCAACAACTCAAACGGACTCTTACCCAAAGCTTGGCTAGGAGTTGTACGATAAGCCCATAACATACTATGGACGGCTTCCTTGATGTCAACACCATTAGATAAAGCCCACTGCACACACTCAACCAGGATGCGATTCATGCGCTCAATGAAACCATTGGCCTGTGGATGATATAAGGCCACACGGCGGTGCTTTATGCCAGACTGGGATAAAAACTCAGACATTTCTTTCGATGTGAATTGCACACCATTATCCGAGACAATCTCTTTGGGAAAGTCTTCCCTGGCAAACAAGCTTTGAAAAAAACGAATGACCTCTCTTGTATTGGGATCAACCATAAAATTGACCTCCCACCACTTACTAATCAGCCACAACTAACGCAAATTTGTATCTATGGGGAAGGGCATTAAAAGGCCCAACAAAATCTACAGCAAGCTTCATCCATGGCTCAGTAGGTGGTACCACAACTTGAACAGGAGGTGTGACAATCTTGATAACCTTATCACTCGAGCAGCAAATCACACACCCCTTGACAACATCATCAATCTGCTTGTCCATCGAAGGCCACCAATAGACAGAGCAAATTCTTCTCTTAGTGCTGGTTTGCCCCAAGTGACCTTCGTGACCCAACGTAATTATGCGTGACTTCAATGATTCAGGTGGTACAAATTTGTCACCACGCAAAACTACCTCTCCCCCCTCCAAATTGAGTTCAACAGAAATTTTGGAAAAGGGTTGAAGTTCAGCATCTAGATGCTTCTCTTTAGGCCAACCTAAAACGATGTGTTCTTTTACTCTCTTGAGAACCAAATCAGATTGCATGGCATCAAACCACTCCTCGGAGAAGCCTCCCACACGACAAACATCAACTGCAGCAATCAAACACTCCTCATCATCATCACAGAGAGACGACTCCTCTACTGTCAGAGGAAGAGGTGATCTGGACAGGAAATCCGCCCTAGTATTTTTCCCTCCTGGGATGTGTGCAACATCGAAGTTGAACTGTAATAACTTGGAACTCAATCTCGCTATCCTTGGTGTATGCTCCTTGACAATGTGATCATTAAGAATAGGAATAAGTGGCTTGTGGTCCGTTAATAACTTGAAAGACTTTCCCCAAAGAAAACACTTAAACCTTTCAACAGCCCAGCAGCAAGCCAACAATTCCCTTTCTATGACCGAGTAGTTGTTTTCACTTGGCCGCAAGGCTCGAGAAGCAAATCCAATAGTATGCTCCTTACCTTGTCTTACTTGGGTAATCATGCCACCCAAACCATCCAAACTTGCATCCACCAACACGATACAGTGTAATAGAGGATCAAAAGGTGTGAGAATCTTACACGTACCTAGTTCTTCCTTGATGCGAATAAACTCATCCTGGCACACCTGGTCCCACACAAAAACAACCTTTCTCTTGAGAAGCTCATGCAGATGGACCGTTTTAGCAGCAAAATTGGGAATAGAACTCACATACACCCAGGAATGAAGAAACTTGTTCTTTTGATTTAGGACACGGAGCATTCCGAATGGCCTCAATCAACCCCTCTCTTGGTTGTATACCTTCACCCGAAATCCGATGCCCCAGGTACTCTATGGACTCTTGACCAAACACACATTTAAGTTTGTTGGCTACAATACCTCTTTCTTGTAACCTACGTAGCACTTTAGAAACCTGTTTGTCATGAGAACTTTTACACCTGCCAGCAACCAGAATGTCATCTTGGAAGACAACAGTATCCTCCAAACCCTCAAGAACACTTTCCATAATGCGCTGAAAGGCTGACGCAGCGGAAGCAAGCCCAAAAGGCATTCGCCTAAACCGAAAAGTGCCAATAGGTGAAACAAAAGCAGTAACATGCCTACAACTTGGGTCCAACACCACCTGATGATAAGCGGATGATAGATCTATCTTCGAGAAAAACTTGCATCCAGCGAATTTGGCAAGAATGTCATTAATGCGAGGAAGAGGATGGGAGTCAACCCAAATCTCTTTATTGAGACTGCGCAAATCAATGCACACCCTCAGACTTCCATTCTTCTTACGGGCCACGACCAATGGAGATAACCATAGGGAAGACTCCACAGGTTCAATAACACCTGACTCGCATAACCTTTTAAGTTCATCCGACAAATCATCTCTCACACTGCACGGCACATTACGCAGTTTGTGCTTGACTGGGGTAGCCTTATCCTTCACCTTCACCTTAATACAGTGTTTAAATCCTTTAATGCACCCCAATTTGTCATCAAATACAGTCTTGAACTTGTCACACCACTCAACCATACACTCATCCTGTACGGGTTCATCCACAACCGACACTTGCTCCTTCGTACCTGGTCTAAGGGTCATACCAAATAGTCCCTGGTGATACCACCCCAAAATGTTGAGTCCTTTCTTTGCCACATACACCTTCCCAGAAATACACCTCCCTTTGAAAATCAAACTTGTTTCAAAAAACCCTTTAAGCTCAATTTTCCTTCCTTCATACGATACAGGATTCCTGTCAGGAGCTTCCAAAGGTTTGTCTTGCCAAACATTTTCGAATAATTCTTCCGTGATCATGGTCATGCGCGCTCCTGAATCGACCAAGAGTTGAATGGACGTTCCCTCAACAATTACATCCACGACCGGATCAACACACTCATCAAGATCATCCTTCACAACGACAATAAGATCCCTCAAGGAACTCACCATTTCACTCTGTTCACCTTTGTCTTCATCATCATTAACAGAATTAACAATATTACCTTTACACATGCACATCTTAGCAAAATGCCCAAGCTTCCCGCATTTGCGACAAGAAGCATTTTTAGCTGGGCAAATACGAGAGTTAGGATAGTGTGAATAAAAACCACATTTCATGCACACATTCTTTTGTAAGTTAAACCTTTTCTCTGGTCTGCTAGAAGTATTCTTGTTACCACGCGTTACATTAACTTGTTTCTCCATTGCTCTTTTTGTTCTTTTACCACCCCAACACTCGTTTTATCAGGTTTCAATTCTTTAGAAGCTGACTGAGACAATTCTATACTTTTAACAATAGAAATAGTCTCTTGCAGAGATGGATTCTTTAACGTCAACAACTTTTCTTGTACTTTTTTGTCTCTGCAATGAGCAACGACCTGATCCCTAATAAGTTGTGACGTGAACTGTTCAAACTCACATTCAGATGCGAGAATACGTAACGCAGCGACATAGGATACTATACTTTCATCTGTTTCTTGTTGCCAAGTAAAAAATGTATGTCTCGCTACAACAAGACTACCTTCTACATCAAATTGTTTTTCTAACATAGCTACCGCTTGGTCATACTCATTGAGTGGTTCCTCTCCTTCAGGAACTTCCAAAGGAGGTAAGTGTTCTAAAACAGCTTGTCCCTCTAAACCTAGGTTGTGTTCTAGAATAAACCTCCTTCGTTCCGCACCGAACCTAATGCCACCAATAGCTCCTAAATACTTTGTGAAAGCTCTATACCAAACCTTCCATCTCACCGGAGGATCTCCTGGAAGCTGTAAGAATGGAGGAGGAGCTTGGACACTCTGCATGTTAAATAAGACTGTACTATAAATTTTATATCACACAAAATGTAACCGTCCTAAATAAAAACAATTAATAAGGTGGAATAAGCGAACACCAGTGTTAACCTGTTAAAAAAAATGCACAAAATGAAAGAAAATGTCCAATAAAATTGCAATGTCACCGTTTGTTAATAGATGAAGAAGATAAAGATTAAATATAATAATAAAAATACTCTGACTAAAAATAGTCACGCCGCGTATTTCCACGAGGAAACAGATGCCTTGAACCAAAAGCTGATCTCAAATAAGAAACCAAGAACGTAGTACATCAAATGATAAACGAAAAGTACTTGTGAACTGTTCCTGTTGTTATCTGCTCTTGTAAACCTTCTTACATGGTATCTGTCACCCCACAGCAATTTGTGTTCCCACACGCACTTTGCCGGTGCACCGGAGAAACGAAGACTCTGACAGAAAACGCAGGCAATGCCGGGCATCAAACGTGCCAGATGATGTAGATGGTTGTCAGGGAAACACACCACGCTTTGCTGGGAGGACACTGACTGCACGTCAAACGTTAGGCACGCACTACGGGCACAGCGAAGACAGGATTGTCAGGGAAACACTCCACGCGGGATGACACTGACTACACGTCACACGTTAGGCACGCCAAGCAACATTCCAATACGTCATCAAATGGAGCTGGGTGCCGATGAGGAAGGATCGAGGCCCGACAGCAAAAGGCAAAAACACCTCAAACACAAGAAACGAGTACCTCAGAAACGTGCCAGGTTTTCTTCGCTCCTCTTCATGAAAACCACGCCCAACAGAATCAGAGAAAGGCTGTACAGCAGGATACAAGACTCCTTAAAGACACAAAAGGAACGGAGTCTTACGAGGCTTTCACAGCTGCGCAACACGAATCCACAGATCTACAACGGTGAAGGGGATCATCTCCAAGACACCAGGACTGACATCCCACTGATGACCAGAGGAAAATGACCCTATGTAGACACCTCAAACGAGAATAACGAAAAGACTTCTGAAACTATGATCTTCAGACCACAGAATAGGGATGCTGCACCACAGGAACCAGACAAGATTGCTGCACACGTGGATGGAGATCTTGAACGGTCAGACCAACTCGTCGCCAAATTTGAAGTAAGTACATGTAGTCAGGTAAGTGTACAACCACTAGGTTTAAAGACCGTTCATCTCCACAACCTCAAGGGAACTGTCACAGCAGACCCTGGATTTCAAACAGCAACATTCCATAGCTGAAGAGATGACATCACAGATAAGACAAGCAGGTTATCAGATTACTACAGAGAGTTTGTCATCTAGGATGATTCCTAGGTTTCTAGCGTGGTCGGTGGGAGTTGGTATGGGTCCTACCTCTGACAGCCAGCAGGTGGAGTCCCAGGGGGAAGTCTTGTTAGCAAAGATCAGAACTTTCTTCTTATCGGAATTGAGCTTCAGGCTATTTGTTCCCATCCAGTCTGCTATCATATTCATACAGTTCGTGAAGTTGGTTCTGGAGGTGGTAGTCTAGTTCGTAAGGGAGAGGATGAGTTGGGTGTTGTTGGCATATGAGATGATGGAGATGCCTTGAAACCGGATGACGTTGGCTAGCGAGGACATGTTGATGTTGAACAGGGTAGGGCTGAAGGAAGATCCCTGGGAACTCCGCAGATCATTTTCTTAGTTTCTGATGTGAACAGTGGCATACTAACTCTTTGGGTTCTTCCTGTGATGAAGGAACCGGTCCAGTAGAGTGCAACTCTTTGGATGCCCATGTTGTGGAGTCTTCTGATCATAGTGTAGTGGGAGATGGTGGCAAAGGCTGCGGATTGGTCGAGTTGGATGAGGGCTGCTGCTTTTCCGTGGTCCAGGATGGTCCTAATATTATCGGTGTCTGCAACGAGTGCTGTTTCAGTGCTGTGGTTCTTTTGAAAGCCAAATTGGGTGTTGCCCAGTAGGTGGTGGGTCTCAAGGTGGGTTGAGAGCTATTTGATGATGGCCTTCTCCATCACTTTGGCTGGGTACGAGAGCAGGGATATTGGATGGAAGTTGCATAGTTGGTTTAGGTAGGCTGATGGTTTTTTGAGGAGAGCGTTCACTTCTGTGTTTTTTCCAGTTATCCAGGTATGTAGTGGATGCAATAGAGGTGTTGATGAAGTGGGAAGGGTGGTGCTGATTGGGGAAGTTCCCAAGTTGTAGATGTGGTGGGGGCATGGGTCCATGGCGGCCCCTGAGTGGATGGTCAGAATGGCTGACATCTGTGTCGCCTCTGGTGAGGGGTGTCCATTCCGTCAGGTCGTTGCCTTGGCTGGTGGTTGGTAGCTTGGCAATGAGGTTGGCAGGGTCTGGTTGGTGTGGAAAGTTGCTGTAGATGTTGGTGACTTTGCTGTGGAAGAATTTTTATACGTTGTTACAGAGCTCTTATGGGGGGTGTCTTTGACAGTTGCGGAAGGTGTGGTGAATTCCTTTAAGATTGAGAATGTCTCCTTGCTGCTGTTGGAGCTTCCTTCGATGCCTGAAACTAGTGCACGTTTGTTGGTGTCTCGTAGTTGCTGGTGGTAGCGCCTGAGAGCAGCCTTGAGTGCGAGGGAATCTGCGCAGGTAATGCGCTGCTCTAGGAGATGACCTTTAGAAATTGGTCAGCTCTTTTCAAGCACTCGTGCTTGTGCTGGCATCCACCTTGCGGGAGCGAGCAGCGGTGCGCGCGCTAATTGAAAACACATGGCCCGCGCGCCGCTGCTCGCGGGCCATGTGCTCCACGGCAGCGCTGATCATCAAGCAGAACTAAATTCAAGGGGGGTGGCCCTGCCCTGCCACTTCCTGCCAGTGACGGGCAAGGACGGGCCCGCCCTTAGCCCGGGCTTCGCCCGCGCGCGTCCCGCGGGAAATATGGAAGCGCTTAAGAGCGCGTGATGACTCCTCCCCCGCACCTGTGCGAACTGCCGAGAAGCGCTGGTCACCCTGGGACTCTGAGTCCCACCAGGGTCAGCGTGGGTCGATTACGGAGGAACCAGGAGGCAGTGGCGGCGTTGGTGGTACTGGCAGCGCCCTGGGACGATTTCCCACCAGGGTATTAAAATGCGTTAGCAGAGTCCCCCCAAAAACAACAGAGAGCAGCTTCAAAGGTCCCGCCGTTTTTCAGAAATTGTAGGTGATATATTTGGTGCATTGATACCTTCAGTGGGAATAATTCTGAACTCCAGGAAAATATGTAAATTATCTACAGTGGTTGATCGTTTATCAACGGATACTGCTGGAGGATTTCTAATGATTAATGCGGAGATGGTTGCGATTAGATCTATGGTTATGCAAAATCGACTTGCTCTTGATATTATATTGGCAAAAGAGGGTGGAGTCTGTAAATTATTGAAGACGAAACACTGTTGCACTTACATACCTGATAAAAGTGCAGAAATTGGAACGTATATACAAAATATAACTAAACTTGAGAAAGAACTAAAACCACTGGAAGTTGATAGTGTATGGGAAAGATTGACAAATAGTATTGCGTCAATTGGTACCTGGTTTGCTAATGTAGGAAAAGGACTTATAGGTCAAATATTAGTACCCTTAGCAGGGATAGCAATAATAGTACTGTCAATAATAATATGGTGCAAATGTTGTAGAAAGAATGAATCGTATAATGTGACAGGAAAAGGAAAGAAGCGAAAGTTTGACGAAATTGAACTTGAAGATTTGAGAAGTGAATTATACAAGAAATTGAAAGGCGTTGTGAAAAATAGAAAGTGTAAAAATGAAAGTGAAACTATTTTATGCTAAAAGTTGGCATCTGGTTGTGGGTAGTAATTGATGGTTCAGAAACGCCATCAGAGAGGGGATTGATGGAGCAAGGACTCACAAATGAGACTTGCTCGGATGCAATCTTCTCACAAGTATTAATGTATTAAACTTTGTATTGTTCATACTAATAATTGCATACACAAATATAAGTAGTAAGGAAGCTTGCCTATGTGTTTAAACTAACAAGTAACGCTTGTCTATTCTAAAATGGCTGCTAAAGCGCGGGAACCCTATTGCGCATGTCTCAACCATTTCACATGGTGTGACGTCTTTCTTTGCTTGGAGGGAAGTTCTTGCTTCTGCGCAGTGTGTATTAAAATGGCCGCTTTACGTTTTCACGTGCTACAGCTTGCTCTCATGTTGCAATTAAACTGTGGTATTCTAACGCTATTAATGCAGGATAGAATTTATAAGTAAATGGGAATAGAGTAGAAAGAGTGGGAATACAGTGAAACAATTTATTTGTGATTTTAATATTTTCCTCTTTGACTTTTACTAGTTCGTAAATTTGGGCCTGGGGTTGGTGAACTGAAAACTCGTGTGACAATGGTTCTGCGCATGCTCCCTGAATGGCTGCCAAGAGAGAAAAAGGATGAAGTCAACCTGGACGTCGTCCAAGGCCGTGACCTGATGGCCAATATTACTGTACCCACTGTGTCTCTACTGAATAGCAACAATTTATATGAACAATGTATAAAATTTGTCGTGAGACGGGTGGGAAATAAAGCAAATGTATTAATTGTGATGGGCGGTATTTTAAAACAATGGGCTTTAAGAAAAATGAATTAAATCAATGTGGTGTGAGGATCAACTCCCTGTCCCCGTCCAATCAGAAGTAGTGGGCCCATAATTCTGCAACATTTAGGGGAGGTTCATGGGCGTAGAAGGGTATAATAGATATAGAATTAGCTAATTAGATAGGCATAGGCTCCAGACGTACAAGCTGATCGGTTACAGACTGAACCGCTGTCCAGAGAGGTCCTGAGGTGGGGGCGGCGGAGTACCTTAGAAGGAAGACACGGGAGAAATAGAGGAGAAGCGAAGTACCAGAGAGGGGAACGACGCAGGCGTCGTTGATGGAGAGGTCACCGGTCCTGTCCTGATCCGGGAGGAGGTCTTTGCTCTTCATCCTTCCAGGGTCCTATCTTTCCAACTCCTTGGCCAAGGGGTTTGGTTCTCGCACTTTTAGGTAAATATAAATGCAACCTTTAGTTGCGCTGCTGTCTCTATCTTCTCCTTTTCTGAGGGACCGTCATTGATCAAATTGGTTATTATGCTTCATCCTTGATATACGATTTAAGTATCATGTGGTTCTGTATTTTACTCTGCTAAATCTTTAGATAAACATTTTAAAACTTCCTGACTCAGTGATTATTTCAGAAATTATGAATTGTATGGAACGTCACTCATTTTAAACTTCCCAATTAGCAAAGGGTCCATTGGTAAGTCATTACTCTTCAATCGGAAAAGTAATTGGTAGCAGGGATTTTGATAAAGAGTACCAACTGACCCACCAGCGGAAATTGCTAGCGTAGTATGAATGTATGGGCCCAGGTGAGTATTTGGTGTATGAAGGCTCGTTGCTAGTAACCCGCTGGATCAATGGTATTCAGCACAAAGTCCTTCCTCACTGGCTGTGCCTCCTATTTCTTTGCTGCTTCTCAGCCAGTTAAGTGTGTTTTTTTGTTTCTCCCGATTTGTAGGCTAAAGTGGCTGGTTTACACCTATTTTCGGCGCGCACACGCAGCGGCTCTTCCCTAGGGGGTTTATCGTGCTGTTATTATTATCCTGTTTTGGGTTTACTGTGTTTTTTCCCTCAGGTTCCCTGTCGGGCCGCTGGACCGCTTTTGCACTCCTTATAAGGCCGGTGCCCATCAAAGTGCAGTGCTCCTTGCACCCGATAGATGGCACTGCCCGCCGCATCTCGCTGGCTCCTGTCGGGCGTGTCTCGTTAGATTACGGGATCGCGCTTCAGAAGCCGCCGAGCCTTGTCTCTTACGGAGACGTCTGGCAACCCCCGTTCCCCCCCTCCCCCCCCGGGTCTGTATTTCCCTGCATTCTCACTTCTGAACGGCACGGCAGGAGTCTGTACAAGCGGGGGTTTTTTCCCATTTTGACGCCTGAGGAAAAGTTCTGCACTATCTCATTTACAATACCTACACTGAGTCGTACGGCCGGACAGCGGAGCCCTGTCAGTTTCTTGAGGGCAATCCGTGCGTGAGGGACTCGTGCATCCCTATTGCGGGCCTCTGGCTCACCCATACCTTGTCTGGCCTCCCCAGCTGTCTTTAATTAGCGCAGTTCTGCGCCTCACAGTTTGACCCTCTATTCTACTATTTGTCTGCCTTCCGCTTCCATGGAGGCCCAGGATGGCACTTATGAGGAGGAGGACTCCCTTGCGTACCTGCAATGGGATGAGGATTTTTATGAAGCAGTAGATTCTTCCATCTATAGGGTGGTAAATGAGGTAGTTGGCCCTATGGAACAGCGCCTATCTGATTTTGCAAGAGTGCGCGAAGTTGGCCCAAGCCCGGGGAACGGCCTCTACCCCCGTCCCTACTGAGCCTGCGGGGATAACCCTCCCCCAAAAAAGAAATGTGAGGAGGGGGTGGATAGGGATGCGTTTGCGTGCCTTAAGAGCGCTTTCCTCGCCAAGTCTGCTCCCCCCACCCTCTATGTCCCCCGTCCCCACAGACCCTCTTGGGACTCCCGGCCCTGCTACCCCTGAGCCCGATGACGGCTCCCAGGGAGATTCGGACGATGAGGCGGGCTCTTCTCGCCCGTGGCGCCTGCTGTGACCCCGGCCTCCGCTCCAGGGGAAGACTCAGGCATGTTGGATCCTGAATATATTGTCCACCCTAGGTCCGCCACTTGGGCTCCTTGCGACAAGGTAGCCAAATTCGTCGCCGGTCGGCTCCGCAAACCTCTTGAGAAGGAGGCCCGGGGCTGTCTCAAGGCGGAGTGTCCTCCGCCCACTATAGAGGGCAAGGTTGCCTTTACCCCCGAAATTGATTCCAAAATGGCCACCTTTCTGGCCAAGTACATGAAGGATCCTCTTAAGGGCATTGACAGATCTTGGCGTTCATGCCAAGCCAAGCTCCTCGATGCCATAGGCCCCATGACCAAAATTTTGGACATGGCTGAGGAGGCCAAGGTCTCCGGATCCCTGATTTCCCCCGAAGTCCTGTCTAACTGGGCCCAGCGCGGCATTATATTTATGGGGAACGCAAATTGTGCGTGCTCAACGGAGACCTGGGGACCTGGCTTCTTCAGAGGCAGGCGCAGGGGGGCCTCTTTGGGGACCCCTTCGTCAAGGAACTTGGGAAATTCGTGGCAACCTTTACCTCTTTAGACAAAGCACAATCCAACATCAAGAGGGTTTTCACCTCGCCGGTTTTCCAGGGGGCCGGCCGAGGCAGGGGCCGCTCGGTCGGCCGAGGTTCCTACCAAAATCCTCCCAAGGGACAAGGCTCCGGACACGGCCAGTATCACACTAGCGCGAACTAGAACAACTTCTACTCCGAGAGGCCAGCGCTTCAGAGGTCGTGGTGCCTTCAAATGCAACGCCGGAGGCGGCAATGTGAACGGTGAGTGTTTTACCTTCTGCTCAGATCCGCATTGGGGGTCGTTTGGCGGAATTTCCAACCACCTGGGCTTCTCTCACTTCGGATGCGTGGGTCCTGCAGACCGTGCAGGGTTTCCTCATAGAATTTTACGACCATCCTCATCAGGTGTCCCTCCCTCGGCCCATTTGTTTTTCAGTTCACGATGCAGAACTTATCGACGAGGAGGTCTCCGCGCTCCTGCGCAAAGGGGCCATCTGTCAATCGGTCCTGCATCGCAATGGTTTCCTCAGCAATATTTTCTTCGAAGAAAAATCTGACGGTGGTCGGCGACCGGTTATCAATCTCCGAGAGTTCAACGAGTGGCTGGTTTACCGCCACTTCAAGATGGAGGGGATTCACCTTCTTCGGGACGTCCTGCTCCCATTGAACTGGATGGTGCAGTTGGATCTGAAGGACGCCTACCTGGTGGTCCCAATTTTCCCTCCTCATCGTTGGTTCCTGAAGTTTTGTTGGAGAGAGAATATCTACAAGTTCACCACGCTCCCCTTCGGCCTGTCCTCGGCACCGTGGTGCTTCACCAAGATGCTCCATCCGGCGGTGAAATTCCTAAGGGCCCAGGGCATCCGCATGATCGTGTACCTGGACGATATTCTGCTCATGGCACAGTGCCCCAGGACTCTGGTCAGTCAGCTCCAACAAGTTGTGGACATCTTGCAGGGGCTGGGGTTCATCATCAATGAGCCCAAGTCGGTCCTCTCCCCAACTCGAGAGTGACCTTCCTCGGATTTGTCGTGGACTCGGGTCATGCCTCCTTAAGCCTCCCTTCTCGAAAAATTGGCCAAAATCCGCCACAAGCTACGCCAGACCATTTCCAAGCCCCGCACATCGCTCAGACAAATTGCCCACCTGGTGGGTCTCCTCTCTTCATCCATCCAGGCCATATTTCCGGCCCCCCTCCACTATCGGGCCCTCCAGCGTCTGAAGGCGCACCACCTGCGGAAGGGTTTGTCGTACGCCCAATCGGTGCCGCTCACCATGGAAGCGAAGGAGGAAATCGCTTGGTGGCTGACCCATATGGAGGCGTGGAATGGCTGCGCAATTTTCGGCTCTGTTGCCGACTTGGTCAGCGAGTCCGACGCCAGCAGATCCGGTTGGGGCGCCAGTTGTGGGGAGTTCTCCACTGGAGGAAGCTGGTCATTCGACTAACAAAACCTTCACATCAATTGCTTGGAACTCCTGGCAGGATTGTTCGCCGTCCGCTTTTGGACCAAGGACAAAATCCAGTCCTGTGTGCTCCTCAAAATGGACAATGTCTCTGCGGTCCGTTATATCAATCACCTGGGGGGCTCCTGCTCCCGAGCACTGGTGGGCCTGGCAAAAGACTTCTGGAACTTCTGCCTGGCCCATCACGTCTCAGTGACAGCGGAATACCTTCCGGGCCAGGCCAACCAGTTCGCAGACTGGCACTCGAGGCACCTTCACGATTCCAACTTGTGGAAGCTGGACCCGCAGGTTTTCTAATGGCTCTCGGACCTGTGGGGTCCTTTTTTTGACCGACCTCTTTGCGTCACGCCTCTACCACTAGGTTCCTCGGTTTTTCAGCTGAAGGCCGGATCCGCTGGCAGGGGCCACGGATGCATTCCTCCAGAACTAGAGTCTGGAGAAGGGTTACGCCTTTCCCCCGTTCTCAATGATCACGAGGGCGGCAGCCCAGATCCGCCGGCAGGTGACGGAGGTGGTAATGGTGACTCCACTTTGGTGATCGCAAGTTTGGTTTCCGGTTATTCTGGAACTTTCTTGGGATTCTCCAATCCGACTCCCCCTGTTTCCGCTCCTTCTTCTGAGTCCGGATCACGTCCTGCATCACCTCATTGCTCAGGGCACTACCAAACGCTATCCTTCCGTATGGACAAGATGGGTTCATTGGTGTCTACGAAGGAACCTGGATGCCGTGGTTGCGGACATCATTCAGATTTTGAATTTCCTAGCCGATCTGGCCTTGGAGGGCCTGGCTTACCACTCCATCAATGCAATCAGATCTGCGGTCTCTGCAGGGCATGCCCCGGTCGAGGGAGCTCCGGTAGGGGAGCACCCTTTCGTTTGCAGGTTGTTGCGTGGGATTCGCCTCTCCTTACCCCCGGAGCCACGCTATTCGGCTTTGTGGGATGTCAATTTGGTCCTGAACCTCTTTTTATCCTGGCAGCCGAATAAATACCTTTCTCTAAAAGAACTCTCGGCAAAACTGGCGATGCTGTTGTGTTTGATCTCCTGTAGGAGGGTTTCGGACGTGCGGGCTCTGGACATTACTGCCAGGGTTTTCTCCCCGGATGGGGTGGTTTTCACGGTGGGTCGTCGTACCAAGTCGCTCAGCCGCACGGTCGCATAACCGGCGTTCCCAGACGCCCCTAAATTATGCGTTGTGCGCTGTCTGATGGCTTATGAAGACCTGACTCAGGAATTTCGCCCTCTGGGCGAGCGTCAGTTGCTTATCACTTTGAAAAAGCCGCACAAAGCAGTCTCTTCCCGCACCATAGCCAGGTGGGTGCGATGGGTTATGCAAGAGGCTGGCATTCAGTCATGGGTGCCATGGCATCTAAGGCTTTCTGTTTGGGGGCACATCTGGAGGACTTGATGCGAGCAGCGGATTGGTCCTTGGACTCGACCTTCAAGAGGTTCTACTTCAAGCCAGTGATAGAGGTTGCTCAGTTGGTGGTAAGTAAGTTTTAAACTAGCATAATCCGAGCCTCCGGTCCTGACATAGAATGAAAATGTGCCTAGCTTCGTGAAGGTAAGTTTCAATTCTATTAAGGACACGGAGGCGAGGATTATCCCTCCCGACGCACACTGTAGTGCGAACCCTCCCCGTACGGTGGTAAGTAAGCCTTTTACGATTTTCAAATGTGTCAGAATTGTTTTGGAAACTGTCATTCTCGTGTCTCATTTCTGTTGACCGAATGTTCTTAGCCTCTGCTGTTCAAAAGGTGTCTGTTCGGATCCTTAAGCTGCCTCTTATTTCAGGGAACGACGGTTCAAAGCAAGACCAGTAAGGCATCCCTGTTGGAGTGACTCGCACAAAGAAAGAGGAGGCACAGCCAGTGAGGAAGGACTTTGTTATATCCTCACTGTGGTATTTAACACTATCCAGCCTAGCTGTCTTCTGCTGCTCAGCCAGAGTGAGAGATAGTAACGGAATGTTGGTGTGAATGTGATGAATGGAATGCCTGGGTGCCTGTGTGGATGAGTGGATGTCAGTTGGAGATGGGCTGAGCAGCAGGGAGGCTGCTCCTCGTGGGGCTGGTATAGAGGCTGGTAACAGAGCTGATGTAGAGCTGAGATAGAGCTGAAATGGACTGATGTTGATATTACCTGGAACCAATAAAGAACTCTTCAAATTCTACATGGCTTCCTGTGTCCACATGTGTACAGGGCACAACATTATTTTGGCGACGAGCGGACCTGGACCCAAGCGTCTTTAAGGATGGTACAGAAACCAAGAGGAACTAAAAGAAACTACAGAAATGACTATTGAATATTTTCGAGTGTCGTGATGCCACAGTTTACGCTTTCCTACATATGGGTGGCCCATGTGGTTTGGTGGGTGGCAGTCACAGTTTTATCCCTTACATGAGGGATGGGTTGGGGTTATAGCCCGTCACAGTTTTATCCTTCACATGAGTGATGGGTTACAGTCCCATTTTCACATTTTACAGTTAGTAACCTCTACATGGGGGTAGGCCTATGGGTGAGTTCCCACATACACGGTTTTTGATGTTAACCTTACACAATGTTGGGGTTATGGCTGGGTCCCATTTACATGTACAAAGGTACATCCCTACATAGGGTGTGTGTTTATGGGTGCTAGCCCCATTTTCACTTTGAGTGATTGACGTATTGCGCTGCACGTTTGGTCTGATCTGTGGGTCTTATTGTGTCTGTAAGTCGTGTTACGCTGCAGGTCAGGTCTTGTGTGTAAGTCGCCCTGCGCCTCATGTGTGTTGTCCTGTGTAAGTCGCCCCACGCTTCAGGTGTTGTCATGTGTAAGTCGCCCTGCGCCTCACTGTGTGTACCCTCTGTGTTGTCCATATTGTGGTACACGTGTATATTTGGTGTTGGTTTTACCCTTGTTGTCTATTTTGGCCTCAGGTGTTGGTCTTGGGTGTGGTCCACCCTTCACTACATTTTTTCTATTTGTTTTTGGGAAGGATGGGGATATTGCTTGCTATTTATTTATCATTGCTTGACAATATTTTTCCTTCCTTCAGGTACGCTGTGTTTCTACTCTGGCGAAGTTGCTTTTAGTTGTGTTTCCCTGAGTTTTAACCTGTTCTGGTTTGTATATTTCATTGCCGTGTCTATAGTTATTTTCTGGTTTCTTCTCTCTTTCTGTTTTGTTTTAAAAGGAAGGGGATAATGTTATATCCTCACTGTGGTATTTAATACTATCCAGCCTAGCTGTCTTCTGCTGCTCAGCTAGAGTGAGAGATAGTAACGGAATGTTGGTTTGAATGTGATGAATGGAATGCCTGGGTGCCTGTGTGGATGAGTGGATGACAGTTGGAGATGGGCTGAGCAGCAGGGAGGCTGCTCCTGGTGGGGCTGGAATACGGGCTGGTAACAGAGCTGATGTAGAGCTGAGATGGAGCTCAAATGGACTGATGTTCATATTACCTGGAACTAATAAAGAACTCTTCAAATTCTACATGGCTTCCTGTGTCCACATGTGTACAGGGCACAACATTATTTGTGATGAATACCATGGACACTGTAAAAGTACTATTCTGTTGTTTTCTCCCTATGGTTCATGGGCGTGTGTTATTCAAAGTTTTTTATTTGTAATTTTTTTTGTTGATGGTTGCTGTGGAAATCTTTGTCAATAAAGCGAAGAAAGCATAATCCTCGCCTCCGTGTCCTTAATAGAATTGAAACTTACCTTTACGAAGCTAGGCAAATTTTCATTCCACGTCCCATGGATAAATCTATTGTGTGGCACTATGGATAGATTGCAATGTTACCAGATTTTATCTAGATGCTATGTGCAGGGTGCCAGCTTGAAATTCTGAATAATGACCCCATGTGTTTTATGCTTTTTATTATATGCAAGTCTTTATGTGTTGTTGTGGTTTTAAATAACGTAAAACAATAAAAATGTACCTACCTACCATCACACTGACTCAAAACACAAAAAAACACCTTTCCAACCACACACCCTACACGGTGTAGCTTGCTATCCTGTATTTATACACTTCTGTGCCCCACACAGGCATTGTAAGCACTGTACAATTCTACAATACAATACACTGTTTGCAATACTGTTATTTCCTGTTAAGTTCCCTGGGAGAGGAAGTGGAAACGAATGAACCCAATACTGTTATCAAAACGTGATGATTCGTTTCTAGAAAGAATTTTATATAAAATGGTTCATAGGCATTTTGTAACCCAACCGAACTGTTACACAAAAAACAATCAAATGTTTTTTTTCTTTTTCTTACATTCTCATGTGGAATTTGACACATTTCATCTCTTTCAAGTATACAAAGAGTCATACAAACACCTAGGGTGTAACATGTTTCTAACCAAAATTCATAAATACAGAGTTCACAAGCATTTGCAGAACCGTGCAAGTTCATGGAATTTGGCGTTAATGTTGGGAATCAATCCCTGTATCATTGTAATTTCCTCCCTATCCACAACTTGTGTCTTATAAATGTCTTCTGCTACTTCCCTAACTGCCATGTCACCCCTTCCCAGGTTAGGGGGCTCTAGTGTCAGACCCACCTACGACCCTCAAACACACGGCTTCCGTCAGCGTCCCGGAAGTGCCCAGCGCCAGCCACTATGCTCAGGGCTCCTCAGAAGGTAATACTCGATTAAGCTATGGCCCTGCACAACTGATTAGTGTAGCCCCTGCATGGAAGTGTTTATTGAAGCCCCCATCTTTTACTTGTTTGATGGACTACTCAACTAACAAACATATCTGACCACCTGGGCCCGAGCCTAGCATGAATTCAAGGTCCTCTGCAGCCTTGATTAATGTTCGGTCCCTGCCAAAACACGCTGATAACATCTGTGATTTTTTTATGTGAAGAAACTCCAGATGTGCTGTTTTTTGACAGAAACCTGGCTATCCGAATCTTCCAACCCTTCAATTAGCTCAGCGATTGCAAAGGGCTATAAAATATATAATAAGGATCGTCTGAGTTGTGGTGGGGGAGTAGCTATGATTTACAGAGACAATTTTGATGGTGTACCAATACCGATAGTGGGTCTGGAAGGTGCAGAGGCACTTGGCATCTGCCTCTCCCTCACAGGACATCGATCTTTGGCCGGTGCCTTAGTTTATAGACCTCCGGCCAGGCCTAGACATTTCTCAACTCCTTGTGTAATGCCCTGGCACATCTGGTCTTGAGGTACACCCATTTTATACTTCTGGGAGATTTAAACCTCCATATGGACAAACAAGAGGAAAATGAGGTGGTTTCCCTATTTGAGAGTATTTTGTCCCTGGCACTGTCCCAATTTGTGTTCAACTCCACGCTCCACACAGGCCATGTGTTGGACCAGATATTTTCTAACCCGACATTGGAAATCGCCACTCCCATTCCACAAGTCTCGTTTGACCACCATCTGGTTACATTTAAGGAGACGCTGTCAGATAGAATGCACTCTGGCCGAATTCAGAATTCCCCAGTGATTCCTTCTAGGTTTGAATCGGTTTCCCTGAAAAGATCATTTTCAGCCATTTGTGGCCTCCAGTCCAGTTCTCTGCTGGACCCTTGTCCCCCTAACATGCTGGCACTAAAGGCAAATGTTATCAACCCCTTTGGCCAACAAACTCCTGAATGATTCTCTATCATCAGCAATAGTGCCTCGCGCCTGGAAGCAGGCTAAAAGTTTGTCTTAAGAATCCCTACAACAGACCTATCTCATTGCTTCCAGCTCTATCTAAAGTACCGGAGAACCATGTCAACCATCAGCTTTCCAAGTACCTGGAAAGCAATAATCTATTACTTCCGAGCCAGTCTGGCTTTCGTGCCAGTTCCAGTACTGAGATGGCGCTAGTGGACGTGGCAGATTACATATGGGGTACATTAGATGTCGGGGCAGGGCAGTGCTGATTATGCTAGATCTCTCAGCGGCCTTCGACATGGTACCCCATGCCACACTCCTGACCCGTCTTCAATCTATCAGAATTGAGGGACATGACTTGGTCTGGCTGGCTTCATCCCTTGATGTCAAGAGGTCTGGACTCCTTTTTTATCGCGTGGCTCATGTCAATTGCAAGTAGGAGTGCCCCAGGGCTCAGCGTTGAGCCCTCCTTATTTAATATCTATCTTACACCACTTGCACTACTTGCTGAGGCTCAGGGAGGAAACATAATTTCCTATGCTGATGTCACCCAGTTACTGTTCTCCTGGGGTAAGGATGAAGGGCTCCCTGGTGAAAAGATCAGAGCCTGTCTGACAGCTGTCTTCCAGTGGCTATCACACCACCAGCTTAAGCGCAATGCAGAAAAGACTGAGTTGCTTTTCTTTGGTATGACACCCTACCCCCCTCCCCCCACCACCCCCTTCGGGCGTCAGGCTAGCTCAGTAAAGAATCTAGGCATTAAATTCAGTGACTGTCTTTCCTTTCTACCACAGGTCAATATTGTGGTGGGGACTTATTTTGAATTGTTGTGTGTTTTAAGAACGTTTTTACACTTTCTATCTTTTTCTGCTAGGAAACAGGTAGTACAGGCTCTAATAACATCAAGACTTGATTACAGTAATGTCTTGTATCTTGGCCTTCCTGATTATCATACCAATAAATTGCAGGTGGTCCAAAACGCAGCAGCCCGTACCCTATTGGGTCTGCCGCTAAGAACACATGTATCTCCACATTTGCGGGTGTTGCACTGGCTCCCTATAGAGAAGAGGATTCTTTTTAAGACCCCATGTCCTGGTGCATAGGGCCCTTCATCATACTGGAGCTAGGTACCTCAGAGCAAGAATTTGTTTCTATGATCCATCTAGGTACCTTCGTTCAACCAACGCTTTTCTGGCCAAAACTTCTAGGATCAGGTGCTCTAGAGCTGGAGGCAGGTCCTTTTCCTTCTTAGGACCTTTAGCATAGAACAAACTGCCTCTTGAGCTACGGGCCATTACAAAAACTTCCCAGTTTCGAAAGAAACTGAAAACGTGGCTCTTTAATCAGGATCAATGGTTTGGTTCTATTGGACAGCTGACACCAGAGGTGCAGAACACCAGGACACTCCTTGGAGTAACAGTGTGCTATACAAGTGCCCCATACATACATCCAAGTGGGAATCCATCCATAGGTGGAGGAGAGAGAAGGAGATTCAAAGCTCTTAGTGTAAGTACTTCCAGGAAGAAAATGTGGCAACATGCCATGAGAAGTGACGTCACACTTAATACAGAAAAAAAGAGCAATATTTTTCAGCATTGTCAGATTGTTAGTCTCACTCAACTGCAGAAGCTACGGTACCTTCTGATTGTCATCTGATCTTGTTTCTGATTAAGTCTTACCTATGTACCACTGATATTCGGTTGTTATGGACCAGTGACGTCCTACTACCCTTAAGAGTGATGCCTTACGTGTGCCACTGATATACGTTCGATATGGACCAGTGATTTCCTACTACCCTTAAGAGTGGTGCCTTACGTGTACTACTGATATTCAGTTGTCATAGACCAGTTGTTAGAAATTGGGTCTCTATTTGGCAGAGGTATGCACCCTGTCCAAGTAGGGACCACAATCCTAGTCAGGGTAAGTCAGATACACACTAAAAGAGTACCTGTGTTCACCCTCCGGTAGCTTGGCACAGAGCAGTCAGGCTAAACTAAAGAGGCAATGTGTAAAGTAATTGTGCAACACAACACACAGTAACACAATGAAAACACCACAAAAAGACTCCACAAAGGTTAAGAAAAATAGACAATACTTTTATGAACAAAATCAAGACCAAAACGACAAAAATCCAATAGGTAGAACCAGAGTTATTAATTTTTAAGGAATATTTGAAAATATAGTGCTAAGAGTCTTAGAGCGCCAACCATGGATATCTGGTCGCGCTTGATCAAGGTATATCCAAAAGTTCAGGCCAACCGCAAAGGAGCGCGGGTCGGATACAGGGACCAGACTTGACTTGCTAAAACAGTACCTTTGTTTGGGGGCTGCGTTGATGTCGAGGACAAGATGCGAGGAGCAGGGAGGAGATGTGTCGTCGTTGATCCATGGGATTCATAGGCGATGCGTCGTCATCGAGCCGCACATTCCAGGAAGCGTCGTAGTCGAGCAGCACTGAAGATGGGCGATGCTTTGTCGCCGGGTGAAATGTGGCGGTTCTGATCAGCGCAACGGCGGCGATGCGTCATGACCAAGAGTTGCAGCACAGAAACACTCACTTCCAAGGGCCAAGTACTAGATTGGCACCACTTGGTAGGGCAGGATTGTCAGATGGCAAAGTCCAGGTGCTGTTGCAGGAAGTCTTTGATGTGCCTGAGACTTCAGGACAGGGGACAAGCCAGCATGCCCTTGGAGTCACTCTGGTTTCCAGTGAGATGGGTCCAAGCCTTTCCTCAGCAGGGCAGAGGGTATCAGGCAGCAAGGTAGCAGAGCAGAAAAGTAGTTCTTCCAGAGTAGCAGTCCAGCAGCGGGCAGTCCTTAGAGCAGCATAACAGTCATTCCTCCTGGCTGAGTTCTTTACAGGTCCAGTAGTGCTGGTTTGTAGGGGTCAGAGACCCAGTACTTATACCCAGTTGTGCCTTTGAAGTGAGGGGGACTTCAAAGAAGGGTCTTTGAAGTGCACAGAGGTCCTTTCTTTCTAGCCCAAGCTCCAGACTATCAGTAGGGAATAATCAGCCCTTTGTGTGGAGACTGATCATTCAGGTGTAAGTGTCAGATCTTCCCTCCCTTCCTGCCCAGGAAGAGCCATCAGAATGCAGATGGGTATTCAGACATACCTAACCTTCCTGTGAACTGTACTGTACCGGTGTCTATAGAGCAGGCTTAGATGATGCCAATTTTGCTGGCTACATCCAGTGCATCGTAGCCTTCTTCTCGCCATCTGGCCTGATCAGTGTGTTGACCGTGGCAACATCAATATCATAAAGCTTCTTTACAGCCTGTTTGATCTGGTGCTTGTTAGCCTTGACATCAACAATAAAGACCAGCGTGTTGCTATCTTCAATCTTCTTCATGGCTGACTCCATGGTAAGCGGGAACTTAATGATTGCATAATGGTCAAATTTGTTCCTACGAGGAGCACTCTTCCTGGGATACTTCAGTTGCATCCTTAACCTCAAGGTCCTCGGCCTCCTGAAAGTGGGGGCTGTCCTAATTTTCTTCTTCTTGTGACTGTGTACCCTTTTAAGAGCAGCCTTTTTAGCTTTCAAAGCCTTGGACTTTGTTTCGGTTTTAACAGCGACAGCTTCCTTCTTGGCCTTCGGTGCCATGTTGGGGGTGAAAAAACCTTCCTGTGTTTGTGGCTGTCTAGAGGGAATGCACAAAGGAAAGCTGTCACCCACCCCAGACATGTATTGGAGACAGTCTGTAGGCACACAGAGCTGTAAGAGCAGAGAAATGTACACTTTCTAAAAGTGGCATTTCTAAAATAGTAATGTTAAATCTAACTTTACCAGTAAAGAGGATTTATTATTACTATTCCAAAGATATAAAACATGTCAGAGCTACTCCTATCTAATCAGGAAGTACAGCTTAAAGGCGTAATAAGGAATTCCCAATGTTAACCTATGAGAAGAGTGGGCCTCACAGTAGTGAAAAATGAATTTAGGTGTTTTTCACTCCGAGGACATGCAAAACTTAAATGTACATGTCCTCCCTTTTACTTACACAGCACCTTGCCCTATAGGCTACCTAGGGCCTACCTTAGGGGTGACTTATGTGTAATAAAAGGGAAGTTTAAGACTTGGCAAGAGGTTTTGCATGCCAAGTCGAAGTGACAGTAAACTGCACACACAGGCTCTACGGTGGCAGACCTGAGACAGGTCTGAGAAAGGGTTGCTTGTGTGGGTGGCACAATTAATGCTGCAGGCCCACTTCTTAACAAAGAGAAACAGGAGGTGGGAAGTTAAGAAGCCCAGTAGGTTCTTGTACAGTCTATCTACTAGTGGCCCCTTGTTGAATAATGTCCGAACAAGACACATTATCATACACAGAGGACCACATACAAAGGCTCATTACTGCACCTTCTCTGTTTACCTCTGTCACATTAAGCTCTACAGCTAAACAACAAAATGAGTCTGAAAAACTACTCAGATTAAAAAAGAAGCAAATCCGTACTGATTTACATGGACATTTCCTTTTGGAACATTTAAAGGCAGGTACAATTCTGTGGGGGCTTCAGATAAAGAACTTCCTGGTGATCTTTATTGAGGATACGGAATATCGGAAAGGATACAGCTGCATAGCTACTAAATGCAGCAGAGACTTTATGGTGCTTACAATTGAGACATCGCAAAGACTCTCAAAAAAGAAACTTGATGAGATTCTGTTACTAGAGCAAGAACTGAAGGACAACTACTCATTAACGGATGCCAAAACTTTGTTAGACAAAATAGAGAAAGAAATTGCAGAATTCAAAGTTTTCACAATCAACCAAAAGAATAGGAAATTTGAAAGGGACAAAAATTCATTCAATCTAGAAGTTGTTTATCCGTACTTGAAAAGCGATTTCTACACTCGTCCTGATTCTAGAAGATTCCTACCGGAATACCAGGCAAGGTCTAGACGTCAGTTCATTTCCTTCTCATATACATCATCATCCTTTACAGGAGAATCAGATGCTGGAGAAGGAACTTCAAATCAAAATCCACAAGTGAGAAATCAGCAGACTTTTTTTTAGGAAGATGCTGCCAAAGAGACAAAGGGAGGAGCTGATACGCCAATCAGCCATGGGAAATGACAACCTGTTGCCAATATTACAAAAATCAGTAGTACTCCCATTTTCAATCTTTCTAAGGGATCTCTCTCGGAAGCAGAAGAGAACATCCTGACTAAAGGGCTGTCCTTTGTTCCAACAAAGTCCACACATTTTGTACGTTTGAAAGCTGAAATGTTGTAATTTTGCAGAAAAGTACAACTTAAGGCCTTCTTCCTAGAACATGATCCCCCTCAAAACAGTGAAGTCTCGGGATTAAGAAATAATACAAACTTTTGTCCCCCGCCCAACATGGTTCCGAAATAAGTGCTAATTTTTTAACAGACTGTACTATCTGCCATAAGTGATCTTGAAAACAAAAAGGAGTATGTTAAACACAATGTGTCAAAAGATCATAGAGACGCTCTGGCGGCATTACAAAAGGACAAGTCAATAGTGATCAAACAGGCGGACGAGGGCGGAGCCATCATCATATGGTCAGCAGAGGATTACAGGAGAGAAGGAGCAAGCCAAGTTCTTAATCATGAGTTTTTCCGCAAAATCCAAGGGGATCCGACCAAAGGTTTACAAGTTGAAGTTGCTGCGATGGTGAAACGGGCATTCGAAGAGGGTTTAATTGGACCCTAGGAGTGTGAATTTTTAAAGAAAACTAATCATAGGATACCTGTCCTGTATTTACTTCCTAAGCTACATAAGAATGATGTGACACCTCCTCGACGTCCCATAGTCTCTGGCTGTGACTCAGTATTAGAACCTATCGCCAAATATCTGGATGTCTTTTTAAAGCCCTTCATGCAGCAGGCTTCATTATATCTGAGAGATACTATGGCTTTCATCAATAGAATAGAAGACCTGGAATTCAGCCCTGACACCCAGAAGCTAGTCACCTTAGATGTAGTGTGACTTTATACTCAGATACCACAAGAAGATGGACTTGAGGCCATTGAGACATACCTTAAAAAAAGACAAAGGCCACATCAAGTCCCTACTGAATTCATCTTGGAGTTGGCACAATTCGCCCTAAAAAAACTACTTTAAATTTGAAGAGGAGTTCTTTTTACAAGTGAAAGTGACTGCCATGGGTTGTCCCTTTGCTCCAGAATTGGCAGTACTCTATATGGTCCAATTCGAGGAACGCTTTGTTTATCAGAATAACCCTTATGTCCAACACATCTCAAAATGGTTGAGATATATTGATGATATTGTTTGCATTTGGACAGGCCAAGAAGATTCCCTGAACCAGTTTTTCAACTGGTTAAATAACAGGTCAGAAGACATAAAGTTCAGTCTCAATAGTGTTGTATTCCTCTTAGGATGTCCGTATATAGGTTTTCCTGGATCATGTCCTTATATAGGCACAATTCGCCCTGCCCTTATATAGGCATAAAATCCCAGTCCTTATTTAGGCATTAAACCGTGCACTCCAAATACAGACATGGTCCCCGACATCCGTCCACCCTAAACGTCACAACGAGTTCTTGAAGAACAGACCCTTAGGCTTCGGGAGTTTCCCTAGCACAGGACTATTGATTTCTTCAAGGACTCATCTATTATGCATGAACCGTTATACCGTAGGGGTTCATTCATGACGTCTTCCGCTGTCCGACTCACGTCAATGCTAACATTGTGAGGTACCTCTCAGGTATAAATATACCTTCCCTAGCCCTTGTAAACTAGAGGAGACCTCGACTTCAGAGGAGCCCGTATCCCGGCCTGACGCACTGAGAAGACGCTGTCATCCCTGCACGCAGAGAGTCCAGCTTCCAGTGATCTGACTTCCCTTGCGGGGTGTTGGAGTTCGAGTCTGGAAAGAGATTCCCACCTCTCTCATTCTTAAGGTATGGAGCTGACTAGAACCTAGAGGGACTCTTGGCATACTTGGCATACTAGGCATACTAGACTTAACATACTCTTAGTATACCATAGTAAGGAATACTTCACCTACTTCATACCTCTCCCTACACCTAGGTTAGGTTAGGTACATTGGGGTAGAACTAGTTTAGAAACGCATCGTATGAGTACTCGCATTTTTAGTCTATGTTATTTATGTAAATGAATATCTACTAAAGATCATGCTAGCGCAGTATTATTTATTTCTACTGCTTACGCGGCACATTATTTATCTTGCATACTGTCTTGTGATCGTGACAGCACATATTACTTACACGAGAAACAAGACTGTTCAATAAATCTTTTATTGAAACGCCCGTCTATTCTTTCTGTGTAACTTTGAGGAAAACTAAGTATGCACGATTGAGCTGAGTGAAACGGTTATCTATTGTTTCCACGACTCTGGGACAAGTTCTGATTCTAAAGGGAAACAAAGTGGTCATGTTTCGCGGCTGCCAGAAACTACTCCCTTCTTGTTGTCAAGGAGTTTCTAGTGGCCTCTGAGCTAGCTGGCACAAGTAATTAAGTTTAATATACTCGATAGGGACATACCGACCTCAGTCCTATGTCAAGCCTATAGGATATATTATTCCAATGCGCAGAGCCTATTAGGGAAATAGGAGCTACACTACATGGCGCCCAACGTTTGGTAAGGCGGTAATTCAACGCTAGATACTGAGTAACTCAGCCGTGCTTTTCACTCAGAGACCCCTACCCATATACTCCAAAAGACGTCTGGAGTGGGCAGGGTTAGGTATCCACCACGGCTACATAGGGAAACACCCTATATATTAGCTGTTTGGTTTGCTCAACGTTGAAGGATACAGTGTTCCAAAATATTGTGCACCTTATCTTTGTTTCATTGAAACTAGTTCTACATTTTTTTTCAAAAATGCCTGGCTCCGACACTGAGACCGGAAACGGTGAAGTTCCGGGTCAACCAGCTTTAAGAGCTTTAAACATTACCGGTTTAGATGGAACCGAGGAGGGTGTTATAGACATCCATCCAAACTTAAGAAGAGCCATCACTCTAAAACTCATAAAACACGGCCTACCACCAAGAGGTGGTAGAGCAGTTTTCGTGATAGAGGCACACCGAATCCTTTCAGATAGAGGTATTCTATTCATGGGTAATATTTCCTGAATCCAATCCAGTTACACACATGTTTCACTTCTACAAAGAAGATGATCCACCAGAGGAATATATTCCTTTCGAGGATATTGAAATTCCACTAACATACCAGGAGCATCAGCTCTGGTTTAAAGGCGCCCTAAAACATCACAAAAACATTACCAGGCTCGGTCCACTAGGTAGACCAGGAGCAACATGGCCGATTCTAACCGGCTACACACCTCATCCTGACATTGAAGAGATGTCAGACGAGGAATTACTTACTCAACTCACAGAGTTAATAAAAATCTACAGACAATTGGTCCAATATGTCATGCAGACTTTTACAGTCCAACAACCATTAACCATTCCAAATCAAACCCCTCACCAGGGGAATACACTAAAAATTACACCACAGACTCTATACGCAGTCATGGGTAAAATGCCCACAAAACGTGAGCAAATTCCATTCTGGATAGCTCAAAAAATTACTCAAATCGAAGCAGTATTTCCAAATACTAGCCCGTATGAGAAACACAGAATACTAACAATCAGTTTACCAATGGGGATCACACCACAACTGGAAGACTGCACCACTTGGGGCTCAGTCTTTGCTGCCATCTATACTAAAACACATGGTATTCCATCAATTGCGGTAATACCAGATGTCCTGAAACAAATTTAAAATGAATACGGGACAGAGCCTGCTCTTAATTTAGGTATGAAATTACTGAAAAATTTCGACCAGGTCTCAACAATAATATTGTCTAATATTAAAGGGGAGGCAGCAGCAGTGGCGATCCGCCAACGATTAAGGGAATTCGATGTTACAGAACATCAAACTGAGCTTCCCAGAAGAATTGAACAATCAAATGCAGAATTAGGCAGAGATAGTTTGGGTGGAAGACCAGTGAAACCAAAACTATCTGAAAGTCCTGAGAAGGACTCTATTAAACAAACTCCTACATCTTCTAAAAAGAAGTGGGAGTCTACTAAACAAAAATCAAACGAGAAACGTTCTCAATCCCGAGGTAGGTCTCCCTCAAAAGGAGCCCTCTGAAAGGAGGTATAACCTCAGGAATAGGGATAATTTGAGAAAACCTGACAGGTATCAAGATACTGATACACGTTCCTCTCGTACCTTTCAGATCTCGTCAAGGACTTCGGAAAGAAGAGGACGATCAGAAAATAGAGAAGAACGCGTGAAAGCCAAAGAAGATAAACACGCTCCAAAAAATAAAACAAAACCTCAATTCTCCAAAAAGAAAGTAGCAGGTCTGAAGATCAGACATGCCGAGAATACTGAGAACACAACTCAAGAACGGAGAATGGGCTCAGACAATGCTGGACAGTGCAGCAGAAGTCACAATAGTTCGCCAGAACCTGAGGGAACTTCTGGAGATAGTGGACTTGAATGAGTACATTACAGTTGAGACTGTAGACACCGTGGTTAGTACTCCACAAAGGTTATATGAAATAACACTCCGAATGGAGGGAGACATACCTAGACAGGTGAAAGCACTTTTTGGGGAAAAACTTTCAAGGGGCTATGACATACTTCTAGCAGAAAAAGACTGGCCACCACAATTTGTCAGGGAGTGCCCACATGGCGAGGACATTATTATGCCTGCCTTCTCCAACCATATTCCAATACATCTAAAGTATACATATGCCAGGAAATGGGTAGTAGCCCAGGCCCCAGCATTATATAAAAATCATGTAGGATGGGATGAGGACTCACCTCACCATAAAATAAATCTGAAATATGAACCAACTGCACAAAGGCAGTATCCAATAAAGCAAGAAGCTAAAAAACAGGTCAGGGAGATCTTAGATCAACTTGAATACCAAGGGGTGATTGAAACATGCACCTCCTCAATGAACACTCCTTTGTTTCCTGTCTCCAAACCAGACAACACCTATCGTCTAGTTTTGGATTACAGACACTTAAACACTTGTTGTAAAACATTTGCAGTGCAAAATGCACATAGCACATCATTAATGAATAACATTGTGCGTAAAAATATAAAACCACATTAGACATCTCAAATGGTTTCTTTTGTCAAAACATAGCACCTGAAAGCAGGTACTTAACAGCATTCTCCATAATGGGGACCCAGCGTCAATTTTGTCGACTCCCACAAGGGTTCAAGAACAGCCCGGGGTTATTCTCAGCGAGAGTAACAGAGTTACTACAAATTTATGACAATGAGGCATTGTCCTATGTCGATGACATCTATCTGACGGACGATGACCTGGACAAACACTTGAACAGGGTAAGCACCATTATACTGGGCTTCGCCTCTGAGGGCTACAAGTTCAACTTTAAAAAGTCCCGAATTGCCCATCTCAATGTCCTATTTCTAGGATATGAGCTTCCAAGTGAAGGCAAGAGCTTGGCAGCCAACTTTTTAGAAAAGTGTGCGCTGCTCCAACCTCCAAAAACGCTAAAAAACTTACAATCCTTCCTGGGTTTCCTAAATTTTGGAAGAATATACATTCTAAACTACGCAGAAAGGGTTAAACCTCTCTACGCATTAATCAAACCTGATTTTTCAATCAAGAATTGGACACAAGAACACCCAGAAATCTTGCGTTCACTACAGGCTAACATGTTAGCAACAAATCACCTACAAACATGCGTAAGTCAACGCAACCTGGTGATCCGAATAATTTCGGGTCAATGCGGATTCACCTACTTAACCTTCAATGAGGGTGAGAAAATACCAATCGCATACAAATCTCATTTGTACACACAAGCGGAAATGCGCTTCACTTCAACAGAAAAAATTCTGACAGCAGTTCAAACCGCTGTAGCAAAAGAAAGAGCCCTAGCACAAGGGAAACGCATTATTGTCGTAACCCCAGTACCAGCTTTAGAAGCGGTCACAAAAGCAAGCATTCCAAATGCTAAAGCATTACATCCAAGATGGATACAGTGGGTTAATTCTCTTGCTGCAACAGATGTTGAATATGTTTTTTGATCCTGATTTAAAAACACAAGCATTCCTGCAATATGAACAAGAATGTCCTCTGCCGGAAGACGAACAGCATGGAGAACATGGCGGCCGCGTAGCGCGCAGGTCGCAAGCTCCAGACGCTCCCAGCCGATGAAATATGCATTAATTATTCTTACGTAATTTTACCTCAAAATCGTTGCTTCTAATTCCTGGGGTGGTCCGCATTTTCTGATGTGTTTTACATCGAGGATTACCTTGAATCCGCTGACTCTTGGCTCCTGCCTGAATCCGGACATCAGTCCGCGCTGTGTCTCGGCCGCCTTGGAGCTCAGGAAGAGCCGCAGGGCAGCAGCGCGAGGCTATCCCCGGGCGAGTGGTGGCAGCGTCAGCACATACGCTGTAGCACGCCTGGGTAGCTTGGAGGTCGGAGGTCCTTCGAGACAGCTAGCCGCCATCAACGCTGTCAATACTGAAGGACGACAGGACCTGAAAGGTAGGAGACCCGCTGCAGAGGTCTTTCTTTGTGGGTCTGGAGACCGGATTAAAGAGGGTCTCGCAGTGGAAGTTGAAAAGGAAGTGCAAACTAGACATACCGGGTTTACTGAGCAGAAAGAAGGGCAGACTCCCAATTGTGATTGTGACTTAGCCCCCCCTGGCTTTACAGTTAAATCCCCAGAAAATATCGATAAGGGTTTCCCCAAGGAAATTTTGAGGCGAGAAATAAAAAAGAAGGGCAGAAAACAAAAGAAAAAAGGAGACCATATAGAGCCCAAACTTAAAATTACACCATCTCTTCGCTCCTTTTTTAAAGTACAACCATCAGTACTTGCTCTAAAACGATCATCACAAGTTGAACTAGAAGGTTCAAATTTAACTTGGGGGCCCATGGCTAATACTGTTATAGATACCATTCCCGTAGTTATGGAGAGTGGTAATAAATTTAGACAGGATGATGCTGAAATAATGGCTATAAACATAGCTCTCGACATCCCTGAAGTTCCTGGTGGAATAATGAATCAAATTGGCGACAACGCTAGGGACACTCAGGACAAAGGAGATAATGATTGTGGTGACTATAGTGGACATAGACCAGACACAAGCAATATAAGACCAGATATAAATACAACAACATCTAGCAGTGGGAATCCGGGGGGGCAGTCGGGTGCACCTTTGGTAAATCCACTAGAAACAATGATGGGAAACCTGATGGGGAACCTAACGGCAGAAATCAGAAATGGGTTCTCGACATCTGAGGCAAACCAGCGCGAAATTCGTGGGTTTTGTGAGACTCTGGAAAAGAAATTAGATATGTTATCTGATAGGACAGAGATCCTAGAAGATTCAGTAGAGGAGCTTAAAATGGGCCTTGCCAGCAGTAGAATGGAACTCCAGGCACTGCGCAAAGAGGAACAGAGCCTTCAGGAAAAAGTTGAGCAGCTGGAAAATAACTCTAGAAAAAATAATTTGAGGATATTAAATGTACCGGAAGGAAAAGAAAGTGAGGACTTAAAATCATTTGTGGTAGCTCTCATAAAAGCTGCAGTCCAGGTGGAGGAAAGTGAAGTGGATATCGCTAGAGATATACAAAGAATACACAGGGATCCCTTCAGAAAAACCCCGGGAAGAACAAAACCAAGGAAGATTCTCATTAATTTCCATACCTATGCACTTAAAGAAAAAATATTGATAGCTGCACTAAAACTTAAAACCCTGAAGGGCTCTGACTTCTATTTTGAAATAAGATCGGATTTATCGCGAGCCACTCTAGCTAGACAGTGGGAACTGGGCAGGCGCATGGATGATTTTAAAAAAGCTGGGGCGACTGTGCAACTTAAATTTCCAGCATCTCTGCGAGTAATGTTTAATAATAAAATGTATATGGTGAGAAATACAAGAGAAGCAGATGACCTACTAGAAAGTATTAAGGGGGGAGTGGCGGGGGCAGTTAGGTAAAATAGAATAAGTAGGTATTCATTTTGGCGCCCACACCGAACATGTAATTTTTTTATGACTTAGTTATTTTAAATCTTTCACTTGTAAGACTGGGAGCTAACGGAGCATAGGACTAATTTTGGACTAACATCATGTCCAAGAAGAAGAAGCAGGGGTGGGTTCTCCCGGGTGAGTTGGGTGGGGGTGGGGTGGGAGGTTGTCACAGGGTGGGGAGCATTTGGGAAAAAATAAAAAATAAATCCTCAAACACCTTAATATTAGTATCAGCAACCAGAATAATAATATTAGAGATATGTCCATACAGATATTAACGTGGAATGTCAATGGATTACGGGTGAAGGGCCGAAGGGATAGGCTACTTCAATACTTAAGAGATTCTCCCGCACAAATTTTGGTCTTACAGGAGACACACTTGTTGAAAAAGGAATGTCTTGATATCTTTGGAAAACAAAGATGGGTACAACAAGTTTTCTGTACAGATCAGAACGTGAATATCAGAGGGGTTGCAATAATAGTGAAAAAACAAACAAAAGTTTGGGTAACACGTACGAAAGCAGACAAAGGGGGAAGGTGGATCATAGCAGATGTTAAAATAGATGATAGGCCATTAACGTTAATAGGCTATTATGGCCCAAACTATGATGATTGTGAACCATTAATAAACCTATTTGCCAATCTCTTAGATTTCACCGGCCCAATAAGTATGGGGGGGGGGTTTTAACGTTGTTCTAGATTTAAAATTAGATAAATCAAGCAAAACCAGAACTACACCGAACCCCAATTCACGTACACTATTAAAAAATATGATGACCCAACATACATTGTGTGACCTCTGGAGAGAAAGGGTAGGAACTCTACAGGGAATATCTTTTCACAATAAAAAATATGGTAGTAGGTCTAGAATTGATTATTTCCTAGTAGATTGGGGCCTTAGAGAAGACATTTTGGACATTGAATATAAGGCGGCCCACTTATCAGACCATTCAGCAGTTCTTTTAATACTAAAAAACAGTATTAGGTGTGAAGAGAATAGGTGGACTTTGGATCGGACCATATTAGCAGATAGTGAAGCAATGGAAATTTTTAAGCAGAGGTCAGAGAGTTTATTGAGATTAATACCGGTTCAACATCAAATGGAATAGTGTGGGATAGTCTAAAGGCTTTTATAAGAGGTAAAATTACTAGTGTAACATGTCACAGAAATAAGACATATAGAAGAGATATCTCACGACTAGAGGAGGAGATGAAGAAAATAGATCTAGAAATAAAAAGATCAGACTTAGAGGAGAATATAGAAGAACTTGAAAAGCAGCGGCTACTTATGAAGAATCAACTATCCGAGATCCTCCAAATAAGAATAAGAAAGAGGTGGGAAGCTAGCACATTTCGAGTATGGAGAGGGAGCGGGTAAACTTCTTGCTTGGAAAGTTAAGACAGAACGGAACAAAAACAGGATTAAGGAGATCAAAGAAGAACGGTCTGGAGATATCCTGAGTACTGAGACTGAGATTAAAGAGGCCTTTAAGAACTTCTTTAGTGATCTATATATGGAAGCAAAGGAGGATATAGTAGGTACCGAGGTAGAGGACTGGCTTGCTGAATCCATTCCACCTATAGATACTAGTCAACAAAAATTTTTAAATCAAGAGATCACCAAGGAAGAAGTAGTTAAAGTAATTCAAACCAGCAAAGGGGGTAGAGCGGCAGGGCCAGATGGCATCCCAACAGAGTTGTATAAAATCTTAGTGGAGGAGATATCCCCTCTCTTGACATCAGTGATAAGAGAGATATTAGGTCAGGGAATACAACTACCAAAATCGTGGAATGAGGCTACGATTACCCTTATCTTGAAACCGGGTAAAGATCCAGCATTCTGTGAGTCGTATAGACCAATATCCCTTTTAAACTCAGATTATACATTTTTTACAAAAATTTTATCTGGTAGGTTAGCTAAAAATTGCGGGTGATATAATACATGAAGATCAGAGAGGTTTTGTAAAAGGGAGATACCTACATGAGCTTACTTATGAGCTTATTGAAGCTATCGATTTCGCAACAACTTTTAACACTCCGTTAGCTATAACAACACTGGATGCCTCTAAGGCATTTGACAAGGTGAGATGGGCCTATCTATTCTCAGTATTAAAGAGATATAATTTGGGAGATAATTTCTGTCAAGCAATAAAGCTAATATACAAAGAACCAGTAGCAAGAGTACTTGTAAATGGTAAATTATCCTCACCTTTTAAAATCCTTAGAGGCACAAGACAGGGCTGTCCCCTCTCCCCCTTTTGTTTAATTTGTACATGGAGCCCCTGGCCTTTAGAATTAGACACTCAACCGACATTCCATCTTTTTGTCAGGGTAATTGGGTTAAGAAAGTTGCACTATATGCAGACGACCTCATGGTATATTCTCCCAATTTAGATGCTGTACTACCTATAATTTTACGTATAGCAATAGAATTTGGAGAGGTGTCGGGGTACTCAGTAAATGAGCTCAAAACCGAAGCAATGATATGGAACCAAGTAAGTTGCAACCCATTAATTAAAAAGGAGATGCGATATCTTGGTTTAAGAATAGTTCAAGATATCAACGTGATTGCTGAAACAAACTTAAGAAGGGTGTTTAGAGAGATAGTCCAACTAATGAAAAGCTGGGTACACCTCCCGTTAACTATTTTAGGGAGAGTCAACTTGGTCAAGATGAGCATCCTGCCAAAGATTACCTTCATATTCAATTCATTACCATTACATTTCGATAAAGCCACTATACACAGCATACAGCAAGCAATAAATTCTTTTATTTGGGCTAATAAAGGGATTAGGATCTCTTGGAAGAAGCTACGAAGAAGAAGGGAGAAGGGAGGTCTATCTTTGCCAGACATACAATATTATGCGTGGGCTTTCCAATTAAAAAATTCCAGAATGCTTATAAAGATTCCCGATGGATCCAGAACAGGTTTAATGCTCTCAGCCATGCTAAAAGTGCATAAAATAAAGCTTGATGGCTTCCTTTTTAAATTTGATGATCCCAAATAAAAAAAAAAAGTTAAACTGAAGGTGCTGCACTCAATGGCAACAATGTGGTACCACATCCGACGCCTTTTGAAATTAGACTATTACTCCCACTTTGCCCCGATGTGGGATTCCCCAGGAACCCCAGAGTGTCTCAACGACAAGTTGGCGTTACCAATCAGAGATGCAGACCTAAAGGTCTGGGGGGATCTGACTAGAGAAGGAAATCTGCTATCCTGGTATGATTTAAACGGACTGATGAAGGGTACTCTCTCAAAGTTTAAATATCTACAACTAAAAAGTTGGGCGCAAAGTAGAGAATCGACATTGGGTACTGGTAATAAATTTAGAAGATCAATTGGTGACTAAACCATCAGGAAGCAAAGAAGTAGCACTCTGGTATTGGCATCTTCAGGACATCATGGATGGAGAATTCACTCTGGCGGAGGAGTTGTGGGGAAATCACTTGCCGCGGGAGCAGTTGCAGAATATTTGGCAAGTATCCATGCGCACTCTTTATATCATAGTTAAACCTGCTTTTTTAAGAAGAAACCATCTGTTTTCACTTCATAGGGTATATATATCACCCGAGCAACTATCTAAGATGGGGAAAGGAAGCCGAATCAGCTGTGCTAAATGTGGGTTGGAAAAGGCTACAGACATCCATATGTTCTTCCAATGCCCAGCAATCAGCGAGTTCTGGAAAAAAGTACAAACAACTATGACAGGTATTTTGGGTCGGCAAATAAAGGTAAGCCTTTCTCTGGTTATCTTTGGGGTGGTCGACGATCTTGTTGGTAACATCAGAGATCTGTTGTTTTTTGCAATGTTACTGGCCAGAAGAGAAGTTTGTCGTAAATGGGTGAGCAATATACCTCCACAGCACTCAGAATGGCTGGAATCCCTTATATATATGTCTAAGATGGATCTTTCAGGGAAAAAGTCTAAAAAGAAAGCTTTCTGGAAACTATTAATTGCTTGGCTGGAGAGCCCAGAAGGGGTACGAAAAAATTGTTGAGTAAAATTGCTGATACAAGTATAAATTCACGTCCAATGATTACACCGGCTAACACTCCTGGACTGCTTCAGGGCCCTTACGAATTTTGGAAAATCAAGCAGTATCGGTGTTATACCGCGTGAGAGAGACAGCCACAGAAAGGTTGGTGTCTATTGGAGTATGCCCGGTAGCGGTTGGTATCCCTCTCGACAATGGGCAGAAACAAAAATGGACATCTTTCTCTTTTTCTGAGGTGAATGAGGACAACAAAAAAAACAAAAAAAAAAAGAATGTCCTCTGCCCACTGAAATTCTGCCTCTCGATCAGTACGAATTCATAATTTACACTGACGGATCCGCACAACCCGCAACAGGGGGTAAGCAAGCTTACAGTGCAGCGTGTGCAATCGTTAAAGGTCGCATGCGAAATGGCATCTTCAGACCTAAAACATCACAAAAACTCAATCTCTAGGAGATTGTAAAGCTCAGCGAGCTGAACTACAAGCATTCAAACTGGCACTTGAAAGTACAGATCGAGAATTCCCCACACTGATAGTGTGCGATTCCTTTTACTGTGTTCAGTCGTATAATGAATATATACAAAACTGGCTTGAAAATGGATTCAAAGATGCGAAAGGTGGCACAATAAAGCATAAAACGCTTTGGGAACAAGTAGTTCAGTTGAAAAACGAACTACCAAAGGCTCACGTGATCCACACACTGAGTCATCAACGTGATGGCGTTCACGTTGCAGGGAATTCATTGGCTGACGAAGCCGCAAAGGGGGCTGTTCAGACGGCTTCCGTAGCTGCGATCACTCGTTCAAAAACAAAAATAGACAGTGAGATAATGTTGGCTGTCAATGCTACAAGCAAAGGCAGTGGTGCAGCGTTACCAAAAAAGTTTCCACTCAAGTACTCTTATGTAAGTGATGCGAACAACGTTCCTTTTGCTCGAATCCCTGGAGTGGGGGATAGGGTAATTCCAAACAAGGAACGTAGATTAGGACTAATCCTAGCAGCACACGAAGGGATAGCTTCTGCCCATGCAGGTGTTTCTGCAACAGTATCTTTACTCAAGCAAAGATATTGGTGGCCTGGCATTAGAAAACAAACAAAGAACTATGTTTTAGAATGTGATATATGCCAACAGATGAAAGTCTCCACAGTGAAACGCCCTGCGCAGACACCCCTGTTAATTTCAGACAAACCATTAGCTTGTGTTTACCTGGACCACTGCGGTCCCTTGCAAAGGGACGGTAACTATAAATATATCATGGTTGCAGTGGATTCATGCTCTAGGTTCCTATGGATATGGCCTCAGCGCTCGGCTGTCGCTCGAACTGTTATAAAAGATTTGCGAGTCTTTATCGGCACATACGCAATAAGCACGCTACATTCTGACCAGGGCCCTGCGTTTAGCTCTCGGGCTTACAAAGAAGCCATGGCCAGTCTGGGCGTTGCATTGCGGTACTCCTCTCCATTCCATCCTGAGGGAAATTCGGTTGTGGAAAGGAAAAACCGGGACATGAAGCAGTCTATAACAGCTAGGGTATTAGGTTCGGGTGATGGGTGGGTCAAACATCTTTATAGGGTCCAACGCTCATTAATTAACTTGCCAAGAAGTTCTCTAGGGGGGGTCACTCCATACACACATTTGGGACAAGAATGTGGGTACCAGACCTCGATCACGTAGGCACAGTGGTGGAAAATAAACCGTTTGATATCAAAGATCGTTTGGCTGTTTTACAGGAACTCAATGAATTGAGATCGAAACAAAGCAACGTATTCCTGCAGCCAACCACCACTGGGGAAAAACCGGCGGTCCCAGCAAGGCCTGTCTGGATTCCAAAAGTTGGGGATCTAGACCGAGAAAAGATTGCGGACAAGAAGGAATTTGGACCTTCTTACAGACAACCAGTACCTGTCCTAGCAGTTCAAGGAACAAGAACAGTACTTCTGCCGCCCCTTGCTGGAAGAAAGGAGAAAAGATTTGTGTCCATCGAACTCATCAAACCACAGTATGTGGCCAATACTAAATAGTAGGCCTCGTGGACTCCGACCTAGTAGCAGACGCACTCCTCTCGCTACTATCCAAGAGGTTCAAACTGAAAGACTGATAACCATCGAGAATTCAGCAGTAACAGATGAAGGACTGAGCACCAATGCAATGGAACTCATCCCTCTTGAAAATCAAGTAACAGTTCGTCCAAATACACCTGTCTACACCAATGTAGCAAGTGATCAACTGGTTCCAGCGATTTCTACAAATCCTGATGCAATTTCAACAATTGACAGAACTGCTTCTGCCTATTTCATTAACTTTGATACGTTCTCAGAAGATCCGAGTGAACCTGAAACGACGCCAGCATCATTAAAATTCAAGCAGCAAGTACAAGACTTTCTTCACTCTCTGAAAACAACTTATCTGGTTTCTCCATGGATTGAACTCTGGATTATTTCTGGAATATTTGTTTTCCTGCTTTGGCTAGCTTTGGTTATGACTATGAGCGTGCTTATAAATGGCAGATACATCCATGTGAACACTGAAAGAAAAGAAGTGAACTTACTTTTGAAACCTCATAAATCTTCCCATCGTGAAGCAAGAGACTTGTCAACAGTGAACATCACAGCCGTTCCTATACAGGATGGTATAGTGTGGGACAAAACAGATTTTGATATATTCGGCCCGACGGAACAATTGAACATTCCACATTTGTTTAAAATTTCACTAAGTGATCTCATTTCGTCCAGTACCTATTCAGATGATTGGGACTTTGAGACTGTTAACGACATAATGTTTGACCTAGAAAAATCTGCTGCATTTTCTAAAAGTGAATATTTACAGGGTTCATCAGACTATGAGCAGCTGTATTGCTATAACCACTATGGTCATCATTATTTGCATAAATCTGCATACCCTAGAAATGTGTTTATGTTTAACCAATGGGAGCATTGTCCTACACCACCAAAAGGTAGTTCAAAAACATTTGTCAGCAAGTTTCCATATTTTTCAGGTTATAATACATCTGATCCAGAAACGTTTTACTTTAAAAATGTAAACAAAACAGGACTGAAAATTATGTTAACAAATACAAAACAGATTTACTCTGCAGCATTTATTGCCCAACTGTCTAGACAAGGTTTCGACTTATGGACTGACACAATAGACACAAAAACTGTCTGGGGTACTAAAGATTGGCAAGTGCAGGGGATAGAAGCTTTATTTAGAGCCTGCATCATCCCTGAACAAATAATGTTTTTGAATGAAACTGTCCAACAAACATCTTGTCTTGGACTAGCCAAGATCAAAGAGATGAAAACACCTTCTGTACCAACACCTGCAAGTGATAACAATACACAGGCAGCGGTGACAGTTGACACAATACTACAACTCAACAGATCTAATCCTGATTGGAGAAAATGGTTGATCTGGCCCACAGACACAAACAACTGTCAGGAAAGATTCCTGAATAAAACTCAGGGCTTTACTATTCATAGGCCAGACCCAAGATACGTCCAAAGACAGCATACGGGGGTAGTAACAACATATAGGGGCCGATTCCGATCTCGGTCGGAGGCGCACCCAATACCATTCGGTCGGGAAAAAAGCCATGTGAAAGCCTGTTTCCCGACCGATCCGTACAGCAGACCGAACGAGTAAGTACGATGCGCACAACAGCACAGAATCCGACCGAGCCTTACTCACCCAATCCAGGTCCTGTACTCCGACCGAGGCGAATCCGGAAACGCAGAATCGAGTCGCAGGAAGGGAAAATGCATCTCCGTCCGGCCGACCAAGTACGATGCGCTTCCCGTACGCGCCGAACCCGTCGCTACGCACGGCACGTCAAAGCATCCGGGAGAGGCGCACATAAGCTCCGATTCGCGCCACAAGACGATCCACGGCTACGAGACGAACACGCCAGCGACGAGGACGACGCGAAGCGACGAGGACGACGCGAAGCAACGAGAAGGACGAACGACACGAACCAACCCATGAATCCCTTCGTCCTGATCATACCAATATTCTACATTTACTACCGGAACAGGCACGGACGCGTACGGCGCAGAAGGTAAGTCAGACACCAACCACAAAACACATACAACACGTACACGACACATAACACACACACAGAGGGATGCAGAATATACTTACACCAGCAACAGCAGCACCATAGGGGCGGGATGCCCATCACCAATGCCACATATGCACACAGGGGCCTGAATGCGCACCACCACCCCTACCCAGGGTGGTGCCAGATGCCCACCACCACTACCACCCTTAGCCAGGGTGGTGCCAGATGCCCACCACCACTACCACCCTTAGCCATGGGGGTGCCAGATGCCTACCACTACTACCACCCTCACCCAGGGGGCTGGATGCCTACCACTACTACCACCCTCACCCAGGGGGGCTGGATGCCTACCACTACTACCACCCTCACCCAGGGGGGCTGGATGCCTACCACCACCCTTAGCCAGGGGGGCTGGATGCCTACCACTACTACCACCCTCACCCAGGGGGGCTGGATGCCTACCACTACTACCACCCTCACCCAGGGGGGCTGGATGCCTACCACTACTACCACCCTTAGCCAGGAGGGGCTGGATGCCTACCACTACTACCACCCTCACCCAGGGGGGGCTGGATGCCTACCACTACTACCACCCTCACCCAGGGGGGGCTGAAAGCCTACCACTACTACCACCCTTAGCCAGGGGGGCTGGATGCCTACCACCACCCTTAGCCAGGGGGGGCTGGATGCCTACCACTATTACCACCCTCACCCAGGGGGGCTGGATGCCTACCACTACTACCACCCTCACCCAGGGGGGCTGGATGCCTACCACTACTACCACCCTTAGCCAGGGGGCTGGATGCCTACCACTACTACCACCCTCACCCAGGGGGGCTGGATGCCTACCACTACTACCACCCTCACCCAGGGGGGCTGGATGCCTACCACTACTACCACCCTTAGCCAGGGTGGTGCCAGATGCCCACCACCACTACCACCCTTAGCCAGGGTGGTGCCAGATACCCACCACCACTACCACCCTTAGCCATGGGGGTGCCAGATGCCTACCACTACTACCACCCTCACCCAGGGGGGCTGGATGCCTACCACTACCCTCACCCGGGGGGCTGGATGCCTACCACTACTACCACCCTCACCCAGGGGGGCTGGATGCCTACCACTACTACCACCCTCACCCAGGGGGACTGGATGCCTACCACCACTACCACCCCCACTCATAGGATGGACAATGCATGACACAACCAGCACACCACAACCTAGGGAATGCAAGAAAAAGACATCCCCCCAACACCATGACAAGCGTGTGTAGACTGTGTCAAATGCCTACAACACTGAACATGACTTTGAACATACAATGTGACCCCCTAGCACATGTGCCACACATATATGTGTGTGGCCCCCACAATGCAAGCAGGCCATGACCATTGTGGCAATGGGGTCCAAACCCCCATCATCACAGTGACCAAAAGGTAAGTGTGGGGTCCATAGCTGAAGCACATTCTGAACATTGTGGCAATAGGGTCTAACGCCCCATCACCACAGTGACCAAAATGTAAGTGTGGGGTCCATAGCTGAAGCACATTTTGAACATTGTGGCAATGGGGTCCAAACCCCCATCATCACAGTGACCAAAAGGTAAGTGTGGGGTCCATAGCTGAAGCACCTTTTGAACATTGTGGCAATGGGGTCTAAACCCCCATCATCACAGTGACCAAAAGGTAAGTGTGGGGTCCATAGCTGAAGCACATTCAGAACATTGTGGCAATGGGGTCTAACGCCCCATCACCACAGTGACCAAAAGGTAAGTGTTGACAAAGAAAGAGCTGCAACTGCCAAACTGCATGGATGATTCCTGGTCACAGAACAAAAAACACATCAGTGGCAAAGTAGTGTATGTGTCCCATTGCAACATAAATTGGGGGAGCCAAATACTGCAGTGCAAATAAGACATACCTTTGGCCATGTGCAGACAAACAACACCCATGGGGGCTGACACTGTCAACATTCATCAATGACACAATGACAGAAGTGACCATCAGAATGCAGACCCACATATTTGCACCAATGGGCACACAAATGCAGATACCCTGTGGAGACTGCAGATGTGAGGTGAACAGATACCATACCATGGCAGCAATGGGACACACAAACCATGATCATTGTGCTGACCGATGACCTAGGAGTCCCAGGGACAGCAGGGGAAACCCACCAAACTACATACAGCCAATGGCACACCCAAGATATGCCAATGCAGTGGTGCAGATGCACAAACACAAACAGGCAGACCCACACTGCACATCATACACAACAGGTGAGGGGGGTGCCAGTGTCCCCAGGCAACCACACAACACATGAGGAGACCTGAATACCAATCATACAGATGTGCATACAGTGCCACACAAAGGTAACTCATGGATCCAAATCCCCTATGTGGGCAAGCAGGCATTGTCAGATGAGAGGGAGCACAAATCACACATGTCACACAGGCACGTAGGAACAGCAACTGACACAGCAAGACACAGACACACCACAGCACTACCCCCAGGGCCCCCACAATGTGGTGACCCTGGGCTGCATTACAATCCCACTGTGATGACAAAGCTAAATGTCGTTCACACTGTGAACCACAGTCATGTGTCCTGAGCAACAAACTACCATCACACCTACACAAGCACAAATCAATCAGCATGGCCAGTAAGCCAAGGCCAACATGGAGGCAGGGGCCTAGCCGGGCAACAACTCTCATCTGCACACACTCAACACCACACCCCTCGACCTCCAACAATGTGCAGCAGTGAAGCACACATGCACTGGTGACATTGCACATGCAACCATGACTATTCCAGGGTGGTGGGTGGGAACCAAGGTGCAGAAACACATCACACATGGCCACTCAACAAGACTCCTGAATGTCTGACACACTGCACACTACGCTGTACATGGACATGACGGCAATACCACACCAACCAATGGGATCCCAGCCACAGTCACACACCAATGAAGAAGCCAAGGTCACCCACAAAGAACACACATAGACAACAACCAACATTGCAGCCCGGACCCTGAGGAGTGCCAGCAGTCACACACACAACGTGTCACAATCACTGAAAGATAACACAAACTGGAAATCACATTACAGGGGCAAACAACAAGTGCCAAGGGGAAACCTGACTGTGACCCATCTGCCTCTGCACACAAACTCAGCCCTGACAGCAAACACACCTATGGGTGACACCCTGATGACCAGTAATGTGCCATGCACCCACATCACAGAGAACCCAGGGAGAAGACTTTGGGGGAACATAGGTCAACTCAGCAAGCATCACAAACAGGTACAACACTAGGGATCACAGCATGCACAGCTAAACGGAAGTGAACACACAGACATGCACATACAACACACACCTTGGGCGCAGGCAATGTCACAGGAGTACACACTGCCATGAGGGGACTCCACTCCTGTGTGAGGAAAGCTGTGCCATATGTTGCCTCAGTAGGGCCCCATCATGTCAGCTGAGCACTTGGTCACACAATCAACAATTAGCACCAAATGAGGGCTCCCGTCACATCAGCCTGGTCATGGAAGTGCCAACGGAATCATCAGCACAGATCCAACACACTTGTATAGCAATGTTGCACTGACTACACGGATGAGTCCTTCCCCATTGATGCCCAAACCTGCATGTCCAGTGGAGATGGCCACACGGTCAGGGAAGTAGACGAATTGAACAATGGCAGGCACAACAGATGTGCAGGGGTGGAAGCCACAGATGTGAAATAGCTAATCTAAGTAGGAAATCCCATTGCCAAATACTGAACACATGACACCCTCAGATGCTGCTATGGATGACATGGATACACCACAGGATAGGACACATTCCCCCTGGACCACATGGGTTCCTGCACAGTAACACTTCATTATCATGAGACCAAATATCACCATCACTGCAGCAAGGGCATGGTTAGCATCATCAACAACATGTACATCAGAAGCATAAGCACTAGAGAACAGAAAGTTGCTTTATTCAGCATATGTGTGGAATGAAAACAAAGTCCAGAAAAACACAAAGGCCAATGGCCAGTCCATTGTCAAAGTCCAAACTGGGTGACAGTGGCAGATGTCACCCTACGCATGCCTGCACAAAACCAGGGACAATCCACTAGGAGGGGCAACCGGGGGGCAGGCCAGGCACCGCAGGGACAGGATCAGGGCTCACCAGGAGGAAGCAGGGAAGGGGTGGTGGGTGCTGGTGAGCCACTGACAACTGCAGTGGAGGTGTCTGACATGGTGTGTGCCGGCACAACTGGGGGGCATGACTCAGATGTTGTGGGTGCCGGCACGACTGCAGTGGACCCTGCAGATGGAGTGGACAGGTCCGCCACTGCAGTGCCCAAGTCAGACAGGGCGGTAGTGGACTCCACTGCAGTGCCTACCACCAGGGGAGGAGAATGGGGAACAGGCAAGGTGGGCTGGACAGAGGGGGAGGACACCCTCACCACATCAGTGGCACAAACAAGCGCAGCGGGGGGTGTGGTGCCGGGAGAGCAAGTGGCAGGGGGAGAAGGCCGGATCCTCTTGGGGATGGTATATCTGTGGGTGGGGGAACCTGTGGAGTGGGGGCCTGAGGGATGGAGGAAGGAGACCTGGTGCCTGAGCTGCAGGGCGGCGGCGGGGTCCTGCTCTTACGACTCCGGGGGGACTTGCGGGTGGGGGCCTCAGTCTGTCTGCGCCTGGGGGAGGGTGTCCGGGGCGAGGGGCACTCTGCTCCGTGCGGGTGGGCTTCCTCTTCCCCCTGAATGCTGTATCAGCTGGATCGGAGGGGAAGAGGCCGAGGTCACTGAGGAAGAGCCGCTGGGTCTTTGGGGTTGCAGGTGAGGCAAGGGAGGGTGTTTTGGAGGGAGAGGCAACTGAGGACTGCGCAGTGCTCGTGGATGCGTGTGTGTGTTCCAGGGCCCATCCCCTGTGAGTCTGGTTTCAGTCCCCTGACTGTGCGTGCGTGTGCGTTTTATTTGTGGCGTGTGTGTCTGTGTGCTGGATGTGTGTGTGCTGGTGTGTGCCTGTGCCGGTGTGTGTGTGCTTGGGACGGGTAAGGTGCTGGGGAGTGTGGATGGAGCAGAGGCAGGAGGGGTGAGGGACTGTCTGAGGAGGGACACTGCTGCCGTCAGGGAGGAGTCCATGGACCTATTGCCCCTCTGTAGGTCAGACATGCCCGATGAGATGCCCTCCATGAACGACACCAGCTGAGTCAACAGAGCGGTGTGCGCATGGAGGACACTCAGCATGGCTGTCTGCCCTACATGGAGCTGGCGAAGGAGGTACACAGACTCCTCACTCAGGGCAGCAGGGGACACAGGGGCAGGGGGTGCGGTGCCTGGCCCAAAGGAGACACGCTCCCGAACATGGGAGCCTCCACGGACCTGGGGAATGGGAGCCGATGGGAGGGCGGTGGTGGTGCTGGTGGTGGCGTGGACAGCAACACTAGCTGGGGTGTGGTGGCTGCTGACACCCGCCTCCATAAGGGAGTCATCCTCCGAGTTGCTCTGGTCCTCAGCTGAGGTGGATGGTGCTGAGGACTCCTCGGTGTGGCTCCCCTCGCCCTCCGTGCCACTGGGTCCCTCCGACCACTCCTCGGCTGCTGACCCAGTCTGGCTCTCCGGCTCCTCCTGGTCCGTGGAGCTGTCCCCTTCCGTGGCCGTGGATGTATCTGCAAACAATGGGGAAACAGACAGACATCAGTCACCTGCACCAAACGCACACACCACTGTGAGCACAGCACATTACAGAGCAAGCCCTGGCATCATTAGTTGTACATTGCTAAAAGTGCCCTAACTGAACAGGAGAAGCCAATTGTCAGTCTGATGCCAACCATGGCACTCACATCCCACATGGCCTTGCACCCATCTGTCTGGTGTCTGTTGGATAGCAACACCCCAGTGTGGACACATGCACCAACTACACAGTAGTTGGACAGTGCAGAGGACACGGTGTAGCATGTGGACATGCACACATCACAACTCTTGCCAATGAGTCAGTACAGGTTTCCGGATGAAAGGGACGCCCAGAGTCAAATAGGATATGCATGTGATGCATACCAGCGACAGACACCATGATGCACCCATGTCCTGATAGCCATCGCCACAATGGTGTGCATGTAGCACATGTCACTCCCCTGCAGGATCACCAATAAGTAGACACATGCCATGGCGGAGGCATGACTGCTAAGTCATACATCACTGTCTCAGTGATGTATGACTTGGCAGCCAGACAACAACACTCTGCACTGTGTCACAATAGTAGGTCATGGGGAATGCAAGTCCTGGAGCTGCACAAGTGCACATGTACATCCCCCACACAACACATCATCTTAACCCTCATCTGTCCAGGTCATACCGATTGGACATATGGGAGACCTGTGACACTACCCTCTGAACCTGAGCCCCTCACAATCTGCTGTGAATGGGGAACAGCTGCCTTAACTTCACATTCGCATACCCCAGTCTGCACGCGCAGCTGATCAAACACCTATGTGACACACAAGTATCGTCTCCTATGGTCACATCTCCAGTGGCATGCTGAGCCCCTACCAAGAAACACCCCAGCAGTCCTGGCAACTAATCCACAGCACACTGACACAGAGGCAGACACCTGAGGGGTCAAATCACTGCGCACAATGTGTCAGCTGATACACGGGAGTGGGAGTACAGAGTGCATTGCATGGCCTGGAGTAGGCATGACTGTCCTGCCCCACATGAATGAGGGATGAGCCCTGGACAGTGGATAGCTGGCTATGTATGTGTGACACACGTAATCTGCACACTCCTGGGGCCCAAACATTGTTCCCACCCGCTGCATGGGCGTGTGCCACATACCCCAGGCACATGTGGTGGCTCAGCTCAGCAAGTGGACCGCATATCAAAGCAACACGCAGATTACATGTCCGAACACAGGCGTTGTGTGAACAATGGACCCACCCATGATGCCCACAACAGAGTTAGGGAAACAGATGCTGTCCCCCACCTTTAGTGAAGCAAACTGCAAGGACACAGTCCCAAGTGACACAATTCCCTGAATGTAAGGGCCACACCTGGGTATCAGATGAGGAGTGGGCAGTGCACAATAGAGGGACATGGCTCCTGGACAACATGACTGCTGCACTGTGGCAGTTGAACCAGGCCAGAGGAGGGCACACAGCATGTAATACAGAGTTCACAGTGCAGTCTTTGACTCACCCCCTCCTTGCTGCTGTCTGGCCTTCAGCTGCCCATCCAGGTCTGGAAACACCACCGCCAGGATCTGGAGCATGTGGGGGTCAGGGTCCGTGTTCCGCCCCTCCTGCGAGGAGGCGACAGCTTCAGCTGGACCCGTGCAATCCTCCGGGTCCAGCCCCGAAGGTCCTGCCACCTCTTCTGGCAGTTGCGGATCCGGCGCTTGTAGACCCCCACGGACCGGACAGCCCGGACGATGTCCTGCCAGATCTCCTGCTTCCGATGGGCATTAACCTGTCAGGATGACAAAGTGAAAAGGCCATTACTACACATGCAACATATCCGTGCATGACACAGTTGTATATACATGTCTCATTCACAGGGGCACATGATGTACACAGGCAGTGCAACACTGCCCATGGACACTTTGCCAGACGTCACTACATGGTATCATTGCATGGGAAGTAAAACCTTGTTCAAATGCACTGTCACTGCACCATACCTGTCCAGTGCATGTCACTACACACTATGGGGGGTGACAACTACTCAGTGAGCCTGCTAGCCAGTGGCGTGCAGACTTTCAGCCTTGCTAGTCAGACAAAATGCACATTCAGAAAGGCAGTGCACAGAACACTCACCTGCTCCCCTGGTGTCCCATACAGCTTGCTGTACTGTGGAAGTAGGCTGTCCAGCAGGGCCTGGTTCTCCTCAAGGCTGAAGGCTGGGGCTCTCTCCACAGTACGTGCCATTGCAGGGTCCAGAGGGGCAGAGACAGCAGCAGTGCAGTGGCAGATGTCGTCCTGGAGCATGTAGTGCAGGCAAGTGAGCTCTCAGGGGAACAGCCAGCAATATATATGTGCTGGAGAGGCAGATACTGTCCCTTGTGTCCAAAGTGATAGGTCCAAGTCGTTTGCATCTTCTGAATCTGGCCAATCCATGGAATAGCAGCACCAATACATGCCCACGGCATCCTTCAAATCTTCAACTTCATGACATACATGATTTTGCAACATTGTTGTGGGTGACCAACTGAATTTCCAGCAACCGACTCGTTCGAAATTCGAAAACGCGTCTGTTGCCAGGCAAGGCCATTGTCAATGGGTGCGCACCGATCGGTCCATTGCGGTACAACGCGTACAGGGGTACAACTCGTACCCGCACACATTGAATGCAATGGGCCGGCCGGGGGCACCGATCGGTCCATTGCGGTACAACGCGTACCCACACACATTGAATGCAATGGGCCGGCCGGGGGCACCGATCGGTCCATTGCGGTACAATGCGTACAGGGGTACAACGCGTACCCGCACACATTGAATGCAATGGGCCGGCCGGGGGCACCGATCGGTCCATTGCGGTACAACGCGTACAGGGGCACAACGCGTACCTGCACACATTAATGCAATGGGCGGGCCGGCCGGGGGCACCGATCGGTCCATTGCGATACAACGCGTACAGGGGCACAACGCGTACCAACGCGTACAGGGGCACAACGCGTACCTGCACACATTGAATGCAATGGGCCGGCCGGGGCACCGATCGGTCCATTGCGATACAACGCGTACAGGGGCACAACGCGTACCAACGCGTACAGGGGCACAACGCGTACCTGCACACATTGAATGCAATGGGCCGGCCGGGGCACCGATCGGTCCATTGCTGTTCAACGCATCCCTGTACAAGTGACTGGCATATGTCACCATGCCTGTCTCAGATGGACATATGCCAGCCACAGATAGCTCCCAGGGAGTGAGGGGCACACCTACAACACGACAGCCTGTCCAAACTGTATGATAAGGCATGTAAGGCTGCATTTCCTATTGTGTGTATGTTGGTGTACATGTTGTCCTGTGGGTGTCACCTGGGGGCAGCAACCCCCAGGCTGTGCACGTGTTCATGGGGACAGGATCCTGGGTGTTACGTGTACATGACCACTGTGATGTGCAACTGTTCATATCTGTGCATGTGCCATGGTCACATTTCACGGTGGTGTATCTGTATGTCATGTCACACACCCCGTGAGTCCCATGTGGGACGGTATGTTTGAGCCAGGGTGTCCCAGTGGCACAATAGTGATGGTCCTCCACAGTCTGTGTGCATGTAGTGTTTACAATGTCTCTGATTTCATGTGCACAATGGGAGACAGTCTCCACATCCACGTTGTGTGTGCATGGACTTTGATGTTGTGCGTGTATGTGTCACAGACGTCCATGTCTGTCCTGCAGTGGCAAGTGGGACCACTACCTGTGGGGGTCATAGTTGTTTTGCTGTGGTGTATACATGATACTCCATGTAATGCCAGTGTCCATGTGGCAATACAGGGTCCCTGGGAATGTACCTGTCGTTGAGCTGTGATGCCTGGGGCACATCTGTCCTCACATGTCACTGTGGGGGGTGATTGTGACACGGCAGCAGGAGATGGGAACTGTGACACGGCCTCATGATATCCAATGGGCCAACCTGGGACTTATTGATGCCACTTGTTGGACCGTGATGACAGATGTTGGCCATGTATGTACCATACATGTCCTTACAGAACTGCACACTTCATGTAGTTGTGCCTCATAATGATGTATGTTGGGATATTGAGTGTGTTCAATGCCGCATATGTGGGCTGACTGACAATCTTGCTTACTTCTCCTCTGCACTGCAGGGCTCCTGCTGTCCATCGACCATTCCCAGACCTGGCAACGATGGTGGAACGGGACAGCATCCGACGGTACCGCTTCACCAGGCAGCTGATTGACGATTTGGCAGTGCAGTTGGCCCCACATTTGCAGCCTGGCCGGCCGTATCCTACAGCGCTGACCCCCAAGGTGAAGGTGATGGCAGCCCTACACTTCTTTGCCACCGGTACCTTCCAACATACTGTGGCGACTGCTGGTGGGATGTCACAGACCATGTTGAGCCGTGTGCTCCGCGATGTTTTGGCGGCAATGTTGCTATTCCTGAACAGGTACATCTATTTCCCTAGACTGCGACGACTCACTGACGTGAAGAGTGACTTCTATGCCCTGGGGAGGATGCCGCATGTCATTGGCTCCATTGATGGGACACATGTGGCTTTGGTACCACCACAGGCCCAGGAGCAGGCCTACCGTAACCGCAAGCACTACCACTCGGCCAATGCACTGGTGGTGTGTCTTGCAGATATGACCATCACACACGTGTGTGCCCGTTTCCCTGGTTCAGCACACAATGCCTTTGTGATGAGGAGTAGTCGCATCCCCAGGATGATGGCACAGATGCAGAACCAGCGTGCCTGGCTTGTCGGTGTGTACTGACTTTGTGCCATTGTGTGTGATCTGATCTGTAGTATTCCGCCCACTTTTCCAAGTCAGCTAATGTGCACTTGTCTGTCCGTAGGTGACTCGGGATACCCCAACATGCCGTGGTTGCTGACACCCCTCAGGAACCCTGTGACACCAGCCCAGATGCGCTACAATGAGGCACATGGTTGGACCAGGAGAGTGATTGAGCGGACATTTGGTCTCCTGAAGAGCCGCTTCCGCTGCCTGGACAAGACCGGAGGGTCCCTCCCATATGCCCCTGCGAAAGTGTGCAAGATTATCATCGTCTGCTGCATGCTCCACAACCTGGCAGTGCGGAAGGAGTTGCCTCTCATCCAGGATGACAATGACCAACATCCGCCACCTGTGGAGGATCCTGGCCTGGACCACGATGCCAGTGATGATGAGGGTGATGTCCGCACACAGCTCATCACCAACTTCTTCAGCTGAATGTGAGTTTCCAGAGATGTCAGGTCAATGATGTGAGTATGCATGATATGTGTAGGTGGTGCTCTGGTGCTGTTGGAGTGTGTCCATGGGCTACTTGACTGGATGTGTGTTGCGATGTGTGCTTACAGGTGGGCTGTACTCCCCAACAGTGTTGACATGCTAACTTGGTTCTGGGTGGGTATCTTGTAACATGTATTGTGCATGAGTTTTGCTGTTCTGTCCTGTTCTCCATTGCTTTTGACTGTGTGTCATTTCTGTCCTTCACAGGGTACTTTCAGATTCGTTTGGTCAACTGTGTCCACCGACGACGTGATTGCACTTCCAGGGTGGTAGCTGTTGTGTCCCTACAGGTGATGTGCGCCACACCCATGGACTTCCTTCCGTCTACAGTTGTTGACTGTGTGCCCGCTGCCAGGTGGGATTACCTTGCATCTGTAGTGGTTACGACATGTTGCAACTGTGTAATAAACCTGTGCTTCACTTTGTGATGTGCGTTGTCTGTGGTCACACATTTGACTGCCATTTGCTTACTGCACCTGTGGGCTACTTGACTCCAACTGGGAATGGGTGTGGTGTCTGTGCATTGCACCGTCTTCCCTGGCAACATCAGTGTAGGCAATGAGTCAGATGGCCTAGGTGTGTATGTGTTGTGTAGCCCTGGTGGTGTGTCTCCCTCATATGTGTCACGTTGCCTTTACTCACATGCCTGTGTTGTACTTGCTGTTGCAGTTCGCATACACAGTGTAATTTTGCAGTTCATCATCCCCATAACAGCACCCACGTTGGAATCACAACAGAGGCAAGTATGGTGTATTAGTGTGTTTATTGTGATACATTTGTGTGAATAGTGCATAGGATGGGTAGTGCTGTACATAAATCTTGCAATCAGAAGTTCCTAGGTGAATTGAAAGTCCTGGTAGACAAAATCCCCAGTATCGGGACCACAGTTGTCTGAGACATTGGTCCAACTTGTACTCCCAATGCAATGTGTGGGAGTAGTGTTGCCGTCAACAGGGTGAACAGTCTGTGCACAAAGGTGAACATCCAGAACAGGTTCAGGCTTCCTGGGAGTTGCGCTTGGCCATCGGCCTCTCACTTGCCCCTCCTCGGACGACCCCTCTTCTTGGGGGGGGTGGGCCCTCAAGTACAGGCTGCTGCGGTGCAGGGGACTCTCCGCCAGAGTCATCCTCCCTCCCTGTGGCAGTTGCAGTTTGTTCAGCACCAGATGTTGTTGGCACACAGGGAGGTGTGGACTGGTTGCTGTTCATCTGGCGGAGGCATTGTAAAATGTCCCTGTGCACCGCCGTCATCTCATGCAGTGCATCCCACTTGGACTCCACGCGGGACATGTGTGAGTCCACGCGGGACATGTGTGACTCCACGTGGGACATGTGAGAGTCCAAGCGGGCATGATGGGCAGCCTGCTGCTGTTTCATGTCTCTGAGGAGCCCCACTACCTGGCTGAGATCTCCGGTGCTGGACTGGTACGCATCAGCTATGCGTACCAGTTGTGGGTCATCATGCACACCAGCAACCTCTGCAAGCAGCGACCTCTGTCTCCCACCCCTCCCACCACCCCTGCTGACATGTGCAGTGCGTGCAGTGGCATGCACAGATGACCCTGGTCCACCTTGGGGGTTGGTGGTGGTGGTGGTGTCCATGGCCCCAGGTTGGTCCAGGGTCCCTGTGCTGGTGTTGCTCCTTGTTCTGTCCATGTCGGCAGGGATGGTATTTGTGGTGACAGTCGTTGGAGGGGTGGGTGCAGGGGTGCAGCTGGTGGTCCTGTTGGTGCTGCAGCTGGTGGTCCTGCTGGTGCTGCATGTAGACTTGCACCGGATGTGCCAGGTTGGTCTTCTTCGTCCGAGGAGGGCAGAGGCTGTACGACACCCGTGAGCTCCACATCCTCTTGAGCCTGGGACTGGGACTCCTCAGCGTCTGCTGCTGTGTCCCCATCATCACCTGTTTTTGGGAGACACACACAATGTATGTTATGTTTCTGCAGGCATCAATGGTTGACACACCTGACAGTTGTGACTGTGCCTCTGGGTGCGGGCCTGTACATTGCATTGTCCTAAGTCGTCACAGTCAGGGGTTGATTTTGGTGTGGCACATTGTCCTGCATTATTTGGGCATTTCTATGTATTTGTTGGGGTGTGAACATGGTCTGCATTGGTTGTATTTGGTTGACAGCCGGCCCTCCTTCCCACCCAGCCAGTCAGTTATCCCACCATGGACTGTGCTTGCATTGCAGGGAGTGGAAGTTGTCTCTCAGGATGTCAGTCAGTGGTGTCCTGCTGTTTGTTGGTGCACAGTTCCCAGCAGGGCCTTGTGCTCCCCACAGCAGTAGCCAGTGTCAGCCATCTTGTGAGTCCTTCTCCACTCCCTGTGATGTGAGCATGGTTCAGGGTGGTGTTGATGGGACAGTTGTGGGGGTGAGCTATGTCTGTGACTGTGACTCCCATCATGTTATTGCCTCCACCCCACTTGCCAGCATTCCCATACTTACTTGCTTTTGTGGGGAGTTCAGTGTGTGTGGGTGTGAGAGCAATGGCAAGATGGCTGACAGTGGTATCCTGCTGTTGGTTGGTGTGCAGTTCCCAGCATGCCCTTGTGCTCCCCGCAGCAGTAGCCAGTGTCAGCCATCTTGTGAGTCCTTCTCCACTCCCTGTGATGTGAGCATGGTTCAGGGTGGTGTTGATGGGACAGTTGTGAGGCTGAGCAATATCTGTGCCTACGACTCCCATCATGCTATTGCCTCCACCCCCCTTCCCAGCATGCCCATGCTTCCTTCCTTTTGACTCTGCTTCCCTGTGGGGTGGGCTGGCTGTGCTGACAGGATGGCTGGGAGTGTTGTCCTGGCAGTTGTTTGGCTAAAAGTCCCAGGAGTGTCCCTGTGCTTCACACAACATAACCCAGGGTGGTGGTTCTTTGTGGGATCTTGAGTTAGGATGGGAGGCATTGCATTCTACCACGTGGGTTCTGTGGAGTTTGTGTTGAGGGGGGGGAGGGGTGAGGGGTGGTGCTTGTGAGTATGGTCAGTGCTGCAAGTCCTCCTTCCCACCCAGCCAGCCAGATATCCCACCATGGAACGTGCTTGCATTGCAGGGAGTGGAAGTTGGCTCTCAGGATGTCAGTCAGTGGTGTCCTGCTGTTTGTTGGTGCACAGTTGCCAGCAGGGCCTTGTGCTCCCCACAGCAGTTGCCAGTGTCAGCCATCTTGTGAGTCCTTCTCCACTCCCTGTGATGTGCGCATGGTTCATGGTGGTGTTGATGGGACAGTTGTGGGGGGGCAATATGTGTGACTACGACTCCCATGATGCTATTGGCTACACTGACTTGGCCAGCATACACAGAATTCCTTCCTTTCAGTGGTCTTCACTGTGTGTTGGTGTTGTTGTGGTGGCTACATGTCTGGATGTGTTTGTTAGTTTTATTTGTGCCACTGCCTAGCTGTAGTTGTAGTTGTGTTTGTACATGTGATGGCACGGTTGAATGTGACTTTTTGATGGCATGTGTTGTGTTTATCTGACTGACATACACATTTTGGGATGATTCTGTTCTGGTTGCTGTGTAATTGCTATGAGTGCATGGTTTGACTCTCCCCTTGACAGTGATGTGTGTGTGTATTGTGGCAGAATATTGTGTATATTTGTTGTGTACTCACCAGGCTCTGGGATGTTCTCTAGTCCATATACGCTCACTGGCGGAAGGATGGCCCGCACCTTCTCCTCCCAGGGCCTGAGGTATACTGGCTTGGCAGGAGGGCCACTGCCGGTGTTTTGGCTCAGGAGGTAGTCTTTCTTGAGCAGCTCCCGGACCCTCCTGCGCACGTCATACCACCTGTTCTGAATGTCGGTCTTTGTGCGCAGACATGGTGATTGTGCGTTCACCCTGTTGATGATCCTCTCCCACATCTTGGTTTTCTGGGAGATGGGGGTCTGTTGGACCAGTGTGCCAAACAGCTGTGGCTCTACCCTGAGGATCTCGTCTACCAGGACTTCCAATTCACAATCTAGGAACTTGTGATTCTTCTTGGGGGGCATGGTGATGGGTGGTGATGGTGAGTGATGTGTGTGTTGGTGTGCAGGTGAGGGTGTGTGAGTGTGTGTTTTGCTGGGTGTATGTGAGGTAGGTATTTGTTGGTGTGCTGATGGTGTGTGGCTTGTGTGAGGGATGAGCTGTGGGTGTGTGGTTGCTGTCTCTTGGGTGCTGGCAGTGGAATGGCATTTGCAAAGGATCATGGTTGTGATTTGTGTCCCTTATATGGGTGGAGTTGTGGGTGTGTCTTTGTTCTCTGTCCCCACCCCCCAGTATTTATTGGCTTTGTAATTGCTTGTTTGGCCTTTTTTTGTGTGATTTTTCCTTTGTACTGTCTGTGCATGTTGGAAACGTTCTTGTGACCGAGTCGGACCCTGCATTTGTCTCGTACGGTGTTCTCCGTTTCGTTCACGCTGTGTTTGTGCAGTTTTCTATGCTGCGTACGCGTCGGTCGCGGTGTTTTTTGTTACTTCGGCTCGGTTTTGTATGCGTGTCGGTCGTACGGCTTGTCCTCCGTCCGACTCGGTCGTGGTTTTCGCGCCTTGCATCGTACTTTGCGGTTTGGAGTTCGCGTGTACGTTTCGGTCGGATTTGTTCCGGGTGCGTGTCGGTCGGTTCGATTCGCGTGTTTTTCCGGACGGATTGCTGTTTTCCGTGCGGCTCGGTCGTTCGGCTTGGGTTCTGTACGTGTCGGTCGGATTTTGCACGCTTTGCATCGTACTTGGCGTGTCGGGCGCCACAGGTACGTGTCGGTCGGAATAAATTCCGGCTCCGAGTCGGTCGGTGCTTTTTCCGGCCCGAATCGGAATCGACCCCATAGTGTAGGAAAATTATGCCTCGATTGGCTGCATAAATCTACACTACAGGATGTGAAACAACACTTATCCTTACTTAAAGAGGACGCAGACCTTAGGGAATTCTTGCTTGGACCAAGAAAACCGCGTCAAAAACGTTTCATATATGCCGGCATTTATGCTGCCTATAATGAAGCATGGAAAGTGTCACAAATAGAGGCTGCAGAACGAATACGTGAACTTGTTCGTATTAATTTAGAGAAAACCCTCTCTGTAGTCGACAATGGGTTAACAACTTTGTCCTCCAGAATATATTCACTGGACGGCATTGTATCCTCTGCTATCGACATACTGGAACAAGATTTGGCGATGTTACAACAAGGCCAGTCTCAATTAAGTTCTATTGTGTTATTAAGCTGGACGCTGCAATCTTTGCGAGCGGGCAATGTGCCTTGGCGTTTTATCAACACAACGGCTCTGTTTGCAGAATACAATCTCACTGATAAACAGATCGAACTGGCACAAAGAGGAGCAAAGTATACAGTGCTGCGCATTGAAAAACTGGAAAAGTTACCATTCACAGTGGCAGAAAAATCAGCTACAGAATGGCTTATTCATGGCAAAATCACACTACCTGTGACTACTTTTCAGTTTCAGTATTGCCTCAAACAAATGCAAGCAGGCAAATATGAAAGGTTGGGTAAGGAATACATTAAGACATCTTGGAATTTACCATACACATATAGATGTTGGAGTGGGGATCGTGAAGTGTTTCTGAGCGGTACACACTGTAAAAATGCACTTAGCGGTTCACTAATATGTCAGGACATTTCTTTACACGGGGCTTGTAATGGTTCTGTGGCAAATTTGTCTTGCCACCAGCAGGGTACACCAGCTGCTGTGATTAATCCAACGTTTGGACAACTTTCTAATGGGAGTTACCTCATGTTGAATGATCAGAGTTGCTGTGGCATGTTGCCAGGCATCCCATATCTAGTAACGGTGAACGCCAGGGTCACTTGCTGTATGCAAGTATTGTTTGCCCCGATAGACACAGTCAGGGAGTCGCCTTTGTGGCCTTCGCTGAACGTCTCTTTTATAAGATTTGATACTTTAAGCAGAATGAAAGCCATGCTTTTACAACAAACAGTGCCTTTGACCTCGGCCAAAGAAACCTATGATCTACAAGTAGCAAGGACTTCGGCTGAGATACAGTCTTTAATACGTACAAACTGCCCTATACATTTCGTAGAAATGATAGCACGTATCTTCAACATGTCTGATACAAGTGGAATTGTACATGTATTTAAGAGCATCTGTTCCGGTCTGTTAACACCTTTCCAGGCAATACTCGGAATCATCCCAAACTTTGCATATTCGGTGTTTGGTGGCATACCATTAATTCTAGCACTTGTTGCCGGAATTCTATTTCTCTTCCTGCTATTACGCTATGGCCAGCCTATTCGCAGACATCACTCCGAGCGAAATGGAGAAAGCTCTCCTTGAACGAAAGTGCCGTGAGCGAATAGTACAGCTTTTGGGCATGAATCGTCTACGGGAACTTAATACCACGTGGTTCCTGTCGTTCAGACCAATCTGGCAAGATTGCATCTTACCTGTTCTACGATGCCTGCTATGCGGTGAAGAATGCGTGTTGGACACCTGTCTAACATTTCCGTCAACTACGCCAACGAATATCGATACTCTGCTGGACCCGATAACGGCCCATGCTCTGTGTTGTCCCCAGAGGCTACCAATCCTGATGATGGCATTCATTGAGATCTCACAGACGCTTCCGGCTGCTGCTGAGGTACGAGAAAGATCTACAGGCACACAGGTAACAACGGACGCGAACATTGCTGCGGCATCCTATGCTGGAAGCGATGCTTCACATCTCTGTGCAATTAATCTACTACACGAGGTGTTCCGAATGTCACCAGCTACAGTGGACGATATTTTGTCTACAGAAATAGATGATCTCATGTTTACACCAGACCCGTACACTGACTCTGATTCAGCCTACAGTGTTCCAGAGATGCAGTAACAATTTGGCCTTCATATTTCAAAAACTTGGAACTTTTCCCAAATTGACCTTTTTCCCATTTTTTCAAATCAAATGGCACAACAATCTGCTTGAAGTAGAACTATTCTTATAGTACGGACTTCGCGGTACTTCCTCAGACACTTTATCATTGTGTTAGTCTAAAAAAGTTCATTAATTTCCATGACATGAAATGACTTTGATTTTGTACAACTTATCGATCATTTTTTTGTCACATGTAAATATTACTGCTTATTTCATTCGATTTGCATTTTATTTTCAAATATATGCCTGAAATGAGAAGCAATGCTTAAAATGTACAGTACTTTTTGCATTCTAATAGGTTTTTTAAATGCTTTTTAATGCTTTTAAGAAATATTTTTAGCAATATGCGGTACTCCATTTTATGTTTAGCATTTTAAATGTTTAGCATTTATGTTATTATCGTACACACGAAAGTGGAGTGGGTGTTGTATTCCTCTTAGGATGTCCGTATATAGGTTTTCCTGTATCATGTCCTTATATAGGCACAATTCGCCCTGCCCTTATATAGGCATAAAATCCCAGTCCTTATTTAGGCATTAAACCGTGCACTCCAAATACAGGCATGGTCCCCGACATCCGTCCACCCTAAACGTCACAACGAGTTCTTGAAGAACAGACCCTTAGGCTTCGGGAGTTTCCCTAGCACAGGACTATTGATTTCTTCAAGGACTCATCTATTATGCATGAACCGTTATACCTTAGGGGTTCATTCATGACGTCTTCCGCTGTCCGACTCACATCAATGCTAACATTGTGAGGTACCTCTCAGGTATAAATATACCTTCCCTAGCCCTTGTAAACTAGAGGAGACCTCGACTTCAGAGGAGCCCGTATCCCGGCCTGACGCACTGAGAAGACGCTGTCATCCCTGCACGCAGAGAGTCCAGCTTCCAGTGATCTGACTTCCCTTGCGGGGTGTTGGAGTTCGAGTCTGGAAAGAGATTCCCACCTCTCTCATTCTTAAGGTATGGAGCTGACTAGAACCTAGAGGGACTCTTGGTATACTTGGCATACTTGGCATACTAGGCATACTAGACTTAACATACTCTTAGTATACCATAGTAAGGAATACTTCACATACTTCATACCTCTCCCTACACCTAGGTTAGGTTAGGTACAGTGGGGTAGAACTAGTTTAGAAACGCATCGTATGAGTACTCGCATTTTTAGTCTATGTTATTTATGTAAATGAATATCTACTAAAGATCATGCTAGCGCAGTATTATTTATTTCTACTGCTTACGCTGTACATTATTTATCTTGCATACTGTCTTGTGATCGTAACAGCACATATTACTTACACGAGAAACAAGACTGTTCAATAAATCTTTTATTGAAACGCCCGTCTATTCTTTCTGTGTAACTTTGAGGAAAACTAAGTATGCACGATTGAGCTGAGTGAAACGGTTATCTATTGTTTCCACGACTCTGGGACACGTTCTGATTCTAAAGGGAAACAAAGTGGTCATGTCTTGCGGCTGCCAGAAACTACTCCCTTATTGTTGTCAAGGAGTTTCTAGTGGCCTCTGAGCTAGCTGGCACAAGTAATTAAGTTTAATATACTCGATAGGGACATACCGACCTCAGTCCTATGTCAAGCCTATAGGATATATTATTCCAATGCGCAGAGCCTATTAGGGAAATAGGAGCTACACTACAATAGCAGCAGAGAAACCATCACGTTTTTGGATCTGGAAGTAGTTGCTCAGAATGGGATGTTGAGAACCACACTACATACTAAACCAACCAACCGCAATAAGGCTCTCCATTATTCAATCCACCATCCTCGCAGTGTTGGAGATAACTTGCCCTATGGGCAGTTTTTATGAATAAGACGGAATTGTTCTGAAAAAGAAGAATATTTCCATCATACACATAACCTATTGAGTAGACTGAAAGAACGTGGCTACCCGAAAAGACTGTATGACGAGAGTGTGGTGGACACTACGCAAAACATGGTAGACCAAAAAAGAGAAAAAGACCACAACGTGTTGCCCACAGACTAATCATTTTAAGAAAATTGTCTTACAAAATTGGGATCTGATTTCTAAATTGGATAAGTCTTTTGAGAGACCTTTGTTTGCCTTGAAGAAAGATCGAAGGATAGGAAGTCAGGTAGTATGAGCATACACACCACCATCCACACTCAAAAGTAGCCTGAGACAAATGTGGAACTTGATACCAGTAGAAGGACATCACAAATGTGGCACATGCTGTAACCAAACCATTGAAGGTACTGAGTTTGTCCGTAAAGATATTAAATGGAGGCATACAGATTTTTCTAATTGCAAAACTAAGAATGTAGTATGTGGAATCTACTGTCCATGCAACAAACGCTATATCGGGCAAACCAACCAAGAAGTGAGACAGAGAGTTACACAACATAAGTCTCGCATTAGGCGTAAAGTCACTACTGCCCCAATGATTGACCATTTTTTGGAGAATCATCACTCTGAAAAAGATTTTCAATGGACAGTGTTGGCAGTTGTACCACCAGACCCAAGAGGAGGAGACTTGGAGAGGCAACTGATGAGAAAAGAAGCTTATCTTATATTACGGTTTAATACAGTAATAGAAGGTTTGAATGAGATGAACAAACTCCAAAATGTCTGAGAAATTCATGAGGATTTAAAAAAAATCAGTTTGATCTAGGTATCAGGATCATTGAGTACTGTGTCTTGGGCAGTGTTTTGAAATGCTGATGATCTATAGCCCTCACATGCATATTAAGAGAGTACAGATTAGTCCATTGTTCGATTGAGAATTACTTTTTATGTGTTCCGCTTCGTTCTGACTAATAAGTCACACGGAAATTGATTTTTCTTTTTCCATTTTTTGCTTCGTTACTAGCAATCAGATTTTATATACTACCTGTCCCACAATGCCATTGGGCTGTGAAAATAAGAACATCTACTGGACTTAGACATCCCCACAGACCTGATTGGCCACATTTCACAACGGGGAGGAGAACAGTGAACTTTCAAATAAGTGAGAGCCAGCCCCTAGGATACCGACTGAACTTCGTTTCTAACAGAGCTTGGAAAGCTGCACATAGGATATCTACTCAACAAAGTAAGCAGTGTGACTGAGAGTGAAATGTTTGATTTAAAGTGTGATTGTAGATGCTGCGGCTTTTAAGCAGGAGAACCAACAGTACTCATGTTTGGGTTTCAGGAACAATCAACTGACGAATGTCTGCTTCTATGAAGGGTTCATTTCTTAAAGGAAGAATTCACAAGCATTTAAAAAGTGAAGAGAAGTAAGCATTTTCTGTTGGGCATGTTTGAGATATGTCACCACTCCGGGCAAGCATGCAATACAATTATGAGCCGGATCGTGCAGCAATGGAGTTTAGTGGCGCCCTCGTTTTAATTGTGCATTTACAACATTGGAGAGGAGTGTTGCTCCCAGTTTGAATCTCTTAACATTTTTGGAAGCATGAATTTCCTGCTCACATTAGAGTTCATTAAGAGTTCACAACTCTAAATGCTACCAGCAATTGCCTGCAGACATCAAATGGTTTCTATTCATCTGTGTTCAGCTTTATGAAAACATTTGTTGGTTTAAACACTTATTGGCATGTGCATATATTTTCAGATATCCTTCAAATCGATTCTCCCTGCAAGATGCAGCCCACCACTGTCAAGTTGGCTGAACACTACTACATTTAAGTCAGTCGACAAGAGCTTGTCTTGATTATATGAATTTCCAGTTTTTTACAACTGAGCCAGGTAATTGAACAAACCCCCGCATTTCTTTTATAGAAATTATTGGGACATTCACACAGAAGGAAGGACCATACTATTGGTTCTGCAGTACAATTAAGGTAAACAGTTTAGGGTCACAGACAATCCTGTTAACCCCCCACACACAGAATTGACTAAACACTAAAACATATTATTATTTTTTTAGGTCGAGCATTCGAGACCTCTTGTATATACTTTAGTATATACTTATATGTGTATTGTTATAATCTTATATGGTACGTTCCGCCACCCCTTTCCCCTGCCCCTTTTGGTATGTGCCTACAGAGTGTTGTGAACATTCCACAGCTGACTCCAGCTGACTGGAACCTGTGATGGTGAAAGGTACGAATAAAGAAGACTCTTCACCTCTCTACGTTTCGTCTTCTTTTTGTAACATTGGCGACGATCCACCATTTGGGGACGGTTCACCATCACCCCCAACGCATTCTCCAGTGCCAGCTGTTGATTTCAATATTTCTACTGATTAGTATGTGAGTACTTCCTTACCTCACGTCTCGTACTGCCATTCTTCGGCGCTGCCTTTGCGCTCCCTGCTGCCCCCTGGCTCGGGGCTCTTCGTTCCCTGGGGATCACGGTTTGGGAAGCTCTTGGCTGGATCTACATTGTCCAGCTTCTTTCCTGTCTGTGCTACCTCAGTGGCCACCGCTTGCAACTGTTTGGACGTTCCTGTGGTATTTGTGCAAATCGTGATTGCCACCTTTCAATACTCGAACACTGCCTGCACTGGGCTTTTCATTCTTGACTTGCCGGTGCCATTCCACGAGGTCTTTTCTATCGCCGTTCCAGTCGGAGCCCAGTCTCCAGGTCACCCTTTGCCCTTGGGTACCTGGATCCGCTTGCATGACGCCGGTACTGCACCACCGGTTTTCATTCTGTGTGGCCGTGGCTCTACGAGGTGTCTCCCTCACATCTCTTGCCGCATTCGTTGAGGCGTGGGAGCGGGCCTCCGCCTGAAGGGCCAACTCCATTTGCCGTCCCCGTCGTGGCGTGGGAGCGTGTCTCCGCCTGAGGAGCCCCTTCTTCACAGCGTTCGGTGTAACGGCCTCCGATGCCTTTGGTGTTTCCTCTCGCCGTTGCTGTCCGGACCACGGTGTGGGAGCGTGCCTCCGCCTTGTGGGTTTCCTCCTACGGAGATTTTCCAGCTTCCTCCTGTGTCCCTTTCTGAGGCGTTTCCTTCCTGAGGCGTGGCTGCACTGGAACGGCCTCCGGAGGCATTTCTTTGTGTGGGGGCGTAACACTTTCCTGTCAGCTTGTTCTTCGCTGACGAGGGCACCCAAATTCATTTTTCCTGGAAGGAAGTGGACATTCTCCACATAGTTTAACGGGTAACCGCCTACCTCACGCTGACGTGCACAGCTTGTGCTTGTATTATCTTTCTGCGTGCTCCTGTCAGCCGGTTCTTCGCTGACGGGCGCAGCCCTATTAATTTGGCCCATGTTCAGCTAGGGTATTGTACATTTTCCACTCAGTCACTGTTGCCGCCTACCTTACGCTGACGGGCACAGCTGTGCTTGTAACATCTTTCACTGCGTGGGAGCCGGACTCCGCGGTGATCAGCCCTTTAGTGTCGTCAATTCTGCTTGTCAAGCACGCTGACAGGCACAGCAATTACCTTTTTGTATACTTTCCATTAGTACATTACTGCTGCCTACCTTACGCTGACGGGCACAGCTGGTGCTTGTACTAGATATCACTGCGTGGTAGCCTGACTCCGCAGTGATCAGCCTCTTAGTGTTGTTATTTCTGCTTTCCCTTGGACACATATCACCTCCTTGTTTTCCTTCCTGCTAACCTCTTGCTGATGGGCACAGCTGTTATTTAGGTATTGCCCTCAGTGTTAAACCACTTAGGTGGACTTTCCAAGTCGTTCTTCCCTGCATCTCCACCATCATACTGACTGACACTGTCCTTCTATAGTGGAACTGGATCACTGACAGAATATCGACTACAGGAATATCGACCTACACAAATATCGTGTTCAAAATATCGATGTCAAGAATATCGACATCCTATCTTTACAATGGTATGTACAAAAATATCGAAACAAAAATATCGTTGTTAAAAATATCGTTGTTTAAAATATCGTTTTTTTAAAATCTCTAATAAATAAATTAAATAATACATATAATTAATAAAAACATAGTTAGAATTATTTAAAAATGTTAAAAATTATAAATAATAAATGTAATCTAAAAATAAATTAAACATACATATATAAAAATTATTATATATATATTTACTTAATAATATTAATAAATAATTATTATAATAAATTATAAAATGTTAGAAACATAATACAAATTATAAATACATATATATACATACACCTGTAACATAAACATAAAAATATATATATATATAATAAATTAAAATATTAAAATAATTTTTTAATTTTAAAACAACATTTTACACTACATTAACTGAAACAGTAGGGAAAATGTTGGATAGCGTAGGGGATAAAATCACTATTCCCACTCTAGGAAGTGCAAGAGTAGGGAAAGTGTTGGATAGCAGAGGGAATACAATTACTATTCCCACTCCAGCGAGTGCAACAGTAGGGAAAGTGTTGGATAGCGGAGGGGAATAATTTACTATTCCCACTCCAGGGACTGCAACAGTAGGGAAAGTGTTTGATAGCGGAGGGGATAAAATTACTATTCCCACTCCAGCGAGTGCAACAGTAGGGAAAGTGTTGGATAGCGGAGGGGATAAAATTACTATTCCCACTCCAGCAAATGCAACAGTAGGGAAAGTGTTGGATAGAGGAGGGAATAATTTACTATTCCCACTCCAGCAAAATAATGAACATTAATTAACAAATAATTAACTAATTAAAAATAATTTACCTCCCACTATATTCCCCTATAAATAACCCCACCAATGTTGTAAAACATAACACAATTAACATTATAAATTAACAATTAATTAATTAACTATTAACAATTAACAAGCAAATTAAAAACAATCAGTAATAAATTAATTCACAGAATTAACACTATTAAATAAAATTAAAAAAATACATAAAAAATATTTTAAAAAATATGAAAATGTAATTACTTCCCACCCTACTCCCCTATCATCCCACAACATGCTCTTAAAAAAGACACAATTAACATAATTAATAATTAATTAATAATTCTTAATGACCAATGTATAACTAATTAATAACAAATTAATAACCACATTTAACAATATAAAATATTAAATACATACATATTAATTAATAAAAATTATTAATTAATTAATTATAAATGCATTACTTCCCACCCTACTCCCCTATAAACCCACAACCCGCTCCTAAAAAAATAACACAACTAACATATTTACCAATGAATTATTAATAAATAATAACCAATTAATAACAAATTAATTATCACAATTAACAATATAAAATATTAAATACATAAATATTAATTAATTAAAAATATTAATTAATTAATTATAATTAATTTACTTCCCACCCTATTCCCCTATAAACCCACAACCCGCTCCTAAAAAAATAACACAATTAACATATTAACCAATTAATTATTAATAATTAATCACCAATTAATAACTAATTAATAACAATTTAATTATCACAATTAACAATATAAAATATTAAATACATACATATTAATTAATTAATTATAATTAAATTACTTCCCACCCTATTCCCCTATAAACCCACAACCCGCTACAGAACTAAAACGCAAAATGTAATTTTTAAAAAATTAATAACTTCTAAAAATTATTAATAAATGTATTCTAATTAAATTACTTCCCACCCTATTCCCCTATAAACCCACAACTCGCTACGGAACTAAAATACACAAAAATTAATTAACATAAAACTAATTACTTCTAAAAATTTCAAACATACATTAAAAACAATAAGCTATACTTATACAAAATAATTACAACACATACTTTAAACACACATAGTAAAATACAAAACACTAAAATAAATGTCGATATTAACAACAATATTTTTACTAACGATATTACTAACTTCGATATTAAAAAACAATATTTCTTACCTTCATGTCGATATTCTGGTTAACGATATTCTTGCATGTCGATCTTGTGCCACCTCGATATTAAAAACTCGATATTCTGGCACATCGATATTCCAACATCGATATTCTGTCTGTGCACCAGTGGAACTAGTAGTAACCTGTCACATTTTCTGTTTACTTTCCTGCAACCAACCTATTATCTCTCCTACAGTCTCCCTGCCACTTACCGTTCTCCAAGCTTAATTACTACTTTTACATTTATCCTTCTATTGTTAGTCTATTGTTATTATGGCCACAACAAATATGTCTCAACCACCCCCTTTCCTCAGTGAAGTTGGTGAACCCCTTCTACTGTGGAAACAATGGTTTGGGCTAATGGAATCATACCTAATTGCCATTGGAGGGGAGACATTTTCACCTTTGCGCAAACTACATACCCTGCTCCACAACTTAGGTATTGAAGGCCGTAAAACCTATGACAATATTTCTGCATCGTTGGGAGGGGATGAGGATAGTGATGATGAGGAGAATGTGTATTTAGTTGCGGTTAACAAGTTAGAAAAACATTTTGGGAAGACAATTAACGTTGTATTGGAAAGACATAAGTTCTTCTCTAGGATTCAGGCCAAAAGTGAGAAAGTCAAATCTTTTGTAGCGGCATTAAAGGGGCTGGCCAACACATGCGAATTTGAAGCGTTACAGGATTCCCTCATTAGGGATCAGTTGGTCAGATGCACCAACAACCCAAAAATTGAAGAGAGACTTAGTGGCCAACCCAGATCTCAAAGAAGCCATAGAGATAGCAGTTGGGATCGAACATACTGCCGATTGCATGGTGGCAATGAAAGAGGATTGTGACAAACATGCTGATGTTAACGTGATAAATAAACATGATGTGGGAAAGGAGAGCAAAAGTAAAATAACCAATACTCTTCCATTGAGCACCAAACTAAAATGCTACAGATGTGGGAGTCCCAGCCATTTAGCAAATAATGTGGCTTGCCAAGCCAGATCCGTTACATGTCACAAATGTGGGGAAAAGGGTCATTTGGCTAGGGTCTGTAGAGATCAACGTTCCAAATCTGTGTTGTCTACTGAACATGACTCTCCTCCGGATACCAAATTAGTGTTCCAACTACAAAATACTGACAATACCACCAATTTCCCCTCATGTACGATCACCGTGGATAAAAAAACGGTGACCGTTTTTGCAGACTCTTGTTCCCCCTACACCTTGGTGGAAGCTGATATGTTTACCAAACTGTTTCCCTTTTGGCAACAAGACATGCAGCCTCCAGATATTCATCCTGGTGGCTATAATGGTGACCCCATACCCTTGATAGGAATGACCACCATGAACATAGGATTCAAAGGGAGGAGCACAGTAGGCAAAATTTACATCACACAAAAAGGGTCTAACTTGTTGGGGTGGAAGCACCAAAGAGAACTGGGTATCAAGTTAGATCCCAACAGTCCTGACCAAGTTCTTTTCGTGGATCCGTCAGTGGGTGGTATAGAGGTTTGCAATGACTTCCCCAAAGTTTTTTCAGAGGATTTGGGTCTGCTTAAAAATTTCCAACACTCCATCAAGCTCAAATAAAATGCCAAACCCGTGGCGCACAAGGTCAGGCCCATCCCACACATGATGCAAACACTCCTTCAAGCAGAGTTAGACAGGCTTTTGACACTAGGAGTCATTGAGCCCATAGAAAGCTCTCAGTGGTTGGCCCCCATAGTCCTAACCACCAAAGCCTCTAGCAAGGATATTAGACTGTGTGTTGACCTGCGAGATTTAAATGAAAACATCTGGGTTGACAGACATCCCTTGCCACGCATACATGAGGTCCTCACCCTCATCAAAGGTGCAAGCTGTTTTAGTGTCCTAGACCTCTCTTCCGCATACCATCAGGTAGAGCTTCACCACGACTCCCGCCACCTTACTTCATTTGTAACCCCTCTTGGGGCGTTCCAATACATTCGCATGCCCTTTGGGTTGGCCTCAGCGGCTGCTGCATTCCAAAGGATTATGCAACACGTGCTTAAGGACCTCCCAAGTACCCTTTGCTTTCAAGACAATATCCTCATTTATGGGCCATTCATCATCAAGAAGAAAACAGTCACAAATTCAATCCATAGGAATGGAAAAACCAAAGAAATTGTTATCTGAACATATATCCAAAAAGGGACAGGATAAGTATGTTTCAGCTATGAAAAGGAAACAGGCATGTAGGAAGAGTGTCTACAACGGAGGAACTGTCAAAAAAGCCGGACGAAAAATGATCTGTTCCCACATAATAACCAGAAGCAGTTTGTTGAAAAACAGGAGCCACATGTGTAAAAAGAGAACTGATAGAATCCACTAAGAGTGGATCATTATAGACTACATCATCTGCAGGAGATTCAGTAGCAAGTACAGTACTCACATCCATCGTCTGACTGGTATTTGTAGCAGTAGTAGGAAGTAACTGAAGTTCATTGGCCGCCCCTCCCCCCCAGCTGGGGAGTAACAGCTTTGATGGTACTCACAAGCTGCAGAGGAAATTTTTGTATGGTAGCGAGAGGAGTTGGGCAACTATCAAGCACTCCTCGTGGCATACTGTTTGGGATCTGCCACATGATTAACTTGATGTGATCAATGGAGACAAAATGATTGTCTTTAGAACCAGCAAGCAGTGACAATATTACAGTTCCTGTACCTTGAATGCCAAGGAATGGCACCAGTGCTCAGTATGATGGGCCAAATTCCTTCTTAACCACAATCCTTTCTCAAACGAGATCCCCAACTTGTGGAATCCAGCTGGAAGGAGCCGGCTGCTCCTTAAGTTGTGCAGAGGCACACGTCTTCAACTGTTCGTTGGATTGGCCATTGCAGACGTTTTGCAAATCCTGCAAGACAGCTCAACGACCATATACATCAAAGGGGGTGACTGCAGTCACAATGTCTGGCCCTTCAAAGTCTCAAAGGTACATTTTGATGCCAAAGAGGACCTCGTATGGGGTCCATCCACCCAGAGATCCTTTAGGGAGTTTATTAAGTGCTCTTCTTACCCCATATATGTGGTGGATCCAGCTAAGCCCTGCACCTAATACACTAGCTGTGAAGGACTGCTTTAAGTCATGGTTCATCCTCTCCACAACAGAATTGCCGACAGGGGACTATGGAGAAGAGTAATGTATCTCTACACCCAAGGAAGCCATAGAATCCCTGTAAGTCTTAGAGGGGAAGCAGGGCCCTGGTCTGAATGGAATGTAGTACATCCATATGTCCAGATAAAGACTTGCAAATCTTTAATAACACTTTGAGCATCAGCCGGACATTGTGGCCACACCCAGAGAAACCATGAGCAAGAATACATTTAAACGCTCCATCCAAATTAAGAGGACTACAATGGTCCAAAGAAAAGAAGTCCAAAGGCTTGCTGAAAATCAATAGGTGTGTCTGAGTTGGATGAACCACAGGAGAACTTTTAATTTGTTGACAAATGTCACAACAAAGGACATATTTCTTGGCCTGTTTATATGAGTCATGCCACCAATAACGTTGTTGTAGCAACAAAATAGCGGCCTTCACACCTGCATGTGCAGAAGGAACACCTTTATGCGCAGCTATCACTAAGGCTAGCCAGCGGCTTTGGTTGGGAAGCAACAATCACCAACTCCTGGAATTGAAACAAAGGAAACATTTTGTTCACTTAAATGATATGTATAATTTACTAGAAAAGTCCTAGCTAAAGGGGTGCCATTGCTGGTAGCATTACCGGCAGCCACTATCTCGGCATTCACCCTTGTATGAGAATGCGTAATCGCAGCAACTGTTGCAGTCACAACTGCAGATTTGGCCGCTTCATCAGCCAGAAAATTGCCTACAACGTGTGTTCCCACATGGTGATGACTCAATGTGTGAATGATATGAGTCCGTGGCAACCTTTCTTTAAGGTCCACCACCTTCACCCAAAGCGATTTATGCTTTATTGTGTTGCCTTTGGAATCCTCAAATCCATTCTGGTGTCAATAGTGAAAATTGTCTTTATAAGACTGGACATAATAATATGAATTACACACTATAAGTGAGGGTAATTTAAGATCCATATGTTCCAGTGCAAGTAGCAAGGCTTTTAGTTCAGCCAACTGTGCAGTGCAGTCCCCTAAGCACTGTCTGCAAGTTTTTTGTGGTTGGAATTTTCCAGTGAACATCACACCAAGAACAGTGGCGCATGCCACTGAATATTGGTGCTTGGTACCTATAGCAGATTGGGCTGAACCATCAGTATAAACAATATATTTATACTGTTCAAGAGGCAAAACATTGCTGGGCATGGGATAAACATGCTCATATTGAAGAAAATCTTGTGTTTGTAAAGACAGGTCAAAGAAAAAGTCTATATCAACAGCTGTTAAGGCTTTTGTCCACTGGATCCATCTAGGATGGAGGGCTATAGCATTAGGAACGCTTGCTTTGATAACAGCTGCTAAGGCTGGAATGGGAGTAACGACAATAATGCGTTTCCCCTGTGCAAGTGGCCGCTCTTTAAGGATAGCCATCTGCACTGCAGTCAGTATTTTTCCAGTGGATGCAAAACGCATTTCCGCATTGGCATATAAATGTGATTTATGTGCAATTGGCATTGTTTCGCCCTCATTAAAGGTGTTATAAGTAAAGCCAATGGCACCCGGAATTATACAGATGACCAGGTTTGTTGTACTGACGAGTGTATGTAAGTGACGCATTGCAAGCAAGTCAGATTGTAGTGATCTGAGTCTGTCTGTGTGTTCTGATCTCCAATGTGAACTGGAATAATCAGGATGAATTAATTCATATAATGATTTCCTGCTTTGTGCATAATCAGGTATGGTGTTCTACCAAAATTAAGAAATCCTTACAAGGATTGCAGTTTCCATAGAGTGTTTGGAGGCTGCAGCAGAGCACACATCTCTAGGAAGTGTGGTCCTAGGATTTTTCCCTCATGGGTAAGTTCGTAACATAAAAATAAGACACTTAGAAATGCTATAGTAGATTTCTTAAAGCTAAATTTATAGCCAGATTTGTGAATTCCGATATTATGCGATCCATTCTGCCCAATTGTGTATTTAACTCATCATCCGTCAGCTGGATTAAATCTACTTAGGACAATGTGTTGCGGTCAATATCTTGTAGAATTGACACTATGCAGGCAGCAAACAATCCATGACTGTTCTCATACCCCATAGGGAGTCGAGAAAATCGACACTGAAAGCCTAGCGCAGAGAAAGCAGTCCAATCCCTGCTTTCCGGCGCTATATTTTGTCAGAAAAAAACATTGGAAATATCTACGGTTGTTTTGTATTTTTTATGGGCTGTATTATTTATAAGTGCTGTACTGTGTGTATTTTGTATTGCAAATGTGCGTGCATGACTGTTTAAATGTCTGTAGTCTAAGACTATGCGATATGAATGATCCCGTTTTAAAACAGGAAAAAGGGGATTATTCATTTGAGAGACACAGGGTTCAATTACTCCGTGGTACTCCAACTCGGAGAGTATTTTTCTAATAGGTGCTTTAGCATTCCGTTTTATGGGATATTGTAGTTGCACTTGTGGGCTGGACCTTATAGGTATTATATGATAAGGTGAATCCTTATCCCAGCTGACACGATTGCGATATAAAGCTGGGGCCAGTGCAAGAGCCCATTCTGCTGCATAGGCTTGTTTGACTTCATCAGGGACAAGCGCAGAAAAGGATGAGAGTATACCATCCTCACCTTGTGGGGACGTTTGAACAAACTGCGGGGCCAATTGAGTTCCGCTAAGAGAATGTCATACGATATATTACATTTTCCCAGAATATTACCCGAATGGTGCGCTGTATTTCACCCTCAATTTGTATAACCAAATTATATAATCTGTCTGGAGGGGCTAAGCGCCTGTCTGGGGTTTCGACTGTAACAAATTTATCAGTTGCTGTCGCTGCCAGAAACTCCTCGAGATTCCGGCACACTATAGTGACCTCTGACACGCTGTCGAGGAGAGTCTTCACTCACTTCCTGTTCAGGAGGAGAGTTCTCAGTGTTTGTGGCATAATTTGCAATTATAGCCACAACCTTCTTTTTCTGAAATTGGGGCTTAAATTGAGGTAGTTTCTCCTCTTTCTTTATCTTCACAGGTTTCTCCTCTTTCTTTATCTTCACATCAGATGAGCATTGTGAGACCCTCTTTTTTTTCACGTACTCTCCTGTCTGCAGTCAGAGCGCCCTCCTCTCTCGTATTGCTTGTCAAATGAGTCCTGAAAGGAACGATAACGGCAAGTATCAAAAATCTGATACCTCTCAGGTGCTTTTATTTGTGTGTGGTCACACAAATTACAGTGTCTGTCAGAGGACTCCAGTGGTAGAAAACCTCCTCGAGATTTAGCTTTTTCTTTAGGTTTGGGTTTGTCCCATCATTTTTAAGAAACTTCAGGTTCTCCTTGGCAGTATCCTTGTCGGAACTAGGTTTTCCAAGTTATGGTTTACTGGGTCTGGTTTCCAAATTTTTGCGACCCATAGAAGTATATGCGTCAGCAATAATTATAGGTAGCTCAAGCTCCTGGTTGACTGGTGCAACCTGCATGAGCCGCTGCCGTATAGCCAGAGAAGCTGCTTCACATTTAATGTTAAATGTTTAATTGGGGGGAGGATGTAGCCTTACGGCTAGAGCGGTCGACCTCGAAGCTGGGGAACCGGGTCTGAGTCTCGGCAACGACGCTCAACATCCTGTGATTCTGGGCAAATCACTTAGGGCCAGATGTAGGTAATTCTGAAATACCGAGTCCTTAATAGCGAATTTTACAGATTCGCTATTAAGAACTCGGTATTTCAGATGTATGTAAAAAATCGGTAAAAATTACCGATTCGGCAATAATCGGTAAAAATTAGCGATTCGGAATGAATCGGTAAAAATAATTACCGATTCCTTAATACCGATTCGGTAATTAGCGAATCGGTAATTTAAAAATCGGTAATTGTCGAATCAGCCAATCCTGTGCTTCCTCATTACCTCACAACCAGGAAGTGGCCACACCCATGCAGCTGCACTGATCCTGAAGCTGTTTGAGAGGCAGGGAGCACAGCAAACAAGCCAGGAGCAACTCTTCCAACTTTTTGCTGACAACACTGAGCAAATATGGCCAACCAGGAGAGGGAGAAGGAGGCAGCTAAACGCAAGAGAAAACATAAATTCAGTGAGAGGGAGCTGGAGGTCCTTATTGAGGAAGTCACAAAGGACCATGATAAACTTTTTGGGAAACAGTCTCTGCACGTGCCTGAATCCCAGAAGAGGCAGATATGGCTGGTCATCCAAGAAAAGATCAATGCCATTGGAGTAACCCAGCGCGCCATTGAGGAACTCAAAAAACGCTGGTATGACCTGAGGAAGCGTGCAAAGGAGAAGTTGGCAGAGAGAAAGAAGCAAGCCAACCTGACAGGTGGAGGGAGAAACACAGCACCTGCACCAACTGCCCTGGATCTCCTGGTCGAGTCCACCCTCCAGCCGGAGAGTGTGAGTGGGATTGGGGATGCAGACAGCTCAGCCAGAGCTGGCAACAAACAAGGTAAGATGCATGCACTGCATGCTGTGCCCCCACTCCCTAACCCCAATCCCCAATGAGGCATTGTGAATCCCACTCCAGTACATGTTTTACTAAAAACCAGCAATGCATTATGGGAGATGTAGTCAGAAGTAACACATGTCAGAACAGTCAGTCCACTGAACCCAAAGGCATGTGACACACATCAGAAATTAGCAAGCAGAGGACGGTCAGTTTGATTGGCAGGCATGACATTTATTATTACGCAAATGCTGCCAGATAAGTTAGCAAATGTACATTCTGTCTCCACAGGCGTGCCATCGCGCAGGGCTGCAGAGGGGAGCACAGGAAAGGCACCCAGGAGAGAGAGGACACAGGAGGAGGAGGTCCTGTCGCCTGCAGGGCACACCACACCATCACCACCACCACCACCACCATCACCACCATCACCACCATTACCACCGCCACCATCAACGCCACCAGCACTGAGAGCCAGGAGGCATGCAGTGGCCAGCCTCCAGCAGATGGAGGTGTCCGAGGAGGACAGCATGGGAGGCCAACAGTCCACGGTGGCTGAGGATGCCAATGGTGCAGGCTCACAGTCCTCCACCGAGCGCCCCCACACAGGTGCCAGACGCCGCAGGGCAAGGGCTGCCAGTCCAGCTTCACAGGGTGAGGATCAGAGTGTGTTTGCCGGTCTTGAGGGGAACATGCTCAAGGTGCAGCGCCTGCAAGGCAAAGCGATAAGGTCAGTCCAGCGGCAGATGGTACAAATGAATGGGCACATGCTGCGAATCGAGAAGGGCATCAGTAGCATGAACAATACTGTGGCTGAGGGCATGAGGGACATGTCCGAGGCAGTGAGGCTGCTGTGCAGCAAATTGGATGAGGACCGTTTGGCCAGGCGCAGGGAGAGGCAAAAACTTGACAACTACACCAAGGCGGTGAACCGCCTCTCCACTGCCACCTCTCTGCTCTGCAGGCGCTCGGTGGCCATGCAGGAGGCGATGGCCCACTGCAGCCGTGACGTGGCAAGGGGCTGGTCACAGTGACCAGTGCACTAGAAGTGCTACAGACAAACCAGGTTGCCACTACAGGTGATGGGGGGATAGTGAAGAGGCTACTAGCCGCAGTAGCATCACACCCCCTATAAAGGAGTCCAGGAGGCGCAGCGAACGTCACAGCGCTGCCACAGGACAGACTGACAGTGAGGACAGTGTGCCCAAGGAACGCAGCAGTGCTGCGCGTGGGCGCAGGAAGTAATGCCAGCCATCACATGGTTTACCGAAATGGGTGATGTAACCCTTTTTGGTTTTGTAACCTGCATTCAAATTTGGCCTGGCATGTGAAGCCCTTCATGTTGTGGTGGTGTGCTATGACAATTAAACACCGTCACTGGCTGTGTCTCCTTACTTACTCAGAAATAGTTGCGTGTTATCTCTGTCCGTCTGTGTCTCCCATCTGGTGCTGCTGCCACACCTGCTGCGCTGTGCTCTGGCTGTGGACAGTCCTCATCCTCGTCCTCAGAGTCAGTTAGTTCCACTGCTGTTCCTTTCTTTGTGGCAAGGTTATGCAGCATGGCACATGTTGCTATTATTTTACAGCAGATGATGGGGCGGTACTGACGTGCACCTCCACTTTTGTGGAGGCAGCGGAACCTGCTTTTTAAGAGTCCGAAGGTGCGCTCCTCAACGTTGCGTGTGCTTTTATGTGCCACATTGTATCTTCTCTCACTTGGTGTGGATGGGTTGAGGTATGGAGTCAGGATAAATGCCCGCACGGCATATGCGCTGTCACCTAAGTGAGAAAGGAAGTGCCATTAATATGAGTCACCAACACATTCATCCAAGGTATACATCAGGGTGTGTCACATTGATTTACCTAGCAGGTATCCATCTCCAAATTCACCCCCAGCCAGACGTGTGTAAATCCCACTGTTCCTGAATATGTAGGAGTCATGGGTACTCCCTGGAAATTTGGCCACAATGTCAGTGATGATGTGGTCTGCATCGCATATCACCTGCACGTTGATGGAATGCGTAGATTTGTGGTTCCGGTATATATACTCTGTAGCTGGAGGTGGGCAGATTGGTATGTGTGTCCCATCAATGCACCCTATTACATGTGGGAACTGTGCCTTTTGGTAAAAATCCAGCTTTGTCTTCTGCAGTTCCGCCTGTGTGCTGGGGAAGCGTATGTAGTGATGCATTCTTTGCATCATTGCATCCAAGAAAGAGTTGAAGAAACGGGACAGGCAACTCTGTGACACACCACCTGCCACAGCTATCACCCCCTGGTAACTTCCTGATGCAAGTAGGTGCAGGCTACAGAGCACCTGGACATGTGTTGGTATTGCTTGCGCCCTTGGTGTCTGATGCTCCAGGAGTGGGTGCAGGTCCTGTATCAGGTCTAGGATGGTTTGGGGGTGTAGCCTGTACCTCTCATGGATTTCAGCCTCAGTCAGTTGGAAGAGTGTAACGCGCAGTCTACACACGCGCTCCTCCCGTCCCCAGATCCTCAGTCCTGCTGCTTGCAAACATAGCCGCCTTGCAATTAGGTAGAGGGCCGCCATTGTGTTCAAACTGTTGCATTTTGGGGCTGTTTAAATGTAGTGCACCTGATTACCACCTGCTTTGAGTCAGTGGTAATTAGCGACTCCTAAATACCGAAAATTCGGTATTACCGATTTTTGGTACGTCGGATTTGCGATTATTTAAGGATTTCTTATTTACCGATTCGGTATTTAGGGGTTTCTGTGTCTGCTAATCGCAAATTAAGGAATCGGTAACTGGTTTCCCTTATTTTTACCAATTCCTTATTTGCGATGGCGTTCGGTGTTACCTACATTGCACATGGCTAAATACCGGTCGGTAACGCTGAAATTCTGCGAATTTCGGCGTTACCGACCGGTATTTAGCCACCTACATCTGGCCCATAATCTTCCCGTGCTTAACAAAAATGAATGTGTCCTTCTGTAACGAAACTGGTGCTATGTAAAGCGCTCTGATACCCGATGTCTTGGGTCTAGTTCGCGCTATATAAAACTCTAAAAACTTTTTTTTTTAAATGATGGACAGAATCATTGCGGAGACCACAGGAACCTTTACCATGAATTTCATCCCCAAATCCAAGGCAGCTGCTGCCCAAGTGCTTGTTCTGTATTTGTTTCAACATCTCCTGTAAGAATGACATAGGGGGAGTACCATGCGTGATGGTATAGACTGCAGCAAAGACGATGCCCCAATTGGCTCAGTCACCGATTACGGGAGCTATCCCTTGGGGTAAACACATAGTCAATATTCTGTCCATATCTTGTGGTCACGTAAGTAAAACCATGGATTTGATTTGATCGATTTTTTTGGGGCGATCCAAAAAGGAATTTCCTCCTGATTTGTGAGAATTTTCCCCTTAATTGAATGAACAATTTGAGGACTTATGGTTGGCACTGCAAGCAACTGAGCTTGCCCTGCCAGGTCAGTCCTTGCTGGGACAGCCATCAAGGCGCACGAAACATACTGAGTTAACCGTCTATATAGTCTAACTAAACCATTATATAATTGATGTAGCTCATTTACATAGCGATTCTGTAAATTAGGGTATGGTGTATAGCCACCTAATGCTGGCGAGATGGACCACTCGATACTAACGGGACCCATGCTTATGGGGTTAAGTACGTGTATCAGGGTGCCTCAGAACCAATTTTGATGTTCCCAATGTGAAAGTGGAATTTATAGGAGCGCACATGCTCTGTATGCCTGTGGTAGGTTTAACGTTAGTGTATTCATTAAATGTTCCTGAATTTGCATCTACAGGAGGAAATTTGACCCAAGAATGAAAGACTTCTAAGCGATAGCCATCGTGGGCTTCAACCATGTAGATAAAGTCACCACCTGCAACGCCAAGACCATGTAAAGTTACATGTGCAAAGACTGCAGGTCTTCACTTGTCAGCAATTTGAATAGGCTGTGGCTTTGCCATTATTAAAGCTATAATGAAAACAGTAGATAAACACAAATATGGGTAATACTTTTAAAGGGACAAGTTTGAACAACAAACAGAAATAATTAGGTGCTCCGTAAAATACTGTGGAGGGTATATACCAACACCACGGACATCTCCGGTGGTAGATGTAAGGGTACTATGGGCATGCACAAGTATTACCCAGGAGACCCGCTGAATAAATACCACACCATTGTTGGTAGCACCATGACTCAGGGAGTCTGCTGGTAAACAGAACTGTTCCTTGAGACAACAGGAAGACAGAATGTAGAGACTGAGTCTCTCTACCAAGTTCAGTACCTGGAGGCCCAAATCCTTGATAGCGCACCGCGCCTAACCTGAACTCCTAATCTTCCCAGAGTAACAGGTGATTTTGGCAAACTAGAACATGACCCTCTAGTCCCCAAGTGAACCGTGGAAGCCGATCATAACCTTTCATTTCTCACTCATGCATCTCCATAGTAAACAAAAGTTTGACACGAAGAATGTTTACAATATTTATTGAAACTACCGTAGTCTATTGTGAAGCTGTTGTGCTGCGATTAGAAAACAAGTGCAACTAAGCAACGTAATCAGCATTACTAGCAGGCTATTTACAATGAACAATCCAACCATGGCAAGTAATGTATCTGTCCACGACTACCCTCATTATGTGAGCACCGGGATATATTACTGATCTCTGGGATTAGCACTGGACCCTATACCTGGTGTGAATAGTTTGGTGGTCTGCATCATAGGTGTAAACTCAGTTTACGCAAGGCTGCTGCCTCCGTTGAAGACCAGTCTCTTTGCTGGTACTCTCCTCTCTGCTCCCAAGGGGACGAGATGTTGCTGACCCGGCACAAGAAAATAGTACACCACGTTGGTCGAATTTGTACTAAATGTTCAGACTGAATCCCAAGTAGAGTCACTGAATAACAAAAACATGTGCAGCATATTTCTAAAATAATATCACGTCACAAAAACAAATATATTATAGTGTGTCTGTGCAAAGCAGTGGCAGCCTAAGTTGCCTAATACGTAAAACTTAGGAAGAACCAAAGTGGGCCCAAAAGGGAAATCCTTACAGTCCTTTCCTCAGGAGGGCCGAGGGTATCAGGCAGCAGAGCAGCACTGCTCCGCAGAAAAACATTTCTTACAGAGCAGCAATCCAGACGAGTGGCAGTGCTTAGAGCAGCACAGCAGTCCTTCCTCCTGTCAGAGTTCTTCACAGGTCCAGTAGTGTCTGGCTTGGAGGGGTCAGTGATCCAGTACTTATACCCTGTTGTGCCTTTGAAGTGGGGGTACTTCAAAGAAGTGTCCTTAAAGTACACAGAGGTCCTTTCTTCTGAGCCCTAGTTCCAGTTCCAGTAGGGGGTAATCAGCCCTCTCTGGGGGGACAGAACACTGCCTATTCAGGTGTAAGTGTCAGCTCCTCCATCCCTCCCAGGAAGAGCCATCAGAATGCAGATGGGTACTCAGACACACCTAACCTTCCTGTGTTTGTGGCTGTCTAAAGGAAATGCACAAAGTGAAGCTGTCACCCACCGCAAACGTGCATTGGCGACAGTCTGCAGGCACACAGAGCTGTAAGAGCAGAGAAATGTCCACTTTCTAAAAGTGGCATTTCTAAAATAGTAATGTTAAATCCAACTTTACCAGTAAAGAGGATTTATCATTTAATTCCAAAGATATCAAACATGGTACACCTACTCCTTTCTAATCAGGAATTACAACTTAAAAGTATAATAAGGAATTCCCAATGTTAACATATGAGAGGAGTAGGCCTCTCACTAGTGGCAAATGAATTCAGGTGTTTTTCACTACCAGGACATGTTAAACTTAAAAGTACATGTCCTCCCTTTTACTTACGCAGCACCCTGCCCTATTTGCTACCTAGGCCATACCTTAGGGGTGACCTCTGTGTAATTAACCCCTTAACTGCTGGGCCTTTTCCCCCCCAGTGCTGAGCCCTTTTTTGGCTATTTGGGGTCGTTTGCGCTTAGGCCCCTGTAACGTTTTGACCACATAAGGTATCCACGCCAAATTTGCGTCCTTTTCTTCCAACATCATGGGGATTTTTAAGGTATCCAGGGTTTGTGGATTCCCCTGGAGGGGACCCAGAAATTAGCCAAAATACAGCTAAATCTTGTTTTTTTTTGGCAAAAATGGGAAAAAAAGTGCTGCAAATGAAAGCGTCTGGTTTTTTCCCTGCAAATGGTATCAACAAAGGGTTTGTGGGGCTGAAATCACCATTTCCCCAGCTTTTAAGGACTGGCAGTCTTTTGTCAGAAAACCAACATTTTTTACACAGTTTTGGCACTTTACTGGGATATAGCCTATTCTTGCTATTTTTTGTGCTTTCAACCTTCTTCCAGTTAATGGTAGAAATGGGTATGAAAGCAATAATGGATCCTGGAAAGCTATACATTCTGGAAAAGTAGACAAAATTCAGAATTCAGCAAGGGGTCATTTGTGTAGAGCCTTCAAGGTTTCTTTATAGAAACTAACAGTTGAATATAGGAAAAATTTAAAATTAGTTGAAAAAAACAGCCATTTGTGCCAACGTTTTCACCTGTAACTTCTTCTAATTGTGACAGCTGTTTGAAAGCAATATACCGTTACATCCGCAGGACCTTTCTGGTTGTGGGGATATATAGGACTTGTAGGTTCACCAAGAACCCGACGAACCCAGAGCCAATAACTGAGCAGCGTCTTGCAATGGTTTTCATTATGTACCGGGTATATAGCAATTAATTTGGGAAAATATATACATGGAAAAATCGGTATGAAAGACACCTATGTATTTCTGAAATTGGAACAAAATATAGAGTTTAGAAACAGTAGATATTTGCACATTTCCGAAATTGTGAGTACCCATACTAGCATGAGAATTATAGGTCATTTTTCAAAATGAGTTCTTTTTACACATTGTCTTTCATTTGGAAGGCAGAAAAGCATCGAAAGTCAATAGGTAATAACAGTTGCTCTACAATTCTATGTTACCCTAAGTCTCCCGATAAAAATGGTACCTCACTTGTGTGGGTAGGCCTAGTGCCCGCGACAGGAAACGGCCCAAAACGCAACGTGGACACACCACATTTTCACTGTGAAAACTGACCCTTTTTTTGCAAAGTGCCTAGCTGTAGATTTTGAACCCTAGCTCTGCCGGCACCTAGGGAAACCTATCAAACCTATACATTTTTGAAAACTAGACACCCAGGAGAATCCAGGATGGGGTGACTTGACTGGCTCTCACCAGGTTCTGTTACCCAGAATCCCTTGCAAACCTAAAGATTTGTCAAAAAAACCACATATTCCTCACATTTCTGTGTTGGAAAGTTCTGGAATCTGCGTGGATCCACAAAATTCAACCAACCCCGCGTTCCCCAAAGTCTTCCGAGAAAAATGGTACCTCACTTGTGTGGGTAAGCCTAGTGCCCACGACAGGAAACGGACCAAAACGCAACGTGGACACACCACATTTTCACTGTGAAAACTGACCCTTTTTTTGCAAAGTGCCTAGCTGTAGATTTTGAACCCTAGCTCTGCTGGCACCTAGGGAAACCTAGAAAACCTATCCATTTTTGAAAACTAGACACCCAGGGGATTCCAGGATGGGGTGACTTGACTGGCTCTCACCAGGTTCTGTTACCCAGAATCCCTTGTAAACCTAAAAATTTGTAAAAAAAAAACACATTTTCCTCACATTTCTGTGGTGTAAAGTTCTGGAATCTGTGTGGATCCACAAAATTCTACCCACCCCGCGTTCCCCAAAGTCTTCTGAGAAAAATGGCACCTCACTTGTGTGGGTAGGCCTAGTGCCTGCGACAGGAAACGGCCCAAAACGCAACGTGGACACACCACATTTTCACAGTGAAAATGGACCCTTTTTTTGCAAAGTGCCTAGCTGTAGATTTTGAACCCTAGCTCTGCCGGCACCTAGGGAAACCTAGCAAACCTATAAATTTTTGAAAACTAGACACCCAGGGGAATCCAGGATGGGGTGACTTGACTGGCTCTCACCAGGTTCTGTTACCCAGAATCCCTTGCAAACCTAAAAATTTGTCAGATAAACCACATTTTCCTCACATTTCTGTGGTGCAAAGTTCAGGAATCTGCGTGGATCCACAAAATTCCACCCACCCCGTGTTCCCCATAGTCTCCCGAGAAAAATGGTACCTCACTTGTGTGGGTAGGCCTAGTGCCCGCGACAGGTAACGGCCCAAAACGCAACATAGACTCACCTCATTTTCACAGTGAAAACGGACCCTTTTTTTGCAAAGTGCCTAGCTTTAGATTTTGAACCCTAGCTCTGCCGGCACCTAGGGAAACCTTGCAAACCTATACATTTTTGAAAACTAGACACTCAGGGGAATCCAGGATGGGGTGACTTGTCTGGCTCTCACCAGGTTCTGTTACCCAGAATCCCCGGCAAATCTCAAAATCTGTAAAAAAAAACACATTTTCCGCACATTTCTGAGGTGGAAAGTTCTGGAATCTGCGTAGATCCACAAAATTCCACCCACCCCGCGTTCTCCAAAGTCTTCCGAGAAAAATGGTACCTCACTTGTGTGGGTGGGTCAAGTACCCGCAACAGGCAAGGGCCCAAAACGTATTGAGGAGACATCAAAATTGCCTATCACAAAACGACCTGGTTTTGCAAGGGGGGTCACCTGGGTTTTTGGCCCCGTGCTCGGCGGCCAGCTAGGGAAACCTACCAAACCCACACATTTCTGAAAACTAGACACCCGGGGGATTCCAGGGAGGTATTGGTTGTGTAGATCCCCCAATGTTTTCTTACCCAGAATCCCCTGCAAACCTCAAATTTAGCTGAAAAAATCACTTTTTCCACACATTTTTGTGTGGGAAAGTTGTGGGATCACCGGGCTGACACAAATTTCCTACCACCCAGCGTTCCCCCAGGTCTCCCGATAAAAATGGTGCCTCACTCATGTGGGAGGCCCAAGTACCCGCGACAGGCACGGGCCCAAAACGTATTGAGGAGACATCAAAATTGCCTATCACAAAACAACCTGGTTTTGCAAGGGGGGTCACCTGAGTTTTTGGCCCCGTGCTCGGCGGCCAGCTAGGAAACCTACCAAACCCACACATTTCTGAAAACTAGACAGCCGGGGATTCCAGGGAGGTATGGCTTGCGTGGATCCCCAACGTTTTCTTACCCAGAATCCCCTGCAAACCTCAAATTTAGTTGAAAAAATCACCTTTTCCACACATTTTCTGTGTGGGAAAGTTGTGGGATCACCGGGCTGACACAAATTTCCTACCACCCAGCGTTCCCCCAGGTCTCCCGATAAAAATGGTGCCTCACTTGTGTGGGTGGCCCAAGTACCTGCGACAGGCAAGGGCTCAAAACATATTGAGGAGACATCAAAATTGCCTATCACAAAACAACCTGGTTTTGTGATGGAGTCACCTGGGTTTTTGGCCCCGTGCTCGGCGGCCAGATAGGGAAACCTACCAAACCCACACATTTCTGAAAACTAGACACCCGGGGGATTCCAGGGAGGTATGGCTTGCGTGGATCCCCCAACGTTTTCTTACCCAGAATCCCCTGCTTACCTCAAATTTAGCTGAAAAAATCACTTTTTCCAAACATTTATGTGTGGGAAAGTTGTGGTATCACTGGGCTGACACAAATTTCCTACCACCCAGCGTTTTCCCAGGTCTCCCGATAAAAATGGTGCCTCACTCGTGTGGGAGGCCCAAGTACCCGCGACAGGCAACAGCCCAAAACGTTTTGTGATAGGCAATTTGGATGTCTCCTCAATACGTTTTGGGCACTTGCCTGTCGCGGGTACTTGGGCCTCCCACACGAGTGATAGCAAAACCAAAGGGGATGATGGACGGAGTGTTGAACATTGCAAGCACTCGCCCCCAGTCAACTGATCTGGGTTTAATCCATCATCATTCTTTACGTCACTCCGCCACCCCAGTTCAGACATGGCCATATGCAAATCAGTCTGACCCTGTGCCTCATGGGAACAGTCCAACCCGAACTGCCAAGCCATGTCTTCCCTGGACCGGAAACAAGCATCCTGGGACCGGTTTCTGGCTTACAGCCATCATCAGCCAGGCTATCTTAAATCCAGTGGCAAAGTGAGCAAGGGACCCACGTCTGGGCATACCCTGCCAACTTAGGGCGAACATAGCAAAACAAAAGGGGATGATGGACGGAGTGTTGAACATTGCAAGCACTCACCCCCAGTCAACTGATCTGGGTTTAATCCATCATCATTCTTTAGCTCACTCCGCCACCCCAGTTCAGACATGGCCATATGCAAATCAGTCTGACCCTGTGCCTCATGGGAACAGTCCAACCCGAACTGCTAAGCCATGTCTTCCCTGGACCGGAAACAAGCCTCCTGGGACCGGTTTCTGGCTTACAGCCGTCATCAGCCAGGCTATCTTGAATCCACTGGCAAAGTGAGCAAGGGACCCACGTCTGGGCATACCCTGCCAACTTAGGGCGAACATAGCAAAACCAAAGGGGATGATGGACGGAGTGTTGAACATTGCAAGCACTCACCCCCAGTCAACTGATCTGGGTTTAATCCATCATCATTCTTTAGCTCACTCCGCCACCCCTGTTCAGACATGGCCATATGCAAATTTATTTGCTTTCTCGCCCTAAGTGCGCCAGGTATGCCCAGACGTGGGTCCTGGGCTCACGGTGCCACTGGAATCAAGCTATCCTGGCTGAAGAGGGGTGAAACCCCGAAACCGGTCCTAGGATGCTTGTTTCCGGTCCAGGGAGGACCTGGCTTGGCAGTTCGGGCTGGACTGTTCCCATGAGGCACAGGGTCAAGACTGATTTGCATATGGCCAGGTCTAAACTGGGGTGGCATGGTTAGCAAAAGAATGATGGATTTAACCCAGATCTCTTGACTGGGGGTGAATATTTTGATTTGTTCTGCATTCCGTCCATCAATTGTGTGTTTGCTTTCTCGCCCTAAGTGTGCCAGGTATGCCCAGACGTGGGTCCTGGGCTCACTGTGCCACTGGAATCAAGCTATCCTGGCTGAAGAGGGGTGAAACCCCGAAACCGGTCCTAGGATGCTTGTTTCCGGTCCAGAGAGGACCTGGCTTGGCAGTTCGGGCTGGACTGTTCCCATGAGGCACAGGGTCAAGACTGATTTGCATATGGCCAGGTCTAAACTGGGGTGGCATGGTTAGCAAAAGAATGATGGATTTAACCCAGATCTCTTGACTGGGGTTAATGTTTTGATTTGTTCTGCATTCCGTCCATCAATTGTGTGTCATTTCCTCCCACACGAGTGAGGCACCATTTTTATCGGGAGACCTGGAGAAACGCTGGGTGGTAGGAAATTTGTGTCAGCCCGGTGATCCCACAACTTTCCCACACAAAAATGTGTGAAAAAAGTGATTTTTTTCAGCAAAATTTGAGGTTTGCAGGGGGTTCTGGGTAAGAAACCGTTGGGGGATCCACACAAGCCATGCCTCCCTGGAATCCCCCGGGTGTCTAGTTTTCAGAAATGTGTGGGTTTGGTAGGTTTCCCTAGCTGGCCGCCGAGCACGGGGCCAAAAACCCAGGTGACCCCCCTTGCAAAACCAGGTTGTTTTGTGATAGGCAATTTTGATGTCTCCTCAATACGTTTTGGGCCCTTGCCTGTCGCGGGTACTTGGGCCTCCCACACGAGTGAGGCACCATTTTTATCGGGAGACCTGGGGGAACTCTGGGTGGTCGGAAATTTGTGTCAGCCCGGTGATCCCACAACTTTCCCACACAAAAATGTGTGGAAAAAGTGATTTTTTCAGCTAAATTTGAGGTTCGCATGGGATTCTTGGTAAGAAAATGTTGGGGGATCCATGCATGCCATACCTCCCAGGAATTCCCCGGGTGTCTAGTTTTCAGAAATGTGTAGGTTTGGTAGGTTTCCCTAGCTGTCCACCGAGCACGGGGCCAAAAACCCAGGTGACCCCCTTGCAAAACCAGGTTGTTTTGTGATAGGCAATTTTGATGTCTCCTCAATACGTTTTGGGCCCTTGCCTGTCGCGGGTACTTGGGCCTCCCACACGAGTGAGGCACCATTTTTATTGGGAGACCTGGGGGAACTCTGGGTGGTAGGAAATTTGTGTCAGCCCGGTGATCCCACAACTTTCCCACACAAAAATGTGTGGAAAAAGTGATTTCTTCAGCTAAATTTGAGGTTCGCAGGGGATTCTGGGTAAGAAAACGTTGGGGGATCCACGCAAGCCATACCTCCCTGGAATCCCCCGGGTGTCTAGTTTTCAGAAATATGTGGGTTTGGTAGGGTTCCCTAGCTGGCCGCCGAGCACGGGGCAAAAACCCAAGTGACCCCCCTTGCAAAACCAGGTTGTTTTGTGATAGGCAATTTTGATGTCTCCTCAATACGTTTTGGGCCCTTGCCTGTCGCGGGTACTTGGGCCTCCCACACGACTGAGGCACCATTTTTATCGGGAGACCTGGGGGAACGCTGGGTGGTAGGAAATTTGTGTCAGCCCGATGATCCCACAACTTTCCCACACAAAAATGTGTGGAAAAAGTGATATTTTCAGCAAAATTTGAGGTTCGCAGGGGATTCTGGGTGAGAAAACGTTGGGGGATCCACGCAAGTCATACCTCCCTGCAATCCCCCGGGTGTCTACTTTTCAGAAATGTGTGTGTTTGGTAGGTTTCCCTAGCTGGCCGCCGAGCACGGGGCCAAAAACCCAAGTGACCCCCCTTGCAAAACCAGGTTGTTTTGTGATAGGCAATTTTGATGTCTCCTCAATACGTTTTGGGCCCTTGCCTGTCGCGGGTACTTGGGTCTCCCACACGAGTGAGGCACCATTTTTATCGGGAGACCTGGGGGAACGCTGGGTGGTAGGAAATTTGTGTCAGCCACGTGATCCCACAACTTTCCCACACAAAAATGTGTGGAAAAAGTGATTTTTTCAGCTAAATTTGAGGTTCGCAGGGGATTCTGGATAAGAAAACTTTGGGGGATCCACGCAAGCCATACCTCCCTGGAATCCCCGGGGTGTCTAGTTTTGAGAAATGTGTGGGTTTGGTAGGTTTCCCTAGCTGGACTCCGAGCACGGGACCAAAAACCCAGATGACCCCCCTTGCAAAGCCAGGTTGTTTTGTGATAGGCAATTTTGATGTCTCCTCAATACGTTTTGGGCCCTTGCCTGCCGCGGGTACTTGGGCCTCCCACATGAGTGAGGCACCATTTTTATAGGGAGACCTGGGGGAACGCTGGGTGGTAGGAAATTTGTGTCAGCCCGGTGATCCCACAACTTTCCCACACAAAAATATGTGGAAAAAGTGATTTTTTCAGCTAAATTTGAGGTTTGCATGGGGAGGTTGGGTAAAAAAAAACAAAGAGAGCCACGCAAGTCATTCACCCTTGTACTTCTCCCCCCTTGTCTACTACTCAAAAATGTGATGGTTTGCCTAGGTGACAACTGAGCTAGGACACAAAGTCCCCTGCTACTCATATTGACAAAAAAAAAGTCTTACAAACTGCCATTAAACAGCCACAAATATAACTCTAACACTAATTTGATAAAGCTAATCCACCAATTACACTGGTTGGTTTTAGCACCTCCAGAAACGCTGGCTTCAAAGCACAAATACTTATCAAAGTATATAAATATTGAAGCCAAGCCTTCTGAAGGTGAGCCATAAAGCCACACCAAGGCACCAACCACTTCATGGTCCATTCACACGCCATTCACGCACCACACACAAGACTTCCATACCGCCAGCCACGGGCCCAAACAACCAGATCACTTGCACTCACATAAACATACCGCCGCCATGCAAGGGCCCATCACATTCATATGCCACAAGACATAATGAGTTTGACTACATTTTACCACCTGTAAAGTCTCCCCCTCCTTCTTCCTAAACATTGCCAAACGCATGCCGAGTGAACCTTTACTAATGGCTCCCATGACAGCCACATGAGGCTCAGGAAGACATGTCTTTCATGCGCCTTTAGCGCACTCACTGTGCTCAATCCAACTCCTTCCAGTTTGTGGATGCAAGTTGGGGGGTGCCCGAGTATGCTGCAAAGTCATTCCTCGAGCTGAGCAAGCATATCTACCTTTGAAACTAAGGCAAACATGCTGGAAATTTTCAAAAGCTTTCTAAAGATAACATCACAAACTATGAAGAACGGATGAATGTGAAACACGGGTAGTCTGTGACAACGTAGCATATGTCCAATTCAACGTTATGTGCAGTGACTGTAATGCACTTATCATACAGCAAACTGACCATCTACTAAGTTCTAATGGAGGATGAACATGGCAAGCAGCATTGACCCATAGGTACTACAGTAAATTCAGTGTGAGTGTGGCAGCAATGGATTTGAATCCATGGGTGAAGATGAAGTCATGACGTGTATCTATACTACCTTTACTATCTGCCTTCTACCTTTGCAATATTCCTCGGAAAGCGCACCTACCGTAAGCTGTTCTAACCCGTTCGTGTGTCTGTCCTCATCAGAGTCCTGACTAATCCTGTCCAATTGTCAAGAGACCCTATACTAATGCCTTCCATCTCTAGCTACTTGAAGCTTGAGTAAACATTTCTGTCATGTGCTATCAATGCTCTCACTATGCTCAATCCAACTCCTTCCAGCTTGTGGATGCAAGTTGGGGGGTGCCCGAGTATGCCGCAATGTCATTCCTTGAGCTGAGCAAGCATATCTACCTTTGAAACTAAGGCAAACATGCTGAAAATTTTCAAAAGCTTCCTAAAGAGAACATCATAAACTATGAAGAACGGTTCAATTTGAAACACGGGTACTCCATGACAACGTGGCACATGTTCTGTCCACCAGTATGTGCAGCGTGGGGACTATAATGCACTTGTCAATTGGCGAACAGAACAACTACCACGTTCTGAAAGCAGATAAAGGTGTTGAGAAGTCCATGATTTCCTGAAGTAGAGGAACAAATATTCTGCACCTGCTTGCGTAGTGAAGGAGTGGCCCACAGACAGTAGGTATCCATTCACACCAATTGAAAGGTTTACCTATTGGCAGCTCCACCTCAGTCAATTTCCCAGTATTTTGCTTTAGTGTGATACAAGATAAAGCAAGTAGGAAAACAGAAGGCAGGGTTACTTGGGCACTGGAGACAGTAAACACGAGTCTCCTGCCTCTTTCCCTGCATCAAGCACACTTTACAACAACGACATGGTCGCTCCTTTTTGGGTGTTGCAGGAATTTTATCAGCAAAGTGTCGCTCCTGCAGCCTTGCCACGTTCTCCAGAACACATGAAGTGGAGGCTGCTGCTTCTGTAGCAGTGAGACTTTCAATCACAGACAACTGAAAGTCAAGGAAAGACATGAGTCTTCCTGTGGTGGTCTGACGATAAACAACATACGCATTGTATGTTGCCATCTGGATCAGGTGAGTAAACAGTTTCTTATACCAAGTGCGAGTTTTACGACTCGCATTGTATGGCTGAAGAACCTGGTCGTTCTTGTCCACTCCGCCCATGTACTTGTTGTAATCAAGTATACAGGTGGGCTTGTGGACTTCGGCCATCTGACCCCAAACCGTGACAGGGGAAGTGCTCTCAGCATGAATTGTAGTGAGCACGTACACGTCAAGCCTATCTGAGAACTTGACTGCGAGAAGTTCGTTGGAACGCAACGCAGTACTCTGGGATTTCTGGAGCTTCTTGCAAACAAGCTCCTGCGGGAATCCTTTGCGGCGACAATGAATTGTACCGCAAGCCACGGTGCCAGCTTTGTAGAGCTCACTGAACAGCTCTACTCCTGTATAGAAATTGTCCACATAAAGGTTATAACCTTTGTGAAGAAGTGGCTGGACAAGCTCCCATACGATCTTTCCTGTGGCCCCTAGCGTGGGAGGGCAACCTACAGGGTTAAGACTTGTGTCCTTCCCTGTATACACTCTCAAGCTGTACACATAGCCAATCGAGCTCTCACACAGCATGTTCAGCTTGATGCCATAGCGAGCGCATTTGCTCGGAATGTACTGCCTAAACAGCAGCCGCCCTTTATACCAGATCCAGGACTCATCAATGGCTATATTCTTTCCAGGAGTATAAACCTCTGGAAACCTGGCAGACAAATGTTTCACGACAGGCCGAATTTTGAACAACCTGTCATGGTCTGGATGGTCCCGGGGCAATGCAGCAGAATTGTCATTGAAATGCAGCATGCGCTGCAATAGCAAAAAACGATCTCTGCTCATGTATGGTGCGAAGATGGGGGTTAACCAAACCATGCGAGTAGACCAGTAGGATAGCAAGGTTGGTTTATGCACTACCCCCATTTTAAGTGTGAGGCCCAAAAATATCTTCAACTCCCCTAAAGAATTGGGAGTCCACTTGCGCGCCCTAGAATGAGGCCCAAGAGTGCCTGCTTGCTCCCTCAGAAATTGTTCGGCACGCAAATTTGTTTGCTGCACAATTTCGTCAAGGAAGTCAACATCCAAAAAGAGATGGACGTAGTCAATTGGCAAAAAATTCGCCGTATCGACTTTCCATCCAGCGTCACCAGTGAAAGGCGGAATTTGGGGCTGAACTAAATTGAGATGTGTTTTAAGAAAAACAGCGGTTCAATTTGGCCCGAATGGGTCCTATACAACCAAGTGAAACCCTCGAGAAGGTCACAAGGTAAAGCTTTTTGGGGTAGACAATTAATCATTAAGGGAGCACGAAAGTAGTAGGGGAACATATGTGGTGTAAAATAAACATTTTATTTTACACAGACATGATTTGACGACAGTCAAGGTAAACAGGTGCTCACATAAAGTGACAGGTGCGTAATGTGACAAGGTGCAGTGAACTCTAAAAACATTACATCACATTGACAACATAGTAGGAACTTTGCTTAGGTTAATACAAATGAGAGAGTTCCTATTGTAGAAGTCGACGGCGTTTCGATCTTAGGGACTTAAGATCATCATCAGGACAATAATTGAGCAACCTGAACCTAGAGGGGAACAGAGTGGAATTACGATATGTCCCCTACATTTCAACTATTAACAGCGTGGGCGTGCTCCCAGTGCGATAGCATATCTTAATTAAACGCTGGCACACAGTGAAGTGAACGTTGCCTATTTAAAGAGGGCCAAGTGAGTAGCTTAGGGCCCTATCAATTCCAGTGGCCCCTAAGGGGAGTTGCGCGCATTATATCAATTAACAGTGAGTGGACTAACTATTGCACTCATACATGTGTCAAACTCAGAAGCGATGTGCAAACTTACTTCCTACAATAGGAACTCTCTCATTTGTATTAACCTAAGCAAAGTTCCTACTATGTTGTCAATGTGATGTAATGTTTTTAGAGTTCACTGCACCTTGTCACATTACGCACCTGTCACTTTATGTGAGCACCTGTTTACCTTGACTGTCGTCAAATCATGTCTGTGTAAAATAAAATGTTTATTTTACACCACATATGTTCCCCTACTACTTTCGTGCTCCCTTAATGATTAATTGTCTACCCCAAAAGCTTTACCTTGTGACCTTCTCGAGGGTTTCACTTGGTTGTATAGGACCCATTCGGGCCAAATTGAACCGCTGTTTTTCTTAAAACACATGTTAACCCCAGGTTCTTCTAACGGGGTACCCTTGTTTCACTATACGAACTAAATTGAGAGGCTGCCAAGACAGCACTCCGTCTGTGCTTGCGGCCGCACGTGCCTGCGCTCTGGGTTGCTCTAACCTGTTACTGGTGTCCTGCTGCACAGACTGTGCAGGCAAAGGGACAGCACGACTGACATCGTCTCCTTCAGAATCGCTGGAAGATGAGTCGTCGGATGGAACTGCGCCGACTGAAAAATCACTCCCAGATTCAGCTCCATTGTCCTCTCCCTCAGATGCTGTCTCAGTATCTGCTGTCTCAGTCTCAGATCCTGCCTCAGAGCTGGACTCCAGAACCAGACTTAGGGCCTGGGCGGCATTCATCCAACGATACGCCATCTCTGCTAATGCCTAAAACTATCCTTTTAAAACACTATCCTACGTAGAAGGCAGATAGGTTGTTGGTTTCAAAGTGTAGGTGGGTGTGTGCTTGAGTGAAGTGTTTAATAGTCAATAATGACGAAGTCACCTTACCTTTCCTTTGCGAAATCCGTACGCTCTCCAAAAAGACTAAGAAAGAGAGAAAAAAGACACAGTATTACTTTACCTTGCCACATACCCATCATCACAGCCTTTTAGCGCTGGTGGAAGCCAGTGCGACCATCATTTTGGCGCCAAGATGCCTACGGGTGAACGTGTGCTTTACAGTTGCACACTATGACCTCCTTTAATTCCCTCACTACCATCCTTGCAAACGTGCCCCTCATCTCTCCATAGCCCCTCTCTCACATACATTTCATCTGTTTCAAAGTGTTTCTACTGCGTGGCTTTACTAATCCACTTAGCTATCCACATATTACAGATCTGTTCTTTCCAGCATGCCCTTTATGGCGTCAAAACTGCCACTAGACAAAAGTCAGATATCTCTATCTAGCAGGAATTTTTTTTGTACTCTGCAGCAGTACAACACTTTACTGCCTTTCATGTAACTTCAAAGAGACTCAATATAGTTCTTTCACAGTCTCATATTTTCAGCACTGAGAAATCTCTCTGTAAATATACATATATATCAAACAATTAATTCCCAATGTCAGCGCGCTCAATACCTGGTGCAGGCAGCAACGGGTAGAATCCTTCCCCGATATTTAAATTCAGAAACACAAAGGATGCCGCACTCCAGAGACAGGTTTCAGAGTTGCTTTATTTTCACCACCACTACCACCAGTCGTGGTGAAAATAAAGCAACTCTGAAACCAATCTCTGGAGTGTGGCATCCTTTCTGTTTCTGAATATATGTATATATATATATCTCCTGCTTCGCCTCTCATACTCCTTTCAAACAGGAACAGACCAAATGCGGACCCAAGTTCTGGTGCAATAAGTTTTATTTCGTGCCCTGCACTGCCGCCATATATATATATATCCAAGCTCCGTTTCCTTGTTTCCCAAAAGAAAAACAGCACTCGCAGAGGCAGTTGCTAGAGTTTATTGGCAACGCAACATATTGCGTTGCCAATAAACTCTAGCAACTGCCCCCGCGAGTGCTGTTATTCTTTTTGGGAAACAAGGAAACAGAGCTTGGATAAATATCGCGGGCGCACCCCCGCGTTTGTAAAGCACCCGTCCGCGAGTGCGCCGTTCACTGTGCATCAAGGAGCACATATCCCTGTGCACCAGCCTGTTGCACTCACAAACGGGAGCCTGTCAGGCGGGGGTGCTCCCGCCTCTATATCTCGCTACCAACTCCACCGGGTAATCGTACCCTCAAAGGATGACAGCACTCACGGGGGCGTGTTCCAAAGTCTTTATTCACCAAATGAACTCGGGGCACACAGACGCGTTTCGGCAACCGCCTTTTTCGATGTTTGCACGAAAAAGCCGGAGCTGCCATTTTTTATATACATTTCCTATACACAAACGTTGTCAGTTTCCGGGTAATAGAAACAATGAAAGGACCAATAAAACATAACAATGCTTACCGAGCATAGAGAATTCCGCCATCTTACAATGTCTATAACGGAACCCGGGTATAGTGGATATATATAATATTCACCCTCCCAATGACTTAATCTCATCACTATGCTTTTGTGAATTCATTGATCTAATGAAAGAGTCAAAATAATGCCCTGTATGCGCCATGTGTAATCCTGAAAACAATTGTATTTTCACAACTTTGTCCGTAATTTCGCCCTGAATGGGCCTAGGTTTCCAACATAATTATAACCCGATGCAATTCATGTGTATAAAATAATTAACCAATAAATCAACAGTCGGCTAAACAACTGTGTCAAGCATAATGTTTTCTAATCAAATAAATGTTCATATAAAGATTCATAGGACCGAACACAATTAATCAAACATGTTCAATGCATGATACAAATGGCCCGAAAAGGTGAAAGAAGAAAAGAGAAAGATGAAAGTAAGGAAGAGAGAAAGAGAGAAGAGGAGCAAGTCAAGATAGAGGAAATCAACATTGATTGCTGAATACGAGAAACATGCATGAGAGTCATAATCACTCCCCCAAATGCACTGCCAACTCCTCGCTACTATTGAGACCAAAAGGACTCTTGCTTTGTAAATCTATTATGTAGCGGGATTCCAAACGTCTCAGCCTCTGAATTCTATCCCCTCCCCTGGGGTTAACTGGTACGTGGTCCAAGCAATGATATATTAAGAGATCCCTGTTGCGATTGTGTTCTTTCTTAAAATGTCTCGCCACAGGGTAAGACTCGTCAGCATTTGCGATTGCCCTCATATGCTCTAGTATGAGAACTTTCACAGGGTGAATGGTGCTCCCGATGTATCTGAGCCCACATGGGCATACTAGGCAATATACAGTATACAGGGTTGTGCATGTGAGGAACTTCAGAATTTTCTTAGGTTTGCTTAGTCCCAGGACAATGTAAGACAAAACTCGTTTACTTCTTTTACAGGCCTTACACTTACCACACGGATAAAATCCGTTGAGCGCTTTTAAGGCAGATCTGGGTGTTTCAATGTTTTGATAACTATGGACCAAATTGTCTCTTAAAGACCTGGCTTTTCTAAAGGTAACCAAGGGGTTCGATGGTAAATCGTTCCCTATAACAGTGTCAGTCAGTAAAATATGCCAGTTTTTTCGTAGTACCCTCTTCAATTGTCCTGCATTGTCGGAGAGAGTGGTAATCATCCTGAAAGTCCCGTTATTGGACTTGCTACCATCCTTCTCTCTAAGACTATCTTGTTCAGCAGGTAACTTCCCTCCTGGGGTAGAGTTTACTCTTTGTAGGGCATGAGAGAGGACTGCTTCACTATAACCTCTCATTCTAAAACGTTCCATGCTAGATTTAGCTGCCTTTTGAAATTCTAGATCTCTGGTGTTATTCCTCTTTAATCTCAACAATTCCCCATAGGGGATGCTGTTGATAAGTTTTTTTGGATGACTACTTGTGGCATAAAGGGTGGAATTTCCTGCGGTAGATTTCCTATAAAGCCTGGTATGTAACTGTCCTTCAGACCCTGCCATAGAATATTATATTCTGGGTAATAGTGGATGGGTGGGAGGTCTAGTATCTGGAGCAAATGGCTTAGCTAAGGGTTTATGTGAAAATGCACTAGGATATCCCTGCTCTTGTCTTGGCTTCCTGGATGCTGAGACCTCAGTGTTAGGAAAGACTGAAATCAGTGCGATGATCTTTAATTAAATGAGTGAAAAATATTTTGGGAGTATTAGATTTAATTAGCTTTAGGGCCTGATTTAGGCTTTGGCGAAGAGAGTACAGTCCATCAGGGTAGCAGAGGGTTTTGCCTTCATCACTCTGATGGACTACCTTCCACCAAATTTAAAGATGTCTGCCTGCCAAGCAGCCATCTCTGTACATTGGAAGGAACCACAGTCACTCCCCTTCAAGGTACAATAGGTTTGGTGGATGGTGTCGACAATAAAAAAGATATCACACTGCCTACCCTAAACAGGGTGAGCAATGTACGGCCCGTCCTCTGAGGACACCTACTCCATTGGGTCACAGGGGGCTCCATCGTCGGAAAATGTAAGGTCCACCCATCCCTAAATGTGAAACTTCAGATGCTGCGAAATTCTGTGGCGCTCTTTTTGTTAAAGATAACTAAGTTCCAGTCTGCAAAAGAAACTGCACTGGCTACCGGTCGGGCAACATATTGTCTTTAAAGCTCTCTGTTTGGCCTATAAGCCCCTTCATGGGCATGGTCCCCTTTATTTAAAAAACAAGCTGAGATGGTTCACCCCCAACAGGACACTTCGCTCTGGCTTCACCAAAACCTGGTGGTACCTGCTTTCCAGAGGACCACAAGGGGTGGCAGGAGCTTCTTCAGGTCCACAGTTCTATTGTGGAATAGTATGCCAATAGAACTTAAAACATCTCCATCTCTTGTTTCGTTGAGGAAGTCCTTAAAAACCTGGCCTTTTAATCAGAAAAAGGAGACTAATATCCACCTTCCTTTGGTCAACTAGCGCCAAGACGCCTCCAGGCATTTGTTCGCACTTAATAAATCATCTCATTCATTAATTCATTCATCCAGGGAACTCCTTTGTACAGCAGTAATTCCTGTACCATTCGTGAGTTGGAAATCGTGATCTTGTGAGGCCTAGAGTCTTCATAAAGCAGTGGTTTCTGCAACACATTGGGAGGCTCATGTAGTGGTCCATGTGGCCTTCATACTTCATTAAAGTCACAGTTCAGGGCCAAAGGGTTGGAAAAGATGGCCACAGGGGTCTTTCAACTCTATAGCACTTTCAATACCGAGACATAAGACATATTACAATCACAGCACAGTTAGTAGCATCTTGTTTATTTTACACTAATGGTGAAAACCAACATTCTTTCAGAATATTAAAGCTCACTCTCTAACTAAAAGCTTTTTGAAGGCCTTCCTGAATTGCCTGTTCCTCAGAGTGTACACAATAGGGTTGAAGACGGGAGTCCCAACAGTGTAGAGCAGCGACAGTGCTTTGTTCAGATTGAGGAAGTGGTCTGCAGTTGGCACCATGTACACTAGAATGAGGATCCCAAAGTAGGTGATGACCACTATCAAGTGAGAGCTGCATGTCGAGAAGGCCGTGCGTCTACCTGAGGTCGATGGGATCCTCAGGATGGCTGTAATAATGTGCACATAAGAGACAATGAGCAGAAGACATGGAAGTGACAATACCATGATAGCGAACACAAAGGCTTCCATCTTGATTCGATTGGTGTCTGAGCAGGCTGCTTTTATGAGTGGAAGAAGATCACAAAAGAAGTGATCAATTTCCCCAGTATAGGGAAACCTCAATTGACACATCAAAAAAAGAGTGATTGCAGAGCCCATCAAACCTGCCACCCAAGTTACTGAAGCCATCTCAAAGCAAACATGCCAGTCCATGATTCTTTTGTAGTGCAAGGGGCAGCATATGGCTACGTATCTGTCATACGCCATCGCTGAAATGAGGAAGCACTCTGTGGTGGTCAACCAACAAAAGACAAAGAACTGTAAGAGGCATCCAGCGAAGGGAATGGTGAGAGCCTGTGTCGATAAGCCTCCAAGGATGGTGGGTACAATGCAACTGGTGTACCAAACTTCCAAGCAGGATAAGTTAGCTAGGAAGAAGTACATAGGTGAGTGGAGGTGCCCGCTGACTGAGACTGTGCCTATGATCAAAGCATTGCTGGTGATGGTCAACATGTATATAGCGAGGAAGATAAGGAAGAGTAAGGGCTCCATCCATGGAAGGACCTGAAATCCGATGAGAAGGAACTGTGTGCTGCTGGTGGCATTATCCAAACATTCTATCTTTATGAGACCCGTCATCTGAAAAGAGATGGTATGGAAACATATTAAGGGCAACCAAAAAAGTGATGATTAAGATATCAATGAACATAAGAGTAGGTGACATTTACCAAGTCTCTTCAAACAGTCATAGACCAGAGGGCTTCATTTACATACAGTCCTAAGTGCAAAGATTGTGTTTGGTGTTTTTGGAATATGTTAAGGTGTTAAGTAACTCATCCCGGTCTCAGAGCACATGACTTGGTTACACCCCAGAAATGAAGAGACATTTGGGGAGGATTGAGGAAGGCGCTTTCTTCAAAGGTTCTGCTGCATTATTCATTAAAAGCCCAAAATGTTATATTCTTTTGTTTATTAAAAGGGGGCATGGCTGCCATGATCAAAACGAACTCTGAGTTAAAGAACAATCAGTTAACAACTACTGAAATTGCACCAAAGCATGTTTGTAATATAGACACATTCATTGAATCTATTCAAGAAGAAAAAGAAGGTTTTTACTCATGACTGACAATATAAAATCTCTGATGAAACTATTATGAACACTACAATAGTTCCCATCTAGAATCGTTTATAAGTTTGCTTTGCTTTCAGTCCCATTATTATCTGCATTAGGAAATGCGAGGTCCCTTCTCCGTGCAAACTGCTGATAAACATGCACGCCCCTAGTGCGGTCACACACTTTGTGTTACTATTTTTGTCTACACAGTGGAACTCTTCATTGTAGGCTGACATTGTACTTGATTACTCACATGTTTATGCACCTACCACCAAGGCAGCTCTCTATGGATGTTCAAGGCCATCATGGCACTGCCCTTTAATGTAAATATGTGGAGTTAAGCTTATGTATATGAGGCTGTGATACTTTAGACTGAGGGGATAACAATGTCTGAAACTATCATTTGTTTCGAAATCATTAGATCGAATCAGTGGCCAAATTCCTAGAAATGCCCATGTTTTTGGCCATTGATTAGGAGAGGTCTTTATCCGAGCGAGGTACTTGCATGACTTTGCATGAGAAGAGGTATCTCAAACGTGAGGAGGTTCTCCCTAGTGCCAGTGGTGCAGGCTTGGTAGGCAATGGGCATGATAAGAAATACCTGATTACCGGGTTGAGGTAGAAATGAATGGCAAGCCAGCCATCGTTGATGTGGAAGTGAGAGAAAAGCAAGGTGTCAGATGTCTCATAGGCAATGATTTGATTGCCCCTGGTTTAGTACCATGTCCAGAAGCCAATTTGTCTTGGACCATGTCAGCTGTGTTGACAATAGCACAAGCTGCATGTCGGTGTCAGGAAGAGTCTTGGACCTTCCCAGATTCGCCAAGATCGGAGAAAGGTAGCCCCCGGATCAGGGCAGACTCTAAGAAGGCTCAGGCCATAGCATCCATCACCCCGGATCCTGAGGAGAGGAGGATGAGGCATCCAAAGTGGTACAAGTGTCACTGCAAGAGCTGCAGGGTTTGTTAGCTGTTTGAGGGACGATCTAGGCGAATTCTGCCAGGTAACAGTTGAGTGCCCTACAGTTGTGGGACTTTACAGGAACCCCAAGAACAGGCCAGCCTGAGAGTGGTTGTAAAGAATTAGGTTCACTGCTTAACAATGATGCCATGTATCCTTAGTCAAGAACTTCCTAGAGGCTAGCGGTTACCCTAGTGGACAGGAATTTCATGGTGACACTGGGCCCAGACGTGCCCTTGGAAGTGCACTTGAGCACGCAAAAGGTCCAGGATAGGTTGGAAGCTTTGTTCTACTGACCAGGGATGTGTAGAGACACAGAGAGATTCTGTAAAAGCTGTCCTACTTGCCAACTGGGTGATAAGTCAGGAGGTAAGATCAAGATACTGTTAGTGCCACTTCCATTGATAGATTTTGCATTGAAATGGGTTGACATTGACATTGACTGAAGACATGATATGAGCTACTCTTTCATGTACGGACCTCCCCATCTCTTCCAGAGTTCTGAAAGTCCCTGAAGACCTGGCTATTCAGCTAATCAACTGGACCCTTCCAGCGCCTGGATACCATCACGGGTGACAAGTAGTGCTCTACAAATCTACTGATAGATCAGGCAAAATGTAAAATCTTAGATTTGGTGGCTCATGCCAGCATGTACCCAAGATGCAGTACCTCTGTGTAGCACAACTGCAAAGGGAGTAGCTAGGGCACTCCTAGGGAAGACAATGAACAAACTTTATTTCCTCATGTATGAGAGAGAAGTGGGAGAAAACTGGTGTGACCTACCATTTGTCTATGGCATACCACCCAATGGGTTGATGCAAAGGTTTAACTAGACTCTTAAGAGTATGATGGGAAGTAGAAACTGATGCCCATATTGATCAACGTTTTGCATTGACCTTGTGCCACGCAAGGGTGCACAAGGGCAACACAAAACCTAAATGAGATTTATCAGGCCACACAAGGCCTCCTTGCGTGGCCCTGCGTGGCTTCATAAATCTAGAGTAAAACAAGGCAGAGAACATTGCTGCCTTTCTGTTACTCTGTGACAGGGAGGCGTTATATGGTTGGATGCGTGGGAACACCCACGCTCCCCCCATGGAACGTATGACACATACCCAGATTTACCAATACTAGTAGACCTCGGAATGCCTCAGAATTGTACATCTCCCCACCAGAGGTGCAACAAGGAGAAATATCTTTATTTCTCTACGCTGTTTCCTCTTTCTAAGTGTGCTGCTGTTGCAGGGATTTTGTGCAGGAGCAGAACTATGCTTAGGACGATAGAACATCAGAAGATAGGGACTGAGTCACCATACCACCTCAGTATCTACGAGCCCTAGTCCAACCAGCTATAGTGCCTCACTTGCCCTCCTAACCTTTCCGGAGAAACAAGTGAGTTGCCACCCTAGAACACAACACTCTCGACCCTTTTAGGGATTGCGGTAACAGGACACACCCTTTCGCTCTCTCACTCGTACTTGTCCACAATAAGATCGACAAGCGACACGAAGGAAGTTTATAATATTTATTTAAACTATCATGTTCTAAGATCTAGTATTTGAGCCACAATTAGAAAATGAATGCAAACCAGAAATATCATTAACATGGCTATTAGACCATATATAATAAAAAGCCCTGTCATGTTATAAGACAAATTAGCCTGACCCCGCCCCTCCTACTGAAGCTAAATAATTATACTTAGACGATCTCTGGAATTAGTGGCGGACCCCGTACCTTAGCATACATAGGTGAATGTTCTACGTCGCAGCTGACGCAGCACCCTTGCCTCAGGACCTTCGCACAGTGTGTGTTTTTTCAGAACCCCTGTCTTCAGTTACATGACAAGACATGTGTTCACAAACAGCACCTGCATTCTCTTATGTCTAGGTGCTAGTGTATGACCAGAGAGAATAACATGGTACATTGTTGTTTGACCTTGTCTAATGTGTTCAGACTAATTCCCAGGAAAGGAACAAAACATGAAAACATGTGCCGATTCTGTGTGAAAACACAACATGGCACAATAACAAGCCCGCTATGTAGTAACGTGTGCAAAATAAAAACAGCCTACAACATGCACAACCAGGCCCACATAAGAAAAATGGCAATGGGCCAAGCAAGAAACACACAACACCCCCCCCCTGGTCAGGACAACAGCACAATCAAAAGCATTACATGATATGAATGTAACTAGAAGATAAACGAACTCAAAGCATAACTTGTAAAAATAATATTCTGGAGATCAAAAGAATTATCAATTTGGAATATAATTGTATTATGGTGCTTCGGAGGAATCCATTGTGTCATTCGCCAATTCAAAGGCCAGGGACTCAATAAATGAGGCTGATTCAGCAAAAGATGACTGTTCAAAAGCCCAAGTCACAAGTTCCAAAAAACAGACATGATCCTTGCTTCCAGCCGATGCTGAAATAATTACCGGGCAACCTGCATCAGTGTTTGTATAGGCTGTATTCCGTGATCTATGTGCTGATGCGCATATTTCTTCGAAGGTGAGTGGTTGAAACATTGCATTGTGGAGAAGTCGCAAATCCAAGGGACAGTCCTGAAAATAGGTCATTAAGGGACTCATTAGAAGTTTAATGACCAAAGCAGCGGGTGTCTGTGAGGCCAGGCAAATATCCAGTGCCCTTTCAAAGGGGCACCAGAGGCAGTGGAACACGGATTGTTTTCAGGTAAACCAGGCAGGCCGGAATGTTAAGGACCAGTCAAGATCCAATTCTTGCAGTAGAAAGATTCAAAACATCTGAAGCATACACTCACAATAGTGTTGTAGCAGCTGTAGTTCCAGAGGGCCCGTAAAAGAAACATCCACTGCAGAAAAGCAGAAACAGGGTGAAAATGCCGCAAATGAGGAACAACAGCAGCAGAAATCCTCCAAATACACTGGAAAAAATGGAATGAGTAAAAGCTGGTATTAATCCAAAGACAGCGCAACCACAAGGAGATGATGGACGGAGCACTGAACGTTTTCAGACACTCACCCCCAGTCACAGATCTGGGTTGAATCCATCATCGTTCTTTAGCTCACTTTGCCACCTCAGTTCAGACCCAGCCATATGCAAATCAGTCTTGACCCTGTGCCTCATGGGAACAGTCCGGCCCGACTGCCAAGCCAGGTCTTCCCTGAACCAGAAACAAGCATCCTAGGACCGGTTTCGGGGTAACACTCCTCATCAGCCAGGCTAGCTTGAATCCAGTGGCAAAGTGAGCAAGGGACCCATGTCTGGGCATACCCTGCCAACTTAGGGCGAACAAAGCAAACACAAGGAGATGATGGACGGAGTGCTGAAACTTTTCAGACACTCACCCCCGTCACAGATCTGGGTGGAATCCATCATCGTTCTTTAGCTCACTTTGCCACCTCAGTGCAGACCCAGCCATATGCAAATCAGTCTTGACCCTGTTCCTCATGGGAACAGTCCAGCCCGAACTGCCAAGCCATGTCTTCCCTCGACCGGAAACAAGCATCCTGGGACCGGTTTATGGGTAACACCCTTCATCAGCCAGGCTAGCTTGAATCCAGTGGCAAAGTGAGCAAGGGACCCACGTCTGGGCATACCCTGCCAACTTAGGGCGAACAAAGCAAACACAAGGAGATGATGGACGGAGCGCTGAAACTTTTCAGACACTCACCCCCAGTCACAGATCTGGGTTGAATCCATCATCATTCTTTAGCTCACTTCGCCACCTCAGTTCAGACCCAGCTATATGCAAATCAGTCTTGACCCTGTGCCTCATGGGAACAGTCCAGCCCGAACTGCCAAGCCATGTCTTCCCTGGACCGGAAACAAGCATCCTGGGACCGGTTTCGGGCTAACAGCCCTCATCAGCCAGGCTAGCTTGAATCCAGTGGCAAAGTGAGCAAGGGACCCACGTCTGGGCATACCCTGCCAACTTAGGGCGAACAAAGCAAACACAAGGAGATGATGGACGGAGCGCTGAAGCTTTTCAGACACTCACCCCCAGTCACAGATCTGGGTTGAATCCATCATCATTCTTTAGCTCACTTCGCCACCTCAGTTCAGACCCAGCTATATGCAAATTAGTCTTGACCCTGTGCCTCATGGGAACAGTCCAGCCCGAACTGCCAAGCCAGGTCTTCCCTGAAACGGAAACAAGCATCCTGGGACCGGTTTCTGGGTAACACCCTTCATCAGCCAGGCTAGCTTGAATCCAGTGGCAAAGTGAGCAAGGGACCCACGTCTGGGCATACCCTGCCAACTTAGGGCGAACAAAGCAAACACAAGGAGATGATGGACGGAGCGCTGAGACCTTTCAGACACTCACCCCCAGTCACAGATCTGGGTTGAATCCATCATCATTCTTTAGCTCACTTCGCCACCTCAGTTCAGATCCAGCTATATGCAAATCAGTCTTGACCCTGTGCCTCATGGGAACAGTCTAGCCTGAACTGCCAAGCCAGGTCTTCCCTGAACCGGAAACAAGCATCCTGGGTCCAGCCTGGAATAAACTGACGAGGCCAGAGCCGACAACTTTAAAAAAGTGTGCGAGACCGGACGTAGTAGAGGCATTAAAGATTTGATGCACTACTTCACCGAAATGTAGGGGAAGGTTTGTGTTTAACAATGACTGTATTTCACTAGAAGTTCTATCCACCTGCAATTTGAAGGTTTTGCGGGCAGATTTGAGAGCCACCTCCTGTTGAAACAATAATGCTTTGAGTCTGCTTAGCTTGTTGATGTCTGCCTTCAAAGTTGGAATGGAAGGCCACAATGAGCAATCTACGATCCCATGCGAAGGGGGAAACGACATTGTTGCAACAAGTGACGAGCTGGGAAACGAACAAAACACAGGGAACTCCCGCTCGCATGCCACAACAATCCTGATCACTAAGCATCGAATAACTCCCATTTGAAAGGACTGTGATAAGTGGAAGAATTGTTGGAACTGGTATTCCTTTTAAATAAACAGCCCAAATTCAGCGCTGTAGTATTACATGCGCTGTGAATTTTAATGTGTTTGCAAACAAGTTTATGTCCGACAGAAGAGTCGCATTCTTATCCAGTAAGGAAAACTTCCCATTTGTCTCGTTCACAATGATATGTAAAGGGAAGTGACCATAACTCATGAATGAAGCTGCTCCCAAGGGGTTCATATTTACCAACAGGAAAATGTTTCATGCAAGCTGTGAACTGGAATGTTGAGATAGGTAAAGAAATAACGCCGTGTATCAACCATACAGCCGAAGGTGGTTCAGCTATAGTGAATGAAAGTTTCTCTAAATGCAGCATTGTGTAGGTTGTGACTTTCATGGCCATTAATCGTTGGCTGTGTGTTAAATTAAAGGGCAGGAACAAATTACTGCAATTCAAATAGTGCCATGTTACGCGCCCATTTTTAAGGGTTTGAAGCGTCCAGCTAAATTGCATAATAGATCTAAGCTGACTTTGCCTATGATACAATGTTGACATGTCGCTTTGCATAATATCAATAACAAACGATACAGTGTTAGTTAAATTATAGATACGAGAAGACAGCGTATTGATACTATTATCAACAACAGCAAGCCCATTATCCATAATATCTTGGTCAATTTGTGTAAAACGTGCAGCAGCTTCAATCTGGGATAATTTCCAAATGTCATTATAGGTAGCATATATAAATCTTTTTGAACATGGGGATGTGGGACCTAAAAGAAAATCAGATAAATTCATGTCTTTGGACAGGAGAGAAAGATGTTGTTCAACTGCAGACAGTGTGGAATGTTCCAACCATTGTTGGCACAGTTTCCCCACTGAATATTTTGTAACAATATCAGAATGTTGTGACTGAAAGTATTGGGGAACAGCTCTGCTCTATTTGAACCCAGGCATGGAATTAAGAAAACAAGCATGACAACTGTTAGTGTCTACTGGCCACAATAACCACTGGTTAGGACCTGAAAGTGTGGAGTTAAATGTACCATTCTGCACCATGCTGTTTAGTTGTTCTTTAGTGTAATTTGTTAAACTTTGCCAAGCATCGAAGAGAGCAATTGAGGGAATTGTGGGAGCATTCATTTCTTTAATTTTTGCCAAACTCAGACACGTAGTCTGCTGGATGGTATCATTCAAGAAGATCATTCTGTTGGAATTAAGCAGACTCGAAATAAGGTTTCCGTTCTCTGAATCTGGCAAGATTTTGTTCCCCAAATTGATTTCAAATCAATAGTATTTTTCCAGTAATCATAGCCTTTAAGGGCAAATTGGTTAACAAACGAAGCTGTATATATTGGCTTAGTCTGTGTAAGCATATATTTTTTTGGTAGTGTAGGAACTAATTTGAAATAATATGATGTTGGGTCTGAAGTGCTGTATCCTGTTAAATACGTGAACTTGTCTCTCTGCTTTTTGGAACTCCCTTGTGGGGGAGTCAGACAATGTTCCCATTGCGTATAATTAAAATGTGGATGTTAACTCCTGGCTTTGTGTGGGAAGTAACGTTCATAATGGTGATAACAGAACATATCAGCATAGTTAGCAGAATTAAGGTATAGGTCTTCTGATTTAAAATCAGTATAAAACTACAATTCTGTAAACATAGAATTTACAGTTTCAACATCCCAATCATCTGAATGTAAACCCGGTACCATTGTATCACCCATTGAAACTTTGAACAAATATGGTATCTGCAGAGTCTCTGTAGGGCTAAATATATATAAATGAACTGTATCCGAAACAATCCCATCCGTCACTGGAATGGAAGAAATGCTGTCGAGGGAGAAGTCTCTTTTCAGTTTATGCAGAGAAGAATGGGGGGCCAACACCCCGTCGACCAGTTCCATAGCAGAATGTTCCGGGAGGAGTGGCCATTGATTATTAGGAAAAAATAGTCACAAATCCAATCTGCATGAACAAAAAACCCAAGGAAAGTATGATCCAGACATATATCCAAGGCAGGACTAGATAAGTGCGTTTCAACCATGAAATGAAAACACAAATCCGTGTGGGAGGTGGATGCAAAACAGAAGAACTGTCTGATGAAAAGTCATCTTGATTCATGTAGTACCCGGAGCTACTTATCTGAAAAACTGGAGGCTGGGACTCAGTAGTATGACTCGGAAAATCCAACACAGAGGGATTCACCAATGGTGGATCACTATAAAGAACATCCGCCCAATCTCGCTTCTCCCCTTCCCAGCCAAAGTCTTGGAAAAGACCATCAACCGACAGCTCACCGACCACCTTAAAGGAAACAAACAACCTGACCCCTCCCAGTCTGGCTCCCGACCCAGCCACAGCACCGATACCACTATGATCGCAGCAACCAATGACATCAGACGCCTTCTCGACCCTGGTGGAACTGCGGCCCTCATCTTCCTCGACCTATCAGCAGCTTCAACACCGTCTCCCACCACACCCTAGCCATCAGACTCCATCACATCGGCATCCAGGGTAACGCACTCAACTGGATCTCCTCTTTCCTCTCCAGCCGAACCCAGAGGGTCTACCTACCACCCTCCACCTACGCACCAAAAGACATCATATCAGGTATCTCTCAGGGTTCCTCCCTCAACCCCACCCTCTTTGACACCTACATTACGCCACTGGCAGATATCGTCTGCACCCAGGGACTCAACATCATCTCCTACGCTGATGACATCCAGCACGTCCTATCCCTCACAGAAGATGCCAACAAAGTAAGAGCCAACTTACAAAACACCAGACAAAACAGAGGTCATCATCTTTGGGAAGAAGCCCTTCTCGTGGGAAGACACTTGGTGGCCCGCCGCACTCGGCCTCTCATCCACCCCCACCGACCACGCACGCAACCTCAGAATCATCCTGGACTCTCATCTGACCACAAAGCAACAGATCAACGTTGTCTCCTGCGCCTGCTCCCTCACCCTCTGTATGCACCGCAAGATCTTCCAATGGATCCCCATCACATCAAGGAAGGCAGTCACCCAGGCCCTCATCACCAGCTGACTCGACTACGGCCACACACTATTTCGGAACCACCAAACTACTCCTGAACCACCTCCAGATCATCCAGAACTCAGTGGCAAGACTCATCCTAACCTCCCCAGAAGATCCAGTATCACCCCTCACCTCAGAGATCTCCACTGGCTACCTGTCCAGGAAAGATGCCTCTTCAAGCTCCTCACGTACGCCTACAAAGCCCTCCATGAGTCCGGACCCGCCTACATCAACAAATGCCTGACCTTCTACCAACCAACCGAGAGCTCCGTTCCTCCACCGTCACCTTGGCCCACATCCCCCGCGTCCGCCGCTGCCACTGCGGAGGTCGCTCCTCCTACCTCACCACCAAGTCCTGGAACGCGCTCCCCTTCCACATTCGGACCTCCCTCTCTCTGTAAGTACTTCAGGAAGCAGCTCAAGACTTGACTCTTCGACCACCATCGACCTCGACCGTGGCCCGAATCACCCACCAGCGCCTGGAGAGCCCCCGGGGTGACAAGCCATGCTCTACAAGACCCACTGATTAATTGATATGCTGTAGAAGATTCAATAGTAGAAGGAGTTAACCCTTCAGACATGTTGTCTGTGAAGACTCAGCCTCCCCCTCCCAGCAAGGGAGAATCAGCATCGGTGGTGCTCACGGGCTGTAAAGGAAAGTCTTGTGGAGGAGCACGAACACCTCGAGGAATACTATGTAGAATCAGCCACATGGTGTCATATGACATGTTCAATGGAGACAAAGCGATTGTCCTTAGAATCAGGAAGCGGTGGCAAGATCACAGTTCTTGTACCTTGTAAGCCAAGGACTGGGACTGGAATATGGTAGGATATACATTATTTACTGAAATGCCACAGGCAGCGTACCTATGTGCTGGACCGCAGATTATAAGGCCCAATTAATCAAGGGCGCCGTCCAACTGTTTTAAAAAAAAAAAAAAGGGATTTTAAGACTCATTAAGAGAAATACAATTGCCGTTATCCAGACTTTAACCATATGCATCATTAGATCAACGATAGCAGAACTTTACATGTGAGGTGCCTCGCTCAGGAGGGTGGCAGACTCCCAAGCGCACCCTGAATATCATTCATAAGAAAGGCACTTACAGGAAATTGTAACATTACCCTGGTCAGACCCTCGCATAAGATTGATCCCCTACAATAGAGAGTCGGATCAGGTTAACTGAAGGGACTACTTAGCCCACTGTATCTTGTTTATCTCAGGTAGCGGCTAAACAACTGAGCACAGAGTATAAGGTATACGACCTAACAGTGGCATCACATAGGTGATGTGGGAGTCATATGTTTGGTCTTGAAAAAGATGGTTTAAGTGGAATTTGGCCATCGAAACGCGTCGACGCTTGAGTACACAATCCGTGTAGTGACTGGAACTACAGATATTGAATTAGGCACAACTTATCGGGTTCCAGGTCCAACGTGTCCCTAACACGGATGTGTGGTTTTTAAGACAAATTGTACTGTCTTTTTTAGTGTACTCTCCATGACATATTGTGCTGTCCTTTCTTGTGTATATGTTTTTTGTCTGTATAATTTGTTACCTTAATGAACTGTTTATAGATAGATTGGTTGTTTCTCCTTAGCCACATCTAGCAAAATCCTGTTTAATTTATGTATGAATTTGAAATGTATGTAATTTCTTATGATGCTGTTTTTAATGAGTAATTGATTTTGACAAGTTTTTTATATGTTTTCAAAAAGAATAAAAGAAATATATTTTCTATTTCTTGTGTTTTGGCCTTGGGTATACAACTAAACTCCCTTTTGTATAATTGGTGTGAGTATAAGTGGTCTGGTGTTTGAACTTAGCAAACCAAAGGAAGCTTTGCTTTTAATTGATGATTTGAACCCCATTCCTTTGGTTATAAGGGGTCCCTCTCTGTTTTTCCGGTATGGTAGGATGGACCAAACTACTTTTTAATTGCCACCTTTTCTCGAACCAGAACTAAAACCTTTGGAAGCCAGCCAGAAACTGTAGTCTGTTCATCTGCACTCGAAGAGAGAGACGCAGCAAGTATTTGCTTGATTGAGCGTCACAGAACATTTATAGGTCCTGTGGGACAGCACAATGGTTATCTACGCCAAAGGTTGTGTCAGCCTCCACAATGTCTGAACCTTCAAGGTCTGGAACATACATTGTGATGCCAAAAAGCACTTCGTACGGGGTCCGCCCTCCCAGAGATCATTTCAGGAGGTCATTTAGAGCTCGTTGAACCCCATAAAGATGTTTCAAACAACCACACCCAGTACCTAATACTGTAGCCATTAAGGCCTGCTTTCAGTCACGGTTCATTCTTTCCACAACAGAATTGCCAACGGGCCTATATGGGGAAGAATAATGCACCTGTAATCCTAGGGACGTCATCGAATCTTTAGAAGCGAAAGCCGGACTCTGGTCTGAATAGAATGCACAGCATGCAAATGTACCCACAAAGACTTGCAAGTCTTTAATAACAGTTTGAGCGTCGGCCAAGCGCTGTGGCCAGACTCCAAAGAATCTAGAGCAAGAATCAACTGCAACCAAAATAAATTTAATCGCAGTATCTGAAATTAGTGGACAACAATGGTCCAGGTAAATGCAGCCAAAAGGCTTATTGAAAATTAAGAGGTGTGTCTGGGTTAGCCGAGCCACGGTGGAGCTTTTAATTTGTTGACAGATTCCACAACACAGGACATATTTCTTGGCCTGTTGGTACAAGCCTTGCCACCAATAACGTTGCTGTAACAGCGAAATTGTTGCTGCCACTCCTGCATGCGTGGAAGCAACGCCTTCATGTGCCGCTAGAACCAAAGCTTGTCTGTGGTCTTGGTTGGGAATCAAACGATCGCCAACCCCATGAATAGTTACTAAAAGGAACATTCTGGTCATTTAAATAATAAGAGTATTTAGAAGGAAAACCCTTTGGTAAAGGGGTGCCGTTTTTAATGGCATTCACAGCTGCCAATATCTTGGTATCAATATGAGTTTTGGAGCATGTAACTGTTGCTATTTTAGCTGCGGCTACTGCAGATTTGGCTGATTCTTCAGCCAGAGAATTCCCTATAGTGTGTGCTCCCACACGTTGATGACTCAGTTGATGTATTACATAAGTTTGTGGCAACCTATCTTTAAGGTTTATGCTTGATTGCGCTATCCTTTGAATCCTTTAATCCATTTTTTCAGTTTTTTCAGTGGAAGCAAAACTCATTTTTGCTCCAGAATATAAATGCAATTTATATGCTATAGGCAATGTTTCACCTTTGTTAAAGGTGATGTATGTAAAGCTAATTTCACCTGGAATGATTTGGATGACCAGGTTTGTGGTATTAACAATTGTATGCAAGTGACATGTTTAAAGTAAGTCAGATTGTAAAGATCTGAGTGTTTCTGTGTGTTCTTATGTCCAGCAGGAAGTGGAAAAATCAGGGTGTATTAATGCATAAAGAGGTTTTATGCGTTGTGCATATTCAGGTATGTATGTCCAGCCGAAATTCAAAAATCCTAGCAGGGACTGCAATTTTTTAAGTGTGTTTGGAGGTTGCAATTGTGCACATTTCTCCAAAAAATGAGGGGCAAGACTTTTACCCTTGTGTGTAAGTTCATATCCTCAGAAAAGGACACTCAGAAAAACTATATAAGACTTTTTAAAGTTGAACTTGTAGCCAAGTTCACAAATCCGAAATTATGCGATCTACTCTGGCCAACTGGGGATTTAATTAATCGTCCGTCAAGTAGATATCATCTACATAGGTCAATATCATGAAGAATTAACACAATTTGTGCGGCAAAAACTCCCAGGCTGTTCTTATATCCCATAGGAAGTCAGTCATAGCACATTCGAAAACCTAGGGTGCTAAAAGCGGACCAGTCTTGGCTCTCAGGAGCCAATTTATGACTGAAAAAACCGTTGGAAATAAATGACCAATGTGGTTTTGTATTTTTTACGGGCTACATTATTAATGAGTGCCGTATTATGCTGTGTCAAGGATGGTGCTGAGAGAGATGTGACCATGGCGGCTTTAGGTCACCATCTTGATAGGTCCTACAATGCTGTACAGGAGGTATATGATAGTGGTGAAGTGTCATATTTGGATTGGGCAGAGGGGCCTACTTTCCTAAACTTTCCACCCCAACTTGAAAACACCTGCACTGGGAAGAGGCGTTAAAAAGCACTGGAATATGCAGGACCCAAGGACAGAAGACCCCACTGTGGAAGAATCCCTGGACTTGTATTGAAGTGGATTCTTTGGATCTGTACCTCCAGGACTGGCCTCCTGACTCCCTCTTGGGGACTTGCTAGGGACACTGGAGAAGAGGGTACCCCCTGCAATTCTGTGGACTGGTCCTGAGGGAATAATAACCCATAAAGAGGGAACCATTGATTCCTTCTGGGCATCAGGCTCCCTAGAAGTGGTCAGCGACCATGGGCCCTGAGGAGTACAATCAGGGAGGAAAATCTGACCTGCCTGCAGGTCCTCGATTGCTGCTCAGGAAGTCCCGGCATCAAGGAGAAGTGCCTCACACCCAGTCAGAGGAGCGGGTCCTGAATTATATGCAACCATGTAAGTAGCCTTGAGACCCTCAAGGGTGATTTTACGCGCTTTAATAAATCCTGATTGAGTGATTGGTTTTGATCTTACAATACTACATTTTCTGACTGTCGTGACACTCTGAGAAAACTAATAGTATGACTTTTATAAACGACACCCACTATATTATGCTAGGCTGGGGAGGGTTTGTGGTTTCACAGCTTGTTATTGTGTGACCGTGGAAGGTGCCTCTAGCGCAGGGGATGCAGGGCACATTTAGGAGATTACCAAATGTATGGGACCTATCTTTATGTGCCCCCTGTTGGCTATAGGGCCCTTTAGAGGGTGCCACCGTAGGCACTTCTGTCATGCTATTCTGTACAGATTCAAAAATGTGTGCATAGTAGTTACTCGTATGGTACTTGTTCCTGTTTATAAGAAAATGTGCTGACTGGACAGCAATTTATCAAGTGTTCTTTACTAGTTTCCTGACTGCTACGTCATCTCCCATGAATAAGGTTTGGACTGCTATGCCTTGCTACCTTGGGACTCTAATGCTAAAAAGGGGCACTTGGTTTACGGTGAAAGGATCTGCCATATAGGAGCCATAGAGGAGCCATATAGGAGCACAGGACACCAGCGGCAAAAGACTTCAATTGCTACAATTGGGAGCAGGTACCCGCTGTCTGGGCTTGGATCCTCCGACTTGAATTCCTGACAGGAGCTGTGTCAAAGAACCTCATGAGAAAGTGGGATCTTCTCCTGCCATGTCTCTTGTTCCCCTGCAGAAAATATCACAGAAAGGAGTAGGGTTCGATCCTTGGGCACTGAGGCAGGAAGGGCATAGACTTACCTTAGAAAGAGTTCCAGCAACGCACTGTCCTCGGGGAAAGCGCAGCACCTGCAAGAATCAGCCAGAGCTTAGAAAGGAGAAATACAAGTTTCATAACAGATAGAGAGGGAAGGAAGAATTAGAATATAGCTTGAGAGAGCAAAGAAGCGCAGGACGACTTGGCCCGGGAAGGCACGGATGGCTCTATGGCGGCGCCGCCACTGCACTGTGTGCTGACTACAGGGGGCGCCGTGTTTGCAAGTTTATTTTGGTTTTAAAAGCACTTGCTGCTGCGTTCCTTGCCTCCAGCAATTACCAGGCAACAATAAACATTTCAAGATAACTCCAGTAATTAGTGTTCTTCCTGGAGAGAGATCAGACTTGTGTCTAGTTGAGGTTTTGACTGATCATAAAATAACTCAGAGGATTAGTATGCCTGCTGCAAAGCGTGTACTATGCAGATCACAAAGTGCATATGATGTAGCAAGCTTTTCTAGTTACTGCTTTTCTAAGAGGCATCCTTTTGTTACTTGCAGTTTATGAGTTAAAATCCTAATATAGAACAGTGTCTTATTAACTGTCATCAAAGAACTGCGTGCACACTGCAAAGTATAGATTAGAGCATAGATTAATGTTGTAAAAAGGGTTCATTGGGGTAGAAAATGATTCTTATTATTAAAGAGAACCCCTAACTATGGTGTTCCGTTTTCAATTCTGAGTTTGTGCTTCTCCAGACCGAGCACTCTTAAACTATACCGCCTACCAGTATGGATGACATGTCACTCCTACACCTTGTAGTCCTCTGGCTTGTGTAACATTTCCTATATGCTGATTTACACACATATGATTGATTGTCTCTGTGTAATGTGTGTGTGATGCAAAGTGCTCTGACACCCTACACTGGTATGAGTGGCACTATATAACTAATTAAATGCATCTGAAAGAGAGTGGTTATGGAGACTTGAGGGGCACTGATAAAAGGTGGTGGTGAGGGGATCCATAGTGGAGGTGGTCACCACCTCCTCCAAAGATGAGGGAGTAGCAACAAAGATTGTTGCACCGGGCACCACCAGCGCTAAAGCCGGCCCTGATGCCGACAAACATGAGTGGGACACCAGACTTGGAAAATGCTGTTGGAGTTTGGAGGAAAAAGCCGAGCCTACACTAAAGGAAACCGAGAAAGCCAGGCTCTGTGCTCAATGGGACTGGTTTACAAAGAGAGAGAAGGAAGCCAGCTGAGTGGAGGAGACAGTCACGAAGAAGCCGAGGAGGTTGACACCAACCAGAACATGTTCTTTCCGGCTCCCTGCCTCGGAGGCTCTTCATCCTTCCTTGATGTTGTGGGCTCATGGCTTATCCTAGTGCATGTCTTTTGGTGTTCTGAGACAAGGGAAGCAAGGCAAACTCACAATCATTTTATTTGTTGAGCAAGGGTATTTGGCAGGGAATATATGGTATTTTGAAAAAAAATCTTTTTACTCTTCTCTTCTTCTTTTGTTTGTCATTGTCACAAAAGCTGGTTGGGAAAAGATAAGAACAGTTTCTTACCAGAGTGGGATGAGTCGGTGTGACTCAGACAGGGAAACCTGGCACAGGAAATGGGAATGGAGCTTTCTTTGAGAAAGGAGTAGTTGGTTCAGTTTATCAGAGGTGTTTGTAGAGCAACAACTTTAAAGAGAGCAGAAGGCTTAGGGCGTACTTAGACTTGCTGCTTGTTGATTTTATTTATAAAGTTTTGTATAGCGCGAACATCACCCTAGTGGGTATCAGAGCACTTTACATGACGAGGAGTAGGGTATCAATTGGACTGGTAAACAAAAGATACATGTGTGCATGACAAACATATATGAAGGTACATAGAGTAAAAAGCTTGATCTCAATTATAGTCGGTAATAAGATGGTCAATCGTCATAGAGAAGTTAATATGGTTACATTTCCATAGGCACAGATAAATTGTCTTAGGGTAAAAACTTAGTCAGCAAAAAAGATTTTGCTTCTTTTTTGAAGGAGGTGGTAGAGGAGATTAGGGGAACATCCGGTGGTAGAGAGTTCCATATCTTAGGTGCGACAACCGAGAAAGCTCTGGCGCCCGTGTTCTTTTTGTGGGTTCGTTTGGGTTTCAGAAGCAGGGTGTGCGCATTTCGCGAGGGACTGCAGCCCCCTGATCTTTCTAGCTTTTGAACCAGATATCTGGGGGTATTGAAATGTAGTGCTTTATGTGTCAAGCATGCAATTTTTAATTGGATTCTTGCTTTATATGCTAGCCAGTTCAGGGATTTTAGGGCCGGGGAGATGAGTGTATTTCTTTTTGTTCCGGAGACAAGTCTGGCTGCCGCATTGAGGGAGGCTCTTAGAGGGGCGAACATGTATCGAGGTAAGCCACATAGTGTGGCACTACCATAGTCCAGTCTGGGCAATACAAGAGCTTGCACCGCTTGTTTTAGGTCTTCATGTGGAAGGTAGGCTTTAAGTTTCCGCAGAATGCTCAGTTGGTAATTCGCTCCTTTGGTGGCAGCATTAATGTGTTCCTGCATGCTCAGATGTTTGTCTAATGTAATGCCCAAGGATCTAGCAGAGTCTATGATGTGAGGGGAGCATCTGAGGGCTGTAAGATGTTTCAACCAAGGCTCGATCTTGGGGGTGTTATTCGGCGGTGAGATGAGAAGGAATTCGGTTTTGGCAGCGTTAAGTTTGAGATGATTATCCGTGAGCCAGAGATGTGTGTTTTGCAAGATGACATTGAGGGATATAATGTCCTCTGAGGAGGCGATTGTGAGATACAGCTGAGTATCATCAGCATACATACGATAAGGGATGTTAGTAGATTTTAAGTGGTTTGCTAGTGGTTCCAGGAATCCATTGCAAAGAATGGGGGAGAGAGAAGATCCCTGAAGAACACCCAGAGTGATCGCATGGGGCTTAGATAGAGATTGGTTCATTTTGACTCTCTGGGATCTGTTTTGGAGGAATGAGGAAAACCATTGCAATACGACCCCTGATAGGCCCATCTTTTGTTCCAGTAGTTTCAGTAGACCATCATGTTTGACCGTGTCAAAGGCAACCGATAGTTCAAGTAGTATCAGAAGGCATGATTCATTTCGATCCAGCATTTTTAGTATGTCATCAACGACATGAGTGAGTGCAGATTCAGTGCTGTGATCTTGACGGAACCCTGACTGGTGTTGGTCAAGGAGTTGAAAGTTGTCTATGTGGTAGCAGAGTTGGATCTGGACACATTTTTCTAAGAGCTTTGCAAGATTAGGGATGTTGGAGATGGGTCGGAAGTTATTAGGATCAGAGCAGTCTGCGTTGGTTTTTTTAAAAGTGGGGGTTACTTGTCCTGCTTTTAGGCAATCGGGGATAATACCTTGGCGTAGTGAGGCATTTACAATCTTAGTCCATAGGGGGAGAATACATGCTTTGATCTCTTTGAATATAGCCAGAGGTAGAGGGTCAGTGAAGTGATTAGATAGGTTTAATGATGAAAGAATGTTGTAGATGTCTCTTTCGCTGATTTTTGAGAAGGAGTCCCAAGAGGTATTGTTTTTGGAGGGGTGCCTGGATGGGTCGCTCCCTTCAGTGTACTCGGAGGTGTAAGAGAAACTGGATGAGGCAACCGATAGTAGTTCATTCGCTAGTTGTAGTTCATCCTCTATCTTTGTAGTTTTTTCCATGAAGAATCCAGCCAATTCTTCACAGTTTGGGAGGGTGCTGGATTCGGGCTCTAACGAGTTTGATGCATTACGTGATTGCTGCTTGACTATTTTGAATAGTTTTTTGGGCCTATTTCTGGCTTGGTCAAGCTGTGCTCTGAAGAAATGAGCTTTCACTTGTCTTATTCTTCTGTTGTATGTGTTCCTGGTTGATCTTAAGCGTTTTAGAAGTTCCAAGGATGGGGAAGATCTCCAGGCTCTTTCTGCTATTCGTAGTTTGCATCTTTTGGTGTTCAAGTTGTTGAACCAGGGCTTTGATTTTTTTATTGGATATTTTTTTTGATGTTGTCTTTTTTTTCAGTCTGCAATTGTTACTTACCATTGGATTTTCTTTTCTGAGCGGAGGAAGGGAGATGACAACATAATGAACAACGGATGGGTTTGGTCGACCATTCATGTAGATTGAGCTTTTGTAAGAAGAGATTGTGGAAAAGGACATGTAATTGAGGCCAAAAGGCATACATCAGTTCTTCTTTAAACTGTAAGTACCGAAATTGATGAATTGAGTAAATCGCATTACTGGCAGGCAGCTAATCAAACTTCTTAGTTTTTTGTTGTTGCACCCAATAGTCCTCAGAACACATGTGTCAATTCAATTTAAAGAATCATTATTCGCCAAGCCATGGCCATAAAAGACATAGGTCAATACAATATAGTCACGAATAATCAAGAATTGAAAACAACATCATCGTCCACTGCATTATTACTTGACATTAAAAATAACACGTGAGTCAGAAGTGGGATATCCTTGTTGTGCTTTGTCATAAAACAGAGGCCGTGGTACAACAACTTGCAGAATGACAAAGAAATGGAATCGGCCCCGGAAAGAGATATTTGGTCCGCTCAGCAAGATTGCAAAACCCTTCAACAGACTTATACAGAAAAAAACTATCAGGTTACCGTGGCCTAAAATGTCATGCTGGGGAAGTTAACAGAAGCCTTGACTCAAATGAGGGCCAATCCCCAAATTCCCTCAGCAGTACTACAGACTGTAGTTTTTTTCATTAATTTAACAAGATTGCTCAGGCTGCTTATTGGTCATCTGATCACTGTGGACACTATTTGGGCCCTCTGCTAATGGGGGATGTTCAGGCAGTCAACCCCCGGGTGACTACAATCTATTCGGAAATTAAAAGAATGGTCAATCAATCAATCATGATTTATAAAGCACGTTTAATCACCCAATAGGGTATCCAGGCACTTGCAGACTCCGGAGGCTTATTCGAACAGCCAGGTCCTGAGAGTCATTCGGAGTTCCAGAAGTGAGGTGATGACCCAGGGGAGGGAGAATTTAACCAAGCTGCTTGCATGGTTGATTGACGCTTCTTTAACAAATTAAACAGTTTCACCTGTTAAACCTCTACAACCCCGCGATTGTAGGAGCAAGTGTAGGCGCAAAGGCGCTAACAGAAGCCTGTCCTACTGACACAAGAAATTTGGCAAGTTGATAGAGACGTTTGAGCTTCCCAACAGGAGGATCAGACTACCAAATAACTGGAAGCAAAACCCAGACTAGCAAATCCTTTCAGAAGTAGGTCCTTATTTTTTCATTGAGAATGGGCTACTCCGTTGGGAAAGCAATAGAATCCAATGAGCCAAACTCTTTGCCCACACACTTTAGATGGGGGGTCATTTTGGGTTGTAAAAAAACTGAGAGAAACATCACTGAGCATCACTATTAAGCAGGCATGTTTGTAGAAGTAAAAAGGTATATTTCAAGGAGTGTCCACCTGCCCGCTAACTAACCTGTATAAACCTTTGAAAGCCCAGTTGTCTCTAAGATCATGGTAAAAGTCTGTGCATAACAATGGGATCAAACAGATACACACCCCTGTATAAAATTCGCAGACTGATGGCTTAGTAGAAAATTAAAATTACGCTCTGAAATTGACCCTGAAGAAGCTGGGGGACTTTGAAGGAAAATAAGTGGTATAAAATGCTCCCTTTGCCCATTTCTCCACCCAGTGCCTCTCCAGGCACACCATGGCTTCTCTCCCTTTGAGTTGATGTTTGGGAGGAAGCCAGAAAGTTTTGGAGACATAACCTAACAATGGGAAACTGTTACTAGAATATGCCACCTAATTAAGGCAGCAGGTTATGAAATTATAAGACCTAGTCAGAAATAATCTAGAAATAACTCAAGAAGGGCAACACACGTACTATGAAAGCAGTAGTGGATTCAGACAGTTACAACCTGAATACTGTGTATTACTCTCATTACCCAGCAATGAAAAGAAAATGCTGCCTAAATGCTAGTGTCCATGTAATTTTCTAGAAAGAGTAAATCAACATGGTGCAATTCTCTGCAAAAAAATGAACAGCAGATTTTCATTTGAATTATCTTTTAAAAACTGGGAAGGTTCAGTAAACCTGACACAGTTGGTCTAATGAGTAGAAGGAACCAAGGCAATACTGGATCAGGTGGATGTAGGAGCTTATTTAACATCTGCCTAAAGAGAAGAGCTGCAACATGTTTTGACTTCATTCACAAGCCTTTTTTCTGAATGCGCATGTTGTACCAATTAGCTACAACATAATATTGAAACTGAAGCCAGGGCAGTTATGAAACAGATGCCCTATAGAATTCCAGTGGCAAGACATAAGATAATCCAAGAAGAAGTAACTACAATATTAGAGTTAGGAGTCATTGAACAGTCTATCAATAATTGGAGTTCCCCTATCATACTAGTTCCTAACCCAGATGGAACTCTATGGTTCTATATTGATTTCCGAAAGGCGAATGAGGTATCAAAATAAAAATCCTATCCCCTTAAACAAATAGATGAGTTAACAGAACAGTTGGGCAAAACTCAATATATAACCACCATTGACCTAACCAAAATATTGGCAGATTCCTCTTACTTCCAGGGGAAAAGAGACAATTGCCTTCTCTCCCACCAGTGTTTATTCCAGTTTATAGTGCTCCCTTTTGGAATTCAACACCCCTGCTACTTTCTAACACTTAATGAATCAATTGTTGGAGAAATATCTGCAGTATGCCTCCACTTATCTAGATGATATTAGTATCCATAGTAAATTTTGAAATATAGACCTACGAGAATTAAGAGTTGTTCTACAGACATTAAAAGATGTAGGAATTTGCATAAATACTAAGAATGCCAGAATAGTCACCAACCAGGTTAAATATCTGGCTTACCATTTAGATGAAAACAAAATCAAATCGCAGTTCCCTTTCTCTCCACTAAAAGCGATCCTAGGGCTCTCCTAGACATGTTGGCACTTTATATCCAATTTGCCACAAGTAGCTGTGCCCTTAACCAATTTGTTGAAGAGGAACAGTAATAATAAGCACATAAAACGCCATAGCACCATAGTCCGACAGCCTTTGGCAAGCTAAAAAAACTGATATCTTCGAAGCCAATATTACAATCACCTAACTTTCCAAAACTTTCAAATGGATGCATCAGATGTGGGAATTGGAAGGGTCTTATGTCAGCTAGATGAGAAGGGGGAAGAGTGGCCTAGCCTCTATAGCAGTTGCAAATTATTCCCTAGAGCAGTGATTTTTAACATGGAGTTCACAACTCCTACTCAGGGGGTCTACCACTGCCTAGAAAATTAAATAATAGTAGTAGATTGCTAAAGTATATATAAATATACCAAACCTACATTGAAAATTGAAAATTTTAAAATGGGTAGTAAATGTGATGGAATTTTAAACTGGAGACAAAAAATTAAGTTTGTATCCCCAGCTTGATTTGCTGGAATTGAACAAGTACTGCAAACAGGAGTATGGATGATTAGCGGTCTCAGTTGAAGTATTAGCATGCTCTGACAAAAAGGAGCAAAAAAGACAAAGTGATATGGCAGAGTCTACCATATTGCTCTGTCTTTTAGAAATAAACCCAAATTCTGAAAAGCTCCAACCTTCCCACTAAAATTAAAATATTTCATAATTTGTGTATTTATTTTTTGTATACTTGTTTCTGCAGTTTTTTGTTGTTGTTTTTTTTAGGTTCATGTCCTGGAAATTGTTTAGGTAGGGGTCCCTGGCTTCTTGTAGCGATTCAGTGGGGGTCCACGGAAGTCAAAAGGTTAAGAACCACTAACCTCAGGAGAATAGCTATGCAGCTAATGAAAAACATTATTTGGCTAACAAGTGGTCTTGGAGAAATTGATCTAATATCTAGAAGGGAAGGAATTCTTATTATATACTGATCAAGCTTCCATGTCCTGGCTTTCTCAGAATAAAAGTAACAATACAAGGGTGCCCAGATAATTTTTGTCATTGCAGCCATACAGGTTCCAACTAAAATATGGGAAGGGACAAGACTAGTCAAATGCCAATTGGTTGTCAAGATTTGCCATATCTTTTCTTCTCAAAAAGAAGAAACTAGGTTAGGAGATATGGGGCAGAGAGGGCATAGACCTGCAAGGTTTCAAGTGGAACACTCTCCTCAGGGAAAATGCAGCCCCTGCAAGAAAGAGAGGTTAGAAAGGGAGACAGGACTACAATCAGAGATTAAGAAGGAAGAAAGACTTAGAATAGGGATAGGGAAGAGCAAGGAAAGATGAGAGGGAGGAGGTAGGAGGGACAAAACCAAAGCTGACAGCCTGTATTGCACTCTCAAAAGCAGAACATGGCCTGGGTAGCCATGGACTCCAACACAGGTGAGTGGGACGCTGCACCATGGAAAGGCTATAGGAGCAGGGAGAGAAGAGTTGCACCTTCATTACAGAAACCAGAGGAAACTGAGACCTGTGCTCAATGGGACTGGTTCGCAAAGAGAGAGAAGGAATCTGACAGAACAGTCACAAAGATGCCAAAGATGCTGACACCAACCCAGATGCCTTCTACCCTGCTCTCCACCTCTGAGGTCCTGCCACAACCCCAGGTTTGGGCTTACCCAGGAGCATGACGTGGAGTCCCTTGAGACAAGGGAAGTAGGGCAGGCTCACAATCACCTAATTTGTTGAGCACAGACATTTGGCAGGGAGTAGGGGTTGTGTTTCCACTTCTCGTCTTCTTTTGTTTGATCTCGTCACAGAAGCTAGTTGGGAAAAGGCAAAGATGATTTCCTTCAGGAGTAAAGCAAGAGTAGATCATGTTGGCATGACTCAAAAGGGAAAATTTATGAGGGCATACCTGGTAGATCTCCTTAGCTCCAAAGTGAATAATACATACCATACTCTTTTTGGAGAAAAGCAGAACTGGCAGGTGTCTCTCTTTTCTCTCTTTTCTCGAGAGAGTTATGCTCTATAAGACAGAAAAGTCTTGGAATCAAGCAAAAGGTGTCAGACAAGGATTGGTATTTTACAGTGTTTGTATTTTTTATTAATAAAAATCATCTGTATCAGAATAATGATAGTTATTTTAAAGAAATTGTATCTAAAGTAGGCCTGAGCATTATTTTAATTACTCTGTAGTAATTCGGCAATTCTGCTTAATTACCGATTGTAACGCCATGATGCCACGTTGCATAATATATTCTCCCGTTCGGGGAAAAGCAGGACCACTGAGACCGTGAGATGCACTGAAACAATGCTAGAACACAAATGCTCACTTTTGCCTTTTGGAGAATGTGATCAGAACGTTCAGTGGTTGGTTTGAAAAAACAATCTGCAGTACTTTAACACGGGTAGTCGGGGGCAGCATTTTGAGTAGATTTTCTACTCGAACAGCCAGAAAATCAACTGAAAATGCATTTTTGAGTTGAAATATGACTTGAACGGGCCGTTTTGATATTTCTTTAGTGTGAAATGCATTTTTTTTTTTAAGGTAGGAAGTGCTATAAAGAGTAGGAGGCTACTGCACATACAGTAGCAAAGTCTTCTTCCTGTCCTGAAGACTTCTCCCTCTGCTTTGTCCAGTTCGGGGTCACTTTTGATTTGGATTTTGAAGGAAAAGCATCACTCTCTCTCTTTGTCTGCAATCCCTGCTGTATCCACACTATTTGAATCTTAACTTTTTGAGAGAAATCAAGTATGTTCAATGCAGCACTTTGGAAAAAAGTTTGTTGTTTGAGGGAGGGCGTGCACCAGTATTTTTGTTCTTCTTAAAAAAAAAATTATTTTGTATCTTTGTTGTTGGACGCCTGGAGGTTGAGATGGAATTAGGGGGGCCCATGTGAGTTGACGTTTTTTTAGGGGGGAATGATGGTGGTGGCCTAGGGTTAAATATACTTTTTCTCCATTTTTTGTGTGGGTTTTTAAAAGCCATGACAATGGTGATGGACAAATGGGGCTACTGGAGTGCCTGATACAAATGCTACTTCCTTTTGAGATTATGATTATGACGCAGGAAGTCCGCAAGGAAGATAGTACCATGAGCCAAGTAATCCCATTGTTGCACCTGCTACAGGAGCAGTTGAAAAAAGCTAAACAAACATTCACTGGTGTAAATAAAAAAGAAGCTTCTTTGGTAGATGAAATGAAATGAAATTGTGATTTTTAAAGCGCACTATCTTCTCTTGAACACTAATCAAAGGCTGCAAAAAGGGATTGTGTTCTTCAAAGACTAAGTCTGTGCCACAACACTGGACCCATTTTACAAAAAAGCACCATCCACTTTCATTCCTTTTACTTAAACGGACATCTTAGTTTACAAGACTGTGATCGTCAGTAAAGCAACTGATTTAGAAGAAGAATGACAACAAATTTGAGGCTGCGGCAGAAGTTCTGAAGTGCAGCCTTCAAGCACCATACAAGGCAGTGCAGATGGCTTGCAGTCTCTGCAGCAGCAGCCAGCACTATCACTAGCTACTCCAAAACCCACAGCAACAAGTTCACAGCCAACTTCTGCAATGGGTTTGTTTAATTCATCAGGACTTAAGTGAAGTGCAGAGGCGCAGTCAAAGTAAGAACCAATGACAATTCAGAAGATAGTCCAAGACTATCTAGAGAAACCAACAGAGCTGAACCTGAACTAAAACCAGTTGACCAATTGGTATGGGTAGAGCTCAGTAGGCTTAAAATAAAGTATCTTATATGTCCGGTACTAATGTTTCTTCAGAGTACATATTTAGTGCAGCTGGTGCCATTATCACAGTCAGAAGGCCCAGACTCTTGCCTCCAAAATTTGGAGAGACTGATGATGATTAAAATGAACAAACACTTTATTCCAAAGGATTATAGTGCTCCTGAAACAACGGAGGATGGTGTGAGCAATCGTCTGACAGCTCACGTTTAGTCAGTTATTATCCTCCATATGACATGACACCCCTAAGTTTGAGGGTGTTATACGGTTCCTACTAATCTAATAGGATTGTGTATTTAGAAAAACAAAACTTCCTAATACAGAGACTTGGGGCAGATTTACAAGAAGGTGATTCATCTGTAGAGATGCATCACGTTCCCTGCGCCACCCTGAGAAACCCTTGCACCATCATGGATGCGACATATTTACAATATGGCGCACCATGGCGCAAGGATTGACAGATGCGTCAGAAATTCTGACGCATCACTTGGCGCAAAAGTCACGCATTGCTGGAGTCGTGTCGCAAGCATGACGCAACTCCAGCAATGCATGGGGAGGCCAATCCTCATTGTGCTGTGTCACTCCTTATGCCTGTTCCAAGCAGGCGTAAGGTTTTGATGCAGTGGGGTCCTAGAAGTGGTGCAGTGAAATCTTGTAGATTTCACTGCGTCACTTCTACGAGGCTATTTTGCGTGGGAACGCCCACCCTGCATACATTATACCTGACGCAGGTATAATGTGATGCAGGGCTTTACAATGTGACACATCTCCCTAGATGCGTCACGTTGTAAATGGGCCGCATTTTTACGCCGCCGCTGCGTCACAAAAAGTGAAGCAACAGCGGCGCAAACATGTTGCAAGGGGCTTGTAAATCTGCCCCCGAGTCTTCTTATATAATCAGTAAATGTTGGTCTGTTTGGCTAGCTCACAGTACCGCATCTAAGCTCCTAATCCTTCAGAGTTATAGATGTTGTCAGTAAACTAAAACATGACTCTCAGATGCCCAATGAAATCTTGGAAACGGATCTAACCCTTTTGCTTGTCACTCTTGCTTGCCCAAAGTGTCACAAAGAAGAGATACAATATTGAGTTTTCAAACACTTATTGAAAAGGTGTAATCTTTGCAAATAAAACATGAACTTCGATTGTAAGACAGATGAGACACATTATTGTAATAAGCATTATTATAATAGTGAAAAATACAAACAATTCAATCATGATAATTGTTCATAAAATTTCTAATGTTACTGCTATCTATTGGTAGTCTCTATGCTAAAGAGAGCATATCAGGAATACCCATCTGCCCAGTCTGTTGGAATGACCTAACCTCATGCCTTGGTATTGTATGTCAGGAAGCCAGGATCAGTGCCTCCACGGATGTCCCTCTGAGTGTACAACTATCTTCCTTCTCAGGATGATGGCCTGGGACAGCAGGTCTGCATTTTACAGCAGCGTTCTGTGATGACTCTGGCAGAAGTGCACCTCTCACCAACTTCAGCATGGACTTGGTTTAAACAATAAAACGACAAACTAATCAAACTGTGTCAAAGGTGCAGAATAGCGTTTTAATTAGACTAAAGCAGAAGAGTTGCGTCCTTGCAAGCACAGAAAAGCAAACAAACCTGGCACTAACTGTGCAGACTACAGGGCGATAATTCCTATCAAGAATAAATGCATGCAATGGCAATTCTCGCAATAAAAAAACATGTGCAAACCACCATTCAAAAATGAGGCTAAGTTAAAAGGAGAACTAGAATGGAACCTAAATCCAAGCCGCATAACAAGGACAAACTACTTTGCAGACTGACATCAGAAGTTACATATAAAAGTACTGCTTAAAAAAAAAAAAAATTATATATATAAATATATATACACACACATCTATATATATACATATATAGATAGATATAGCTATCTATATATATATATATATATATATATATATATATATCTTCCAACTGTTTTTATCCCTTGCTTGGAGACGCACTCAATAACCAAGCAGGACCCCATCAGTGGTAACAGAGTCCTTTAATGAAGCAAAACCGGCATTTCCTTTCCAAATTCTTTCAAGAGCCCTTTTTTTACGCGTTTCGGTGCTCCTGCACCTTGATCACGGGCTAGCACAGTAGTATTGGGCAGGTTCACGAGAGCGCCAAGTCACCTGATTTAAATAGCAATCACCTGCCCCCTGGTGGGCTGGCTCGGTGCGATCAATAGAACGGCATGCTGGGACTTGAAGTGTTCCCTCGTGTGCTCTCTCCCTTCAGTGGGTTCTGCCGGCAACAACCTATTTGTGCAATTTTTGTCCCTCCAGTGGGTCTTTAAAAGGATTCCGGTTTCCAATAACGCTCGAAACTTGTCATTCCGCTATGCTGAGATTCCAGTATCTCGCAGCAGCCCATCAATATTCCGATGGCGGTGCAATCTCCACGACCAAGGACTGGCCGTTTTTATGTCCTCCAACTGTTTTTATCCCTTGCTTGGAGACGCACTCAATAACCAAGCAGGACCACCGAAACGCGTAGGGCTCTTGAAAGAATTTGGAAAGGAAATGCCGGTTTTGCTTCATTAAAGGACTCTGTTACCACTGATGGGGTCCTGCTTGGTTATTGAGTGCGTCTCCAAGCAAGGGATAAAAACAGTTGGAGGACATAAAAGCGGCCAGTCCTTGGTCGTGGAGATTGCACCGCCATCGGAATATTGATGGGCTGCTGCGAGATACTGGAATCTCAGCATAGCGGAATGACAAGTTTCGAGCGTTATTGGAAACCGGAATCCTTTTTAAAGACCCACTGAGGGACAAAAATTGCACAAATAGGTTGTTGCCGGCAGAACCCACTGAAGGGAGAGAGCACACGAGGGAACACTTCAAGTCCCAGCATGCCGTTCTATTGATCGCACCGGAGCCAGCCCACCAGGGGGCAGGTGATTGCTATTTAAATCAGGTGACTTGGCGCTCTCGTGAACCTGCCCAATACTACTGTGCTAGCCCGTGATCAAGGTGCAGGAGCACCGAAACGCGTAGGGACTCTTGAAAGAATTTGGAAAGGAAATGCCGGTTTTGCTTCATTAAAGGACTCTGTTACCACTGATGGGGTCCTGCTTGGTTATTGAGTGCGTCTCCAAGCAAGGGATAAAAACAGTTGGAGGACATAAAACGGCCAGTCCTTGGTCGTGGAGATTGCACCGCCATCGGAATATTGATGGGCTGCTGCGAGATACTGGAATCTCAGCATAGCGGAATGACAAGTTTCGAGCGTTATTGGAAACCGGAATCCTTTTTAAAGACCCACTGGAGGGACAAAAATTGCACAAATAGGTTGTTGCCGGCAGAACCCACTGAAGGGAGAGAGCACACGAGGGAACACTTCAAGTCCCAGCATGCCGTTCTATTGATCGCACTGGAGCCAGCCCACCAGGGGGCAGGTGATTGCTATTTAAATCAGGTGACTTGGCGCTCTCGTGAACCTGCCCAATACTACTGTGCTAGCCCGTGATCAAGGTGCAGGAGCACCGAAACGCGTAGGGCTCTTGAAAGAATTTGGAAAGGAAATGCCGGTTTTGCTTCATTAAAGGACTCTGTTACCACTGATGGGGTCCTGCTTGGTTATTGAGTGCGTCTCCAAGCAAGGGATAAAAACAGTTGGAGGATATATATATATATATATATATATCTATAGATGATAGACATATCTATCTATCTATAAACAATACATATATATATATATATATATATTCATGTATATATATATATATATTCTGCTCCAAAGGTTGTCCACCAGGTGAGTAGCACTCGATCAGCAGCTTTGTTTAAGATAGGTAGGGGCGAGGATCCTCGTCCCTACCTATCATAAACAAAGCTGCTGATCGAGTGCTACTCACCAGGTGGACAACCTTTGGAGCAGAATCTAATACGCGGGCGTCCTGCCGCGGAGTGTGCACCACCCGCAATGTTATGGGGGCCACCCAACATGGTAACTATCATGTCGGCTATGTGGACCAGCAGCCGCAAACAGGATTGAGGAAGAGTCCACTTGCAGGGTCCATACAGGACAAGATTTGTTTGCTATCCGGACCACATTTCCCACAATGCAGTCTCATTCGAGCTTCCCATTGGTGGGTGTGCAATATGAAAATGGCGAAGTGGGTTCAGCGTTTGCACACACTGTCTCCGTTCAAGCCTCTGAAGAGAAGCATATGGAGCTTCGAAACGCGTCAGGCATTTCCATTACGGAGCAGCTTCTACAAGCGGATCCTCGTCCCTACCTATCATAAACAAAGCTGCTGATCGAGTGCTACTCACCAGGTGGACAACCTTTGGAGCAGAATGTAATACGCGGCCGTCCTGCCGCGGAGTGTGCACCACCCGCAATGTTATGGGGGCCACCCGACATGGTAACTATCATGTCGGCTATGTGGACCAGCAGCCGCAAACAGGATTGAGGACGAGTCCACTTGCAGGGTCCATACAGGACAAGATTTGTGTGATATCCGGACCACATTTCCCACAATGCACAGTCTCATTCGAGCTTCCCATTGGTGGGTGTGCAATATGAAAATGGCAAAGTGGGTTCAGCGTTTGCACACACTGTCTCCGTTCAAGCCTCTGAAGAGAAGCATATGGAGCTTCGAAACGCGTCAGGCATTTCCATTACGGAGCAGCTTCTACAAGCGGATCCTCGTCCCTACCTATCATAAACAAAGCTGCTGATCGAGTGCTACTCACCAGGTGGACAACCTTTGGAGCAGAATGTAATACGCGGCCGTCCTGCCGCGGAGTGTGCACCACCCGCAATGTTATGGGGGCCACCCGACATGGTAACTATCATGTCGGCTATGTGGACCAGCAGCCGCAAACAGGATTGAGGACGAGTCCACTTGCAGGGTCCATACAGGACAAGATTTGTGTGCTATCCGGACCACATTTCCCACAATGCACAGTCTCATTCGAGCTTCCCATTGGTGGGTGTGCAATATGAAAATGGCGAAGTGGGTTCAGCGTTTGCACACACTGTCTCCGTTCAAGCCTCTGAAGAGAAGCATATGGAGCTTCAAAACGCGTCAGGCATTTCCATTACGGAGCAGCTTCTACAAGCGGATCCTCGTCCCTACCTATCATAAACAAAGCTGCTGATCGAGTGCTACTCACCAGGTGGACAATCTTTGGAGCAGAATGTAATACGCGGCCGTCCTGCCGCGGAGTGTGCACCACCCGCAATGTTATGGGGGCCACCCGACATGGTAACTATCATGTCGGCTATGTAGAACAGCAGCCGCAAACAGGATTGAGGACGAGTCCACTTGCAGGGTCCATACAGGACAAGATTTGTTTGCTATCCGGACCACATTTCCCACAATGCACAGTCTCATTCGAGCTTCCCATTGGTGGGTGTGCAATATGAAAATGGCGAAGTGGGTTCAGCGTTTGCACACACTGTCTCCGTTCAAGCCTCTGAAGAGAAGCATATGGAGCTTCGAAACGCGTCAGGCATTTCCATTACGGAGCAGCTTCTACAAGCGGATCCTCGTCCCTACCTATCATAAACAAAGCTGCTGATCGAGTGCTACTCACCAGGTGGACAACCTTTGGAGCAGAATGTAATACGCGGCCGTCCTGCCGCGGAGTGTGCACCACCCGCAATGTTATGGGGGCCACCCGACATGGTAACTATCATGTCGGCTATGTGGACCAGCAGCCGCAAACAGGATTGAGGACGAGTCCACTTGCAGGGTCCATACAGGACAAGATTTGTGTGCTATCCGGACCACATTTCCCACAATGCACAGTCTCATTCGAGCTTCCCATTGGTGGGTGTGCAATATGAAAATGGCAAAGTGGGTTCAGCGTTTGCACACACTGTCTCCGTTCAAGCCTCTGAAGAAAAGCATATGGATTTTCGAAACGCGTCAGGCATTTCCATTACGGAGCAGCTTCTACAAGCGGATCCTCGTCCCTACCTATCATAAACAAAGCTGCTGATCGAGTGCTACTCACCAGGTGGACAACCTTTGGAGCAGAATGTAATACGAGGCCGTCCAGCCGCGGAGTGTGCACCACCCTCAATGTTATGGGGGCCACCCGACATGGTAACTATCATGTCGGCTATGTGGACCAGCAGCCGCAAACAGGATTGAGGACAAGTCCACTTGCAGGGTCCATACAGGACAAGATTTGTGTGCTATCCGGACCACATTTCCCACAATGCACAGTCTCATTCGAGCTTCCCATTGGTGGGTGTGCAATATGAAAATGGCGAAGTGGGTTCAGCGTTTGCACACACTGTCTCCGTTCAAGCCTCTGAAGAGAAGCATATGGAGCTTCAAAACGCGTCAGGCATTTCCATTACGGAGCAGCTTCTACAAGCGGATCCTCGTCCCTACCTATCATAAACAAAGCTGCTGATCGAGTGCTACTCACCAGGTGGACAACCTTTGGAGCAGAATGTAATACGCGGCCGTCCTGCCGCGGAGTGTGCACCACCCGCAATGTTATGGGGGCCACCCGACATGGTAACTATCATGTCGGCTATGTGGACCAGCAGCCGCAAACAGATTGAGGACGAGTCCACTTGCAGGGTCCATACAGGACAAGATTTGTGTGCTATCCGGACCACATTTCCCACAATGCACAGTCTCATTCGAGCTTCCCATTGGTGGGTGTGCAATATGAAAATGGCAAAGTGGGTTCAGCGTTTGCACACACTGTCTCCGTTCAAGCCTCTGAAGAGAAGCATATGGAGCTTCGAAATGCGTCAGGCATTTCCATTACGGAGCAGCTTCTACAAGCGGATCCTCGTCCCTACCTATCATAAACAAAGCTGCTGATCGAGTGCTACTCACCAGGTGGACAACCTTTGGAGCAGAATGTAATACGCGGCCGTCCTGCCGCGGAGTGTGCACCACCCGCAATGTTATGGGGGCCACCCGACATGGTAACTATCATGTCGGCTATGTGGACCAGCAGCCGCAAACAGGATTGAGGACGAGTCCACTTGCAGGGTCCATACAGGACAAGATTTGTGTGCTATCCGGACCACATTTCCCACAATGCACAGTCTCATTCGAGCTTCCCATTGGTGGGTGTGCAATATGAAAATGGCGAAGTGGGTTCAGCGTTTGCACACACTGTCTCCGTTCAAGCCTCTGAAGAGAAGCATATGGAGCTTCAAAACGCGTCAGGCATTTCCATTACGGAGCAGCTTCTACAAGCGGATCCTCGTCCCTACCTATCATAAACAAAGCTGCTGATCGAGTGCTACTCACCAGGTGGACAATCTTTGGAGCAGAATGTAATACGCGGCCGTCCTGCCGCGGAGTGTGCACCACCCGCAATGTTATGGGGGCCACCCGACATGGTAACTATCATGTCGGCTATGTAGAACAGCAGCCACAAACAGGATTGAGGACGAGTCCACTTGCAGGGTCCATACAGGACAAGATTTGTTTGCTATCCGGACCACATTTCCCACAATGCACAGTCTCATTCGAGCTTCCCATTGGTGGGTGTGCAATATGAAAATGGCGAAGTGGGTTCAGCGTTTGCACACACTGTCTCCGTTCAAGCCTCTGAAGAGAAGCATATGGAGCTTCGAAACATGTCAGGCATTTCCATTACGGAGCAGCTTCTATAAGCGGATCCTCGTCCCTACCTATCATAAACAAAGCTGCTGATCGAGTGCTACTCACCAGGTGGACAACCTTTGGAGCAGAATGTAATACGCGGCCGTCCTGCCGCGGAGTGTGCACCACCCGCAATGTTATGGGGGCCACCCGACATGGTAACTATCATGTCGGCTATGTGGACCAGCAGCCGCAAACAGGATTGAGGATGAGTCCACTTGCAGGGTCCATACAGGACAAGATTTGTGTGCTATCCGGACCACATTTCCCACAATGCACAGTCTCATTCGAGCTTCCCATTGGTGGGTGTGCAATATGAAAATGGCAAAGTGGGTTCAGTGTTTGCACACACTGTCTCCGTTCAAGCCTCTGAAGAGAAGCATATGGATTTTCGAAACGCGTCAGGCATTTCCATTACGGAGCAGCTTCTACAAGCGGATCCTCGTCCCTACCTATCATAAACAAAGCTGCTGATCGAGTGCTACTCACCAGGTGGACAACCTTTGGAGCAGAATGTAATACGCGGCCGTCCTGCCGCGGAGTGTGCACCACCCTCAATGTTATGGGGGCCACCCGACATGGTAACTATCATGTCGGCTATGTGGACCAGCAACCGCAAACAGGATTGAGGACGAGTCCACTTGCAGGGTCCATACAGGACAAGATTTGTGTGCTATCCGGACCACATTTCCCACAATGCACAGTCTCATTCGAGCTTCCCATTGGTGGGTGTGCAATATGAAAATGGCGAAGTGGGTTCAGCGTTTGCACACACTGTCTCTGTTCAAGCCTCTGAAGAGAAGCATATGGAGCTTCAAAACGCGTCAGGCATTTCCATTACGGAGCAGCTTCTACAAGCGGATCCTCGTCCCTACCTATCATAAACAAAGCTGCTGATCGAGTGCTACTCACCAGGTGGACAATCTTTGGAGCAGAATGTAATACGCGGCCGTCCTGCCGCGGAGTGTGCACCACCCGCAATGTTATGGGGCCACCCGACATGGTAACTATCATGTCGGCTATGTAGAACAGCAGCCGCAAACAGGATTGAGGACGAGTCCACTTGCAGGGTCCATACAGGACAAGATTTGTGTGCTATCCGGCCCACATTTCCCACAATGCACAGTCTCATTCGAGCTTCCCATTGGTGGGTGTGCAATATGAAAATGGCGAACTGGGTTCAGCGTTTGCACACACTGTCTCCGTTCAAGCCTCTGAAGAGAAGCATATGGAGCTTCGAAACGCGTCAGGCATTTCCATTACGGAGCAGCTTCTACAAGCGGATCCTCGTCCCTACCTATCATAAACAAAGCTGCTGATCGAGTGCTACTCACCAGGTGGACAATCTTTGGAGCAGAATGTAATACGCGGCCGTCCTGCCGCGGAGTGTGCACCACCCGCAATGTTATGGGGGCCACCCGACATGGTAACTATCATGTCGGCTATGTAGAACAGCAGCCGCAAACAGGATTGAGGACGAGTCCACTTGCAGGGTCCATACAGGACAAGATTTGTTTGCTATCCGGACCACATTTCCCACAATGCACAGTCTCATTCGAGCTTCCCATTGTAGATTTCACTGCGTCACTTCTACGAGGCTATTTTGCGTGGGAACGCCCACCCTGCATACATTATACCTGACGCAGGTATAATGTGATGCAGGGCTTTACAATGTGACACATCTCCCTAGATGCGTCACGTTGTAAATGGGCCGCATTTTTACGCCGCCGCTGCGTCACAAAAAGTGAAGCAACAGCGGCGCAAACATGTTGCAAGGGGCTTGTAAATCTGCCCCTGAGTCTTCTTATATAATCAGTAAATGTTGGTCTTTTTGGCTAGCTCACAGTACCGCATCTAAGCTCCTAATCCTTCAGAGTTATAGATGTTGTCAGTAAACTAAAACATGACTCTCAGATGCCCAATGAAATCTTGGAAACGGATCTAACCCTTTTGCTTGTCACTCTTGCTTGCCCAAAGTGTCACAAAGAAGAGATACAATATTGAGTTTTCAAACACTTATTGAAAAGGTGTAATCTTTGCAAATAAAACATGAACTTCGATTGTAAGACAGATGAGACACATTATTGTAATAAGCATTATTATAATAGTGAAAATACAAACAATTCAATCATGATAATTGTTCATAAAATTTCTAATGTTACTGCTATCTATTGGTAGTCTCTATGCTAAAGAGAGCATATCAGGAATACCCATCTGCCCAGTCTGTTGGAATGACCTAACCTCATGCCTTGGTATTGTATGTCAGGAAGCCAGGATCAGTGCCTCCACGGATGTCCCTCTGAGTGTACAACTATCTTCCTTCTCAGGATGATGGCCTGGGACAGCAGGTCTGCATTTTACAGCAGCGTTCTGTGATGACTCTGGCAGAAGTGCACCTCTCACCAACTTCAGCATGGACTTGGTTTAAACAATAAAACGACAAACTAATCAAACTGTGTCAAAGGTGCAGAATAGCGTTTAATTAGACTAAAGCAGAAGAGTTGCGTCCTTGCAAGCACAGAAAAGCAAACAAACCTGGCACTAACTGTGCAGACTACAGGGCGATAATTCCTATCAAGAATAAATGCATGCAATGGCAATTCTCGCAATAAAAAACATGTGCAAACCACCATTCAAAAATGAGGCTAAGTTAAAAGGAGAACTAGAATGGAAGCTAAATCCAAGCCGCATAACAAGGACAAACTACTTTGCAGACTGACATCAGAAGTTACATATAAAAGTACTGCTTAAAAAAAAAATTATATATATAAATATATATACACACACATCTATATATATACATATATAGATAGATATAGCTATCTATCTATCTATATCTATATATATATATATATATATATATATATATATCTATAGATGATAGACATATCTATCTATCTATAAACAATACATATATATATATATATATATATATATTCATGTATATATATATATATATATATATTCTGCTCCAAAGGTTGTCCACCAGGTGAGTAGCACTCGATCAGCAGCTTTGTTTAAGATAGGTAGGGGCAGCAGCCACAAACAGGATTGAGGACGAGTCCACTTGCAGGGTCCATACAGGACAAGATTTGTGTGCTATCCAGACCACATTTCCCACAATGCACAGTCTCATTCGAGTTTCCCATTGGTGGGTGTGCAATATGAAAATGGCGAAGTGGGTTCAGCGTTTGCACACACTGTCTCCGTTCAAGCCTCTGAAGAGAAGCATATGGAGCTTCGAAACGCGTCAGGCATTTCCATTACGGAGCAGCTTCTACAAACGGATCCTCGTCCCTACCTATCATAAACAAAGCTGCTGATCGAGTGCTACTCACCAGGTGGACAACCTTTGGAGCAGAATGTAATACGCGGCCGTCCTGCTGAGGAGTGTGCACCACCTGCAATGTTATGGGGGCCACCCGACATGGTAACTATCATGTCGGCTATGTGGACCAGCAGCCGCAAACAGGATTGAGGACGAGTCCACTTGCAGGGTCCATACAGGACAAGATTTGTGTGCTATACGGACCACATTTCCCACAATGCACAGTCTCATTCGAGCTTCCCATTGGTGGTTGTGCAATATGAAAATGGCGAAGTGGGTTCAGCGTTTGCACACACTGTCTCCGTTCAAGCCTCTGAAGAGAAGCATATGGAGCTTCGAAACGCGTCAGGCATTTCCATTACGGAGCAGCTTCTACAAGCGGATCCTCGTCCCTACCTATCATAAACAAAGCTGCTGATCGAGTGCTACTCACCAGGTGGACAACCTTTGGAGCAGAATAGATCTATATATATATATATATATATATATATATATATATATATATATATATATATATATATATATATATAGATCCAAAGGTTACAGGGACGTTATAGTTAGGGTCAGGTCTCACTCATACAAAACCAGTGAAATTTGTCAATTATAGTTACTTGAGCTAACTATAATTTACACCCCTGCAATGCACTGCTTATGACCTCACATATTACATCATTCATGCATCACTGACATCTCAAATGACATCACTGATGACACCATCCAGTGAGTGTAACTATTTTGTAAGAGTTTATGATTGTTAAACATATATACTAAGGTACTACTAAAGTAGTATACTAGGTGTACTACTAATGATTGATGCTACTTTTAATATATATCATGTGAGTGGCTGTATGACTGTATATATCCTTGTGCATATGGGTGTCTGAGTGGCTGTATACGTGGTTGTGTAAGTAGCTGTGTGGGTGAGTGAGATGCTGTGTGAGTGGCTGTATTGGTGATTGAGTTGGTGTTTCAGTGGATGTATAGGTGGGTGAGCGATGGTGTAAGTGGTTCTATCAGTGTTTAAGTGGGTGTGTAGTGACTGTATGGGTGAGTGAGTGGGTGCCTGAATGGCTGTATGAGTAAGTGACTGGTTGTGTAAGTGGCTGTATTGGTGAGTGAGTGGTTGTTTGAGTAGGCTTTTCATTAATTGACTTTGTGTGTGAGTGACTGTACTGTCAATTAGTGTCTGTGTGAATGGCTGTATGGGTGAGTACAGGAATATGTGAGTGCTTGTATGGATGTGTGAATGGGTATTTAATTGGTTGTGTGAGTGAGTGTATGAGTGCTTCTATGGGTGAGTGAGTGGCTGTGTTGAGAGGCTGATTAGGTAAGTGAGTGGGTGTATGACTCTAGGTAAATAAGTGGGTGTGTGAGTAGCTGTGTGGGTGAGTGTGTGGGTGTACGAGTGAGTGAGTGGGTGTGTGAGTGCCTCTATGGAGGAGTGAGTGGTTGTGTGACTACTGGTATAGGTCTGTGAATGGGTATGTCAGTTGTTGTACGGGTGTGTTAGTGGGCATACAAGAGGTTGTATAGGGGTGTGAGTGGGTGTGTGAGTGGTTCTGTGGATGATGTCATGAGTGACGTGATATAATATCCCTATAACCTTTGTTTTTTTCAGTGAATTTCTAAGGTTTTTTTGAATTCTATTTGCTAACTATAACGTCCCTGTAACCTTTAGTTTTTTCAGTGAATTTCTAAGGTTTTTTAAAATGCTGATTCCTAACTATGATGTACCTGTAACCTTTGGTTTTTTCAGTGAATTTCCATGGTTTTTTTAACTAGTAATCACATTTGCAGAGTGGTAGAGACAGGGGACTGGGCCTCCAACCAGCTCTCAGGAATCCAGCTGTGTAGGAATTACAGGAGGTACCAGGAGGGCTTCTTAGCCTCTAAGGTCCCTCAGGAGTAAAGTGGGCTTCATTCCCCAATCAGTGGTGCACCACGAGCTGCGTTTGCAGAGTGGTGGAGAAAAGGGGTGTGGCCTCCGAACACTTCTTAGCAATCCCACTGTGTGGGACTTACTGGACATAACAGGAGGGGTAGTTGGCCCCCAAGGATGTCCTTGAGGCCCAACTACCCTCCTGTTACCTCCAGTAAGTCCCACACAGCGGGATTGCTGAGACATCATAGGAGGCCACGCCCCCTTTCTCCACTACTCTGCAAACATGCCTGCAGGTGCACTACTAGTAGGGGGATGAAGTTCCCTTGGCTATTGAGGGTCCTTGGGGGCCAACTACCCCTCCTGTTACCTCCAGCAAGTCCCACACAGTGGGTGTGCTGAGAGGTTTTTGGTGGCCACACCCCCTTTTTCCACCACTCTGCAAACGTGCCTGCAGGTGCACGACTAGTTGGGGGATGAAGACCCCTTGCCTCTTGAGGGTCCTTGGGGGCCAACTACTCCTCCTGTTACCTCCAGTAAGACCCACACAGCTGGATTGCTGAGAGGTCGTCAGAGTCCATGCCCCCTTTGTCCACCATTCTGCAAACGCACCTCCTGGTGCACTGCTGCTTGGGGGATGATGTCCACTTTAGTCCTGAGGTGCTCAGGAGGCAAGGGGGCCTCAACCCCCCACCAGCAGTGCGCCGAGAGGCACATTTGCTGAGTGGTGCAGAAAGGGGGTGAGGCCTCGGACCACTTCTCAGCAATCCCACTGTGTGGAGCTTACTGGAGGTAACAGGAGATCTTGTTGGGCTCTAAGGACCCTCAGCACCCAAGGGGATTTCATCCCCTACCCAGCAGAGCACCAGAAAGCGCATTTGCAGAGTGGTGCAGAAAGAGGGCGAGGCCTCGGACCACCTCTCAGCAATCCCACTGTGTGGGGCTTACTGGAGGTAACAGGAGATCTTGTTGGCCACTAAGGACCATCAGCAGCCAAGGGGACTTCATCCCCTACCCAGCAGAGCACCAGAAGGCGCGTTTGCAGAGTTGTGGAGAAAGGGGACGGGGCCTTGGCAATTTGCCATTATTTTGTGCTACTTTTTAGGAAGAGGGTCTGCATGGCCCCCCTTCCCTGGACTATTTAGGGTCCCCGTGACCCCATCCCCCAGTCCAGGCCTTCATGTTTTTTTTTTTGTTTTAAAAAGGGGAGGTGGGCCGAGCGGCTCCCCTCCCCATGTGAAAGGCAGCGAGTCTTCTAAGACCCTCAATGCTGCCCGGTGCAGGGTTCCACCTCTAATTCACTTTGGGTTCGCTATCAAAATAATGAGGCAAGCGCTGGAAACTGGAAGACAAGAAAAAGGTTTATTTCTCATGAGGAGATCACGTCAACTGCAGACACCGGGATGTCTGAGGGAAGTGTTCTGCTGCTACTCCTTTGGCTCTTCCTTTTATACAGGTTTGACACAATGCATTTGTTTCATTAACATGGTTACACAAGCTTGGGGTCCCCGCCCGGGCAGGTTGTCACACAAGCCCAACAGTAATTCTCTTCCCACCCAGGTCAAACAGACAATCTTATCTTGCAGCTGGACCTTGCTTCAGGGTCTAAAACATGTGAGACCGGCCAGATCTAAGAGTCCGTTCTGTTGATAAAAACAGGTCCCATTGTTGGTAACAACAAGTCTTGCTGTTTGCAGTGCAATAAATCATGTTGCAAGAGTCTTTTTGGTGTTTGGAACCTGTTTGTGTAACTAGGTGCAGTGAGGGGTAGAGTGTCCAAAGGTTTGCCTGAAAACAGAGATGAGAGGAAAAACGAGTTTGTGGCAGCAAGTGGCGCTGAGGTTTGTTGTGGCAATAGAGTTTATAGCCCCCAGCACACATACCAGGTCGGTCAGAGGGTCAGAGGGATGCTAGTAAGGGCAGGGTGAAACAAAGGTGACGAACAGAGTACAAAATGGCTGTGATAGATTAAAATGACTGCAACTTATGTGCACATAGAATTCCACCAGACAAGATGGCGCAGGTAATGTTCATGATTATCGTTTTGCTTTTAACAGTGGCCCCTTTGAACAAAACTAGCCAGCTTGTCAGTCTATTTCGATCTCCATAATGTCCTGTATCTCTTGATCATACATTACTCTCATTTTTGTTAGCTGAGTGTCCATAGTCTTAGGGTGCAAGGTAGTTATGAAAAGAGAACACAAAGGTGGTATACAGTGTATACCCAAACAACAACCACATATTGTCAATACTGGGACCAAGAGAATCATTGATATTTTCCAACCCGACTCCTTCGAGATGCCCCAAAGCCAACTTCCAATTGTCCAAGTCTCTGATCCTTGATGAATTTCTGAAGATAGTCTATGGAGATGTTCGATTGCTTCATAGACAGAAGGTGAATTATCAGGAATGTATACACAGCAGCTGGCACCGATGATGCGGCATCCTCCTCCACGGTCCGCTAGTACCACGTCCAGGACCATGCGATTTTGCAGGGTAACCAGACGGATCGCTTGGAGCTCAGCAGTGTTGTTGGTGAGGATGCCAGCAGTGACGTTCAGGGCGGTTTCTACCGCTTGGGACAGATGTCTGATGGCTCGGCTGTTTGCCATCGGACCCCATTGCGGGACGAGCCCTTTTGCTGCGTCGAGGAACTGTGATGAGGCAGAGTCTGCTTGATCAATGTCTTTAGAACGCTTTTCTCGATGATGCTCTGCAGGGGCTGTGTAGGTTGGTGGCAAAACAAAGGCGATGTAGCACGTGCCCCCCAGTTTCTTGGGAGCCAGGTGTAGGCTTTGGTTCCACAAACAAAGTACATATTGGGTGATGCAACAAGCGCTGGGGGTTGGCAGTGTTCAAAGTCCTTACAATGCTACAGGTGCTGTGACCCACATTCTTAGTCCCACGGCCTTCAATGCATACAAGGCCAGAGACGTTCACCACAGATAGGGCCACAGTCAGTGTTGCAGCAGTTCTTTTCTTCAGGTAGGAAAATGTGGCTCTGTTAGGATTATTGAACACTTGCATTTCCACTCGTTCTTTGGAGGGGACATTAATCTGGAATGTCGCATTGAAGGTGTGAGGGCAGAAGGGGGCGGCTGTCCTTCCTGTTTTGTTTCGCCAGAACTCGTTGTAGAACTGGGCGATTGTTCCGTCGGAAGTGATACCAAAGGGGATGATGGACGGAGCGCCTGAGCAAATCAAACACTCACCCCCAGTCAACTGATCTGGGTTTAATCCATCATCATTCTTTTGCTCACTCCACCACCCCAGTTCAGACATGGCCATATGCAAATCAGTCTGACCCTGTGCCTCATGGGAACAGTCCAGCCCGAACTGCCAAGCCATGTCTTCCCTGGACCGGAAACAAGCATCCTGGGACCGGTTTCAGGCCATTCAGCCGTCATCAGCCAGGCTAGCTTGAATCCAGTGGCAAAGTGAGCAAGGGACCCACGTCTGGGCATACCCTGCCAACTTAGGGCGAACAAAGCGATACCAAAGGGGATGATGGACGGAGCGCCTGAGCAAATCAAACACTCACCCCCAGTCAACTGATCTGGGTTTAATCCATCATCATTCTTTAGCTCACTCCACCACCCCAGTTCAGACATGGCCATATGCAAATCAGTCTGACCCTGTGCCTCATGGGAACAGTCCAGCCCGAACTGCCAAGCCATGTCTTCCCTGGACCGAAAACAAGCATCCTGGGACCGGTTTCTGGCCATTCAGCCGTCATCAGCCAGGCTAGCTTGAATCCAGTGGCAAAGTGAGCAAGGGACCCACGTCTGGGCATACCCTGCCAACTTAGGGCGAACAAAGCGATACCAAAGGGGATGATGGACGGAGCGCCTGAGCAAATCAAACACTCACCCCCAGTCAACTGATCTGGGTTTAATCCATCATCATTCTTTAGCTCACTCCACCACCCCAGTTCAGACATGGCCATATGCAAATCAGTCTGACCCTGTGCCTCATGGGAACAGTCCAGCCCGAACTGCCAAGCCATGTCTTCCCTGGACCGGAAACAAGCATCCTGGGACCGGTTTCTGGCCATTCAGCCGTCATCAGCCAGGCTAGCTTGAATCCAGTGGCAAAGTGAGCAAGGGACCCACGTCTGGGCATACCCTGCCAACTTAGGGCGAACAAAGCGATACCAAAGGGGATGATGGAAGACATGGCTTGGCAGTTCGGGCTGGACTGTTCCCATGAGGCACAGGGTCAGACTGATTTGCATATGGCCATGTCTGAACTGGGGTGGTGGAGTGAGCTAAAGAATGATGATGGATTAAACCCAGATCAGTTGACTGGGAGTGAGTGTTTGATTGGCTCAAACGCTCCGTCCATCATCCCCTTTTGTATCGCTTTGGTCGCCCTAAGTTGGCGGGGTATGCCCAGACGTGGGTCCCTTGCTCACTTTGCCACTGGATTCAAGCAAGCCTGGCTGATGACGGCTGAAATGCCAGAAACCGGTCCTAGGATGCTTGTTTCCGGTCCAGGAAGACATGGCTTGGCAGTTCGGGCTGGACTGTTCCCATGAGGCACAGGGTCAGACTGATTTGCATATGGCCATGTCTGAACTGGGGTGGTGGAGTGAGCTAAAGAATGATGATGGATTAAACCCAGATCAGTTGACTGGGGGTGAGTGTTTGATTGGCTCAAACGTTCCGTCCATCATCCCCTTTTGTATCGCTTTGGTCGCCCTAAGTTGGCGGGGTATGCCCAGACGTGGGTCCCTTGCTCACTTTGCCACTGGATTCAAGCAAGCCTGGCTGATGACGGCTGAAATGCCAGAAACCGGTCCTAGGATGCTTGTTTCCGGTCCAGGGAAGACATGGCTTGGCAGTTCGGGCTGGACTGTTCCCATGAGGCACAGGGTCAGACTGATTTGCATATGGCCATGTCTGAACTGGGGTGGTGGAGTGAGCTAAAGAATGATGATGGATTAAACCCAGATCAGTTGACTGGGGGTGAGTGTTTGATTGGCTCAAACGTTCCGTCCATCATCCCCTTTTGTATCGCTTTGTTCCGTCGGAAGTGGCATTGTCTTTGTAACTTTCTTGTAGGAGCATCATCCAGGCAAGGCAAGATCCGTGAATAGAAAAGGGCGAAGGGATGAAAGGGATGGAATGTTCAGTGGCATTTGGTAACAGCCCACAGACCCAACAGTTGGTAGCATTGGTGGCAAGATTGTGCTGGTGCAACATCTGCACGAAAGAATTATTCCAGAATTCTTTGCGTCGTTCTCGGAGATGTGGCGGTAGTGATACCAGGTAGTGTTCTTTCTTGGTGGTTGGTTGCATGGTGGGTGACAATGTTCTGTATGCAGGTGCATTCTCTTCAATGATCCAGAGTGCGACCATTAGCAGGAGACAGGTGAGAAATGCGGCTACAAGTGCAATTGTCTTTGTGCTGTGCAGGTTAGCAGTCTTGGTGTCTTTGCGGTGGTTTTGCAGGTGTTCAGTTTCTTCCATCGTCTTCGAGGAGCTCAACAACTGTTAGGGCCACAGACTTTTGTCTGGCGCTTTCCTGGTAGTGTTGTTTGACTGTGCTACCGATCTGAGACCTTGACTTAGTTGGTGGCCTGGTCGTTGGAGCGCCCTCCTTTCGTCGATCATAGGTTGTACCCTTTCCTGGATGGCACCGTGGGGTCGGGAAATTCTGATAGTTCGAGGGTGTCTTCTTGTGGGTAGCAACTCAGAGCTGGTCGGTCTCTCGCGAGTACTTCCTCTTGCACCTCCACCCCTTCACAGGTTGCCAGGGTTGGAGGGACTCGTTTGCAGTGATGGGCATGCAGCCAGTTTCGTTTTCCTTCCACTCGGAGGGCAGTTCGGTTGGTGATCAGGACTTGCCAGGGGCCCGTCCACCTAGGCTCCAGATTCTTCGTTCTTTGGAAGTTGCGAATCAATACATGGTCGCCTGGCTTTATTTCATGTCCCGGGCCCCTGGATACGTCAGGCAAGGCTTGCTGCACCTGTTGGTGGATAATTGTTAGCTCGTTTGTCAATTTATGCAAGTAATCCAACATTAATATGTTCGGGACATCGTTAATGGAGGTGGGTCTTGGTGCCGCCCAAATGCTCATAGTCCTGCCGAAGACCACCTCATACGGGGTCAGTTGGTGTTTGGTTGGGGTGGAGCGCATCGATAACAATGCCAATGGGAGGGCGTCGGGCCATTTCAACCCGGTCGTGGCAACTATTTTGGCTAGTTTTAGTTTCAACGTTGCATTGTGTCTCTCTACCAGGCCCGCTGATTGGGGGTGGAAGACGGCATGGAACTTTTGTTTTACCCCAACCCTCTCAGTATGTTCTGTATCACCTCGGCTACGAAGTGGGGGCCGTTGTCGCTCCATAAAATTCTGCAAAGGCCGTATCGGGGGAAGAATTCTTTCAGCAATACTTTTGCAGTGGCTAAGGCGGTATTGTCGCGGGTGGGATATGCCTCCACCCATTTGCTAAAAGCGCACACAACCACCAGGACATATTTTAGACCAAGGCATCTCTCTAGTTGAATGTAATCCATTTGAAGGATTTCAAAGGGGTGGTCAGGGACTCCAAACCCTCCCGTGGTACTACTGTCCCCTTCCCTGGGTTGTGTTGTAGGCAGACTATACATTGTTGTACTAGGCGTTTTGCAGATTCTGCTATCTTGACGTTATGCCATACTCTGGTGATTAGTTCAATCATGGGGGTGGAGCCTATGTGTGCTGGTAAATGTGCCATGGTCAATATGGGGATGAGGTAGGCATTGGGTAACAGCCATTTATTTCCGTCTTTAGTTCTCCAGCAATCTTCCTCGTCTTTTAGTCCCACCTTTTCCCACTCGGTCAATTCGTCTTGTGTGCCTGTAGTCTGTATGTCCCTTACAGTGGTCCTAGCGTCAGTCCATCGTTCAGCTTGTGACCTGGTCACATACATTCGTGTCGTAGTTCTGTCTCCTGCCGTGGCTCGGGCAGTAACGTCTGCTAGTGCATTTCCCTGTCCAATGAGATCAGTCACTTTCCTATGTGCTTGGAATTTTATCACTGCTAACTTCTTGGGGAGGAGGACTGCTTGCGTCAAGGCGGAGACTAAATCTCCATGCAGGATGGGTGTACCGTGTGAAGTCAGGAACCCTCTTTCTTTCCATAAGATCCCAAAATGGTGAACCACCCCGAAGGCATATTGGCTGTCGGTGTATATGTTAACTGTCGTGTCAGTCGCTAAGATTCATGCTCGTGTGAGGGCAATGAATTCTGCAGCCTGGGCTGAACGTTGGGGAATACGGGCTGTTTCCAGAACGGTTCGGGCTGTGGTGACAGCGTATGCAGCTGAGGTGGTGCCGTCGGGGAGTTTGATGCACGAACCATCCACCCATAGTTCTCCATCTGGTTCTAGAAAGGCAGTGTCTCTGAGAGCTATTCTACTCTTTGTTTGTTCATCGGTTAGTGTCACACAGTCGTGTAGTGGAGTCACGCTAGGATCATTTTCGGGTAGGGGTAACAGTGTGGCTGGATTGAGGGTGGTGCATCGCTTTAGGGTAATGTGCGGTGCTACCAGGGTCAACTCATATCCTGTCAGTCGGGCGCTAGTCAAGTGTTGGGTTTTGGTCTGGTTTAGTAGTGTGTCGACTGCATGGGGTACTAAAACAGTGACTGGATTGGAGAGTACTATTCCTTCGCTCTGGCGTATCGATACTGCTGCAGCTGCCACAGCGCGCAGGCACGCTGGCAGCGCTCTGGCTACTGGATCGAGGGTGGCAGAGAAATATGCACAAGGGAGTTGTTTGTGACCAATTGATTGTGTTAGGACAGACAATGCACATCCTTCCCTCTCGTGCGTGTAGAGGAAGAATGGTTTGGAGTAATCCGGGGTTCCTAGGACAGGCGCTGAACAAAGGGCATTGCGTAGTTCTTTAAAGGCTGACTGGCATTCGGGGGTCCAGGGGAGAGGTGAGGGGATGTCTTTAGCTAGGAGGGAGAGAAGGGGTTTGACAATGAGGCTAAAGTTCGGTAACCACTGTCGGCAAAATGAAGTGAGACCTATCAAAGAGCGGACTTGTTTCTGATCTTTGGGGACAGGGGTGTCTAGAATTGTCTGGATCCTGTCAGGCGTGAGTTTCCTCCCTTCTTTGGATAAAGGTGACCCAAATAGGTCACTTGTGATTTACAGAACTGCAATTTCTTTCGGGAGACCTTGTGACCATTCTCAGCAAGAAAATGGAGTAGTTTGATGGTGGCTGTGACGACTGTTGGTATGGTGTCCGCTGCTAGAAGGATGTCGTCTACATATTGTATTAGTGCCACTCCATCTGGCAATTGAATGGTGTCCAACTGTCTTTTAAGCGCCTGGCTATAGATGCTTGGGCTCTCAGTGTACCCCTGAGGTGCTCTGCAAAATCTGTACGAACGGGAGTTTAGGGTGAATCCAAATAGATAGCGGCTGTCCTTGTGTATAGGTATGGAAAAGAATGCGTTTTTGAGGTCAATTACAGTGAAGGTGGTGGCAGTGGAGGGGATTAAAGTCAAAATTGTCGTGATGTCGGAAACTACTGGGTATTGTGGCACTACGATTTTGTTTATCTCCCGCAGGTCAATGATGAAGCGGTAGGCTTTTCCGTCTCCCTCTCCCTGTCTCTTTACAATCGGTAGTATGGGACTGTTACAAACGTTGCTCACTACTTCCTCTACCACCCCTGCCTCTACCAAAGAGTGTATAATCTCTGTCAGTGCCTTCTCACCCTCTGGCGATATTTTGTACTGCAGTACTTTCGGTAGGGTTGCGTCCTGTCGTATTGTTACGTGTACTGGGTCAATCATCATTCGTCCTACGTCTGAATCAGCCCTAGCCCATAAGTGTGATGGCAAAGTGTCCAGTAGGGATGCGTCAGTCTCGGAGACGGGAAACATGTGCTGAGAAGGGTTCTCTCTATGGCGCTGGGGGTTGTCATACAGGACGACACGCACTCCGTCTGGTGAGCATCTGATAGTCGCATGGAAGTGTTTCAAAGGTCGAGACCCATAATGGCGTCTGGGGTGTTGGAAGAGAGGAGGAATGTCGTTTCGACGCTATTGTTGTCAAGGTTAAAAGGGATCGGTCGGGACAAAGGGTTGGTGGAGGGCGTACCGTCAAATCCTATTGAGGTCACATGTGAGCCTGACAAGGGTGCCCTTGGAATCAGTCGTTTGGATAGTGCACTACGTGTTGCTCCCGTGTCTACCAGAAATGGCGACTTTGTGCCCAGGACCTCAGCGGTAACATAAGGGCCTTGCTGATCAACATAGAGCTCGACTGGATCCCTCCCTTGCCCCTGGCTGTCCTATGCAAAGTCGTACGTATTGTCATAATCTGTCTGTTGGTACTGATTCTGTTTGGGATGGTCAAATGTGTTCACTCTTCCTGGCCTTTCCTCGCTTGCTTCACTCGCGTACCCTCTCCCACGTCCTCTTCCTCTCTGTCCACTTGCTATTTCCCTCGCCCCTCTGCCCCTACCAGCTCCTAACAAAGCCGGGCATTGGGTTTTCCAGTGTCCATATTCTTTGCAAAATGCACATTGATCCTGTCCTAGGTCTTGGCGTCCTACATATGATGTCGATGAATTGTTTCTAGGTGGCTGTACTCTAGGGGTATTCTGCTGGTATCCTCCCCTATATTGCTCCCTTCCTGTATTCGCCCCCTGGAGTTGTGCTACCATTACCCTTTCCTTCAAGTCCTTCTTTTTCCTTTCTGTAGCCCTGTCATTTTCGTTTTTCTGATGCTCATAGTACTGGGCCATTTGGAGAATGGCCGCCGGTTTAGATGCTGCCCAACTACTTTCGCTGGCTTGTAATTTCTGGGATACATCTGGCAGTAGTCCTTTGACATAGTTCTGCACAAATAAGTGGTGTCCGGTTGCGGTGGACATGTCTTGTCCACTGTAATCGGAGAACACCGTTTCAAATCTGGAGAAATACTCTGAGACATCCTCTTGTGGTTTCTGGCGGCACGCAGTTACTATGGACCAGTCTATCTATTTCTCTGGGATCAGCGTTTTCACTTTCTGCACTATTTTGTCAGGGAGGTCCAATATTGCTTTAACCGGTTTTTTGACCAGGGTTCCGCTGTTTATCTAATGTGTTGAGTTGTTCCCAGGTATGACCAAGCAGTTCGGTATGGTCTATTTTCCTAATCTGTTTCCACACATCTGCTGGCAAACATAACCCGAAGGACAAGTCTATGTCGGCAAGTGTCATTATTGTTGATCCCAGAGCGGTACCTAGCTCGGTGTAAAAGGCGGTGGGGTTCTTTCGTAAATCCGGTAAAGATTTACGGAACGTCAAAATGTCCTGTCTGTCCCATGGTTGATACACCCAATTGTAGACCACCCTTCCTCTAGCGTCTTGATGGTTCATATCGTCATGAGTCCCTTGTCCTCTAGGAGGTTCCCAATAAGGGGCAGCTTCTTTTATCGGCATCATGCTATCTGGTTTTTCCACCGGGGGTCCTGCTATTTTGATGTCCTGTCCTTATCTATCCGTCCTTGTTCCACGAGGTGACGGAATACCTCCAGTGTGGATGAAAAGAGTTCTGTAACATCGTTGTCGCCTTCATCTCCGGTGTCTACCTTCCTATAGAGAGCCACTAGCCGCTCGGGCCCTTCATCTTGGTACTTCTCTTCATATGCAGTAAGAGTGTGGTAACAGAGACGTACAATAAAGTATCTTTGCGGTTTTCAACATAGGAGTTGCATATGTCAGTTACATACTCTTCTGTCTCCTTCCTATCTATGAGGGATTTAACTATTTTATCAATGCCTGCTCGCTCATTTTTACTTAATCGCGGGACCCTGGGTGCTCCTTTTTCTTTTGATCCTACCTCTACTACTGTATCCTTTGATGAGGCATTTGGTGTGGGTGACTCGGTGGGAGCAGAGGCGGTGGAGACTGAGGCGATCGTGCCATCTCCGGCTATACTTTGGTGGTCCTGGCGTTGTGCTACGGGATGAGTAGGGGCGTAAGGGGGTGGCATGTATATGATTGGGGGACCTAACAATAAATCATCATCTACCCTTTGTTTTGCTGGTAACTTGGGGTAAAGAGTCGAGGGCGTTCTAACAGGGCATTGACCTGATATTTTTGATTCCTGTTCCTTTTTATCGATTTCCTTTTCTTTTAGTTTTTCTTCTAATCTTTTACAGGCTTGGTAAGCTGATTTTCGCGTTTCTTTATCTTGTCTAGCTTCGTCCCTTTTCTTTCTTTGAGCTGCCTCTTTTCGCCATAAACCAAAACTGTCAAACATGGCTGGTCTAGTTTTCTTTTTGTGGAGAGCTAATTCTAACGTTTCTATTTTAGCGGGATCGGAAGATCCCGTCAGTGGCCACTGATTTACCTTCCTAGTGTATTTATGCCATAGTTTGCTATAAGCTACGGTGGCTAATCCATACTTTACGTACATGTCCTTGTTAGGGGTGCCTTCCAGCGGTGCCGGCTGACTGACCTCTAACGAACGGTCGGGTCCAAAACAATTACAATCAAACAATCTAGAGAAAACAGGCATGACGTATTTATGGGTCAAAAATGAATATCTCAATCAATCAATTTAGACAAAAAGTCTGCACTACCTGTCCTTCGCTGCCTGCAAAGAGAGAGAATATTCCTATTCTTCGTTGTTTGCAAGCAGGGAAATGTCGCAAATAACTCAATATCAAAAAGGAATACTAGTATTTCAATCAAACTATTCAATCAATCAATTTAAGTCGTTTTTCACGACCTTACCCGGACCGTATGGACAGTTCTTCGTCTTCCCCTTCCAGCGCCTGGTTGTCCTCTCACTCCAACAATCAATGCGGCATTCCTCTAAGGTCCCAGTCAGGACCGCAGGTCACTCGAGAGAGGTCCGTTCGGAACCGGTGAAGTTCAGTCGATCGGCAGCCAGACAAGGGTCTTCTCAGGCAGGTATACCCCAATCGTTTAGTTGTTCACTCCGTCGTTAGGACCTCTCTACCGGACCCACGCGTCGCTGATGGGCCCCTACGTTTGGGCGCCAATTTGTGAAAGGCAGCGAGTCTTCTAAGACCCTCAATGCTGCCCGGTGCAGGGTTCCACCTCTAATTCACTTTGGGTTCGCTATCAAAATAATGAGGCAAGCGCTGGAAACTGGAAGACAAGAAAAAGGTTTATTTCTCATGAGGAGATCACGTCAACTGCAGACACCGGGATGTCTGAGGGAAGTGTTCTGCTGATACTCCTTTGGCTCTTCCTTTTATACAGGTTTGACACAATGCATTTGTTTCATTAACATGGTTACACAAGCTTGGGGTCCCCGCCCGGGCAGGTTGTCACACAAGCCCAACAGTAATTCTCTTCCCACCCAGGTCAAACAGACAATCTTATCTTGAAGCTGGACCTTGCTTCAGGGTCTAAAACATGTGAGACCGGCCAGATCTAAGAGTCCGTTCTGTTGATAAAAACAGGTCCCATTGTTGGTAACAACAAGTCTTGCTGTTTGCAGTGCAATAAATCATGTTGCAAGAGTCTTTTTGATGTTTGGAACCTGTTTGTGTAACTAGGTGCAGTGAGGGGTAGAGTGTCCAAAGGTTTGCCTGAAAACAGAGATGAGAGGAAAAACGAGTTTGTGGCAGCAAGTGGCGCTGAGGTTTGTTGTGGCAATAGAGTTTATAGCCCCCAGCACACATACCAGGTCGGTCAGAGGGTCAGAGGGATGCTAGTAAGGGCAGGGTGAAACAAAGGTGACCAACAGAGTACAAAATGGCTGTGATAGATTAAAATGACTGCAACTTATGTGCACATAGAATTCCACCAGACAAGATGGCACAGGTAATGTTCATGATTATCGTTTTGCTTTTAACACCCAGGCCGATTTTAGCCCCGGGGACCCCAATGCCCAGGGCAAGGCCTTCATTTTTTTTTAAAATGGGGAGGGGAACCAACGTGGCCCCCCTCCCCAGGCTGATATTGCCCCAGGGACCCCATCCCCCGGGGCATGGCCAGCTCACTGGGGACCGCAGGGGGAGCCTCAAGGCTCCCGCGGTCCGTGTCGTCTCCCCGCCTCCTGCGGGAGCCAGCATTGCTTTTGAACAGAGGGAGCTGCAAACATGCGGGCAGCGGGGGGGTGCGAGGCCCCCCAAAATTGTTTTGAATTGGCCCCGGGGAGGTGTGGGGGGGGGCAATAGCACCCCCACGCATTAATAATCAATATAGCCCCGGGGAGGTGGCAGTCCTCGAGGCAGTGGGGGGCCTCATGGCCCACCGCATTTGGATGGATTAGCCCCAGGGAGGTGGTGATCCCGGGGCTGCATGGGGGGCAGGAGCACCCCACGCATTATTAAAGAATATAGCCCCAGGGAGGTGGTGGTCCCCGGGGCTGCAGGGGGTCTGTGTGGCCTCCCACATTTCCTTTGTCTTTAGCTCAGGGGAGGTGGTGGTCCCGGGGCAGCGGGGGGCCCGTGTGGCCCCCCTCAATCATTATTTTTAATTGCCTCCAGGACCCGGGAGCCTAATTAAATGAAGCGAGGGAACCTGTGCTTCGGTTAAAAAAGAATTTCGGCAGGATTTCCAGATCCACCACGATTCCTGCTGATTTTTTTTTTTTAAATGCTTTTTTGGCCTTGGGGGACCTCCCCCAAGAGGTCTAGGGGGTCGGGGGATTCTACCCTGCCCCCTTTCCTTTTTTTTCTTGTGACTCAGTTCAACCGAGTCACAAGATGCCTGCCAACACTTCCTGGCTTGAAGTGTTGACAGCCAATCAGATCTCAGGCACGAGATCGGAAAGAGTCGCTCATCCACCACGCCCACAGTTGTATATCTGAGAAATCTTAAAACTTCTCAGCAACTACTGAACAGATTTACACCATTTAACAAAAAGGTTGCTTTCTGGAACAAGCGCAACCTTTTTGCCAAATTTGGTGTAATTCCATTCAGCAGGTCAGGCTGTAGCCATGTCTTAACATGGAGAAAAGTGTCTTGGGGCTCCCCTTTTTCTCGGCCCCCGCTTGACGGATCACCCCGAAAGTTTCAAGACAGCAGGTGAAGTGACTGCCCCAATAGTTTTGAAAAGTTCGTGAAGATTCGTCACACGGTGCCAAAGTTATTGGTAAATCAAAAAATGCTCTTCCTATGGAAACTACATCCTAATTATAACTACCTACTGGCATGCGCCAGTAGCTGTAAGAAACTGGCTATATATATACTACTCCAAAATGAGGTATAGTGTGTATAGGGTCCAGGTGACTCCAAAGGTAGGCAGAGGTTAAAGTTAGATAGAACCTTACTCTCTACTTGTGGTAGCTTGGTCGAGCAGTAAGGCAGTATCAGAGGACAGTGTTAAGCATTTGATGTACACAGTCAGCAAATGAATTCACACACTCAAGAACTGAACTCTAGGCCAATTGTTTTTGTATAAAAATATATTGTTGTTTTATTTTAGAACCAAGCAAGCCTGGCACAAGTAAGCATAAAATACTTCACAGTAATAAGTTACTGAATGTCGAACAGTTTGAAAATGTAATAGAAATTGTACTTTGTTTGATTCACAGGGGAGCAGTAGTATGCAACACTTGGCAAATACAGTACATTGGAATGAATAGGCTTTTTCAGTAAATTGCAGGTAAGTTACTTTTACGTTACTTTTTCTAACTCAGTGCTGGATGCCTGGATTCAGCACTGGGACATTTCCTGCAAACAGGTGAGAAAACACGTTTTGGTTATTGGTACGATTTTTAAAGAATATCTTTAGTTTTCAAAACTCCACACAGTCGTTTTTTGGAAGAAAAATTGTCAATGTTATCCTATAGAGGAAAAACAGGTTATCGGTTTGCAGGTAAGTAAACGACTGTGGGAGTTAAGGTTCTGGGGTTAGACTCAGGGGTCCCCCAGGGTCAGTGATGCACTTTTGTTTCACCCTCAGCGGCACTAAGGTGGCCGGGTGCAGAGTGTTGAGGCCCAATGTTATCCTATGGAGGATAGGGGGTCTCCGGTTGGTGGCTGCTGGCAAGCAGGCCACTGGGTTGTGGGAGCAAAGCTCCTAGGGTTTAGGTCAGGGCAAATAGGGAACTAAATTAGCACCAAAGGTGCACCCTCAGCGGCACTAGGGCGGCCGGGTGCAGGGTGCTGTTTTGAGGTCGGGTGCCCTGTTGTTTTCAATGGAGCGCCTCCGGTTAGAAGAAACACTGCAGGCTCGGGGACGAGGATCTTCTGGGTGCGACCACCACTTCGAAGGGTAAGTTGGGATGTCTTGGGTTGGTTAGGCACCGTTGGTTTGGGCACACAAGGCCGTGGGGGGTCGGGTGCAGGGGTGCCATGGGACGTCGGAAAGTCTTACCCGCTCTGGTCACGGTAGAGGGGATCCTCTGGATTGAGGCTGCAGGCATCGTCTGGAGGCTTGAGGCAGGTCAGGAGTCGCCGGATCTCGGGTCAGGATCGCTGGGGTGACCTCCTCGTGGTGTTTTTCCACTCGAGCTCGGGCCGGGTTCGGCGGGTGCAGAGTGGGCTGGATTCGCGGTGTCCGGCCGGAGCCAGAAGCTGCAGTTTGAACAAGTCCGGGAGATTGTCTTTGAAGTGAAGGCAGGCAGGTCGTTCGGGGTTTTTGAGGTTGCTGGCTGCAGGACACACCGGGATTTCGCAGGAGCAGGTTCGAGGGGAGACAGGCCTGTAGGGCTGGGGCCAAGTCAGTGGGCGTCGTCCTCTTGTTAGCTCTGCATGGCTCTTCGGTCCTTCTTCTTATCTTCTTTTCTTGTTGTTGCTGGATCTGAGGAAGCAAGGTTCAGGGTGCCCCCTAAATACTAAATTTAGGGGCGTTACAGGTAGGTAAAGGGCAGGGACCAATGGGACCCTTCCCTGGGGTGGGTACACCCCCTATTCTGCCACTCTCCAGTGGGAGGGGGGCAGGGGCCTGTCCCTGGTTGGCTGGGTCCCCTCATCCTCAAGATGGCGGGGACTCAAGGTTGTGCTTCATCTCGCCTCCCCCACCTGAGGGGTGGAGTTGGCAGAGGTGGGCACACCTCCCTTCCTCACTTGTTGTTCCCGCCAGTTCTCCCGCCCAAAGTGGGGGTAGAACCAGTGGGGACCAGTTGCTGAAAGCAGCAAATGGTCTGGAGAGGCTCGCAAAGGCGGCATGCCTTTGAAGCTTCTCCTTCGTGAACCCTGCCCATCCTGGGGGAGGAGGCTTGGCACCTCAACCCAGGATGTGCATTGTTTCAGGCCCCCGAGAGCAGCAGGCTCTCGACCCAGGGGTCCAGAAACATGTCTGTTGGTGGCAGCCTAAGCAGCCACTCAGTCAGGTCACTAGAAGTTGGTCGAGTTTCAGGGGGCATCTCTAAGATGCCCTCTGTGGTGCATTTTACATTAAATCCCACACTGGCATCAGTGTGGGTTTAATGTGCCGAGAAGTTTGATACCAAACTTCCCAGTCTTCAGTGTAGCCGTCATGGTGCTGTGGAGTTGGTAATGACAAACTCCTAGCACCATATACTCTTAATGGCAGCACTGCACTTACAGTGCCCAGGAGGGTACAGGGCTCATGCACTTGTACCCTCACCACTGGCATAGGGCACCCAGCTAGAGGGGTGACTGATGTATGCCAGGGCAGTGGTTTGTGGGCATGGCGCACAGGGATGTGTGCCATGTCGACTCTTCACTTTGTTCTGCACCAAGACACGCAGCCTGCAAAGGCAGTGTGTGAGTGTCAGGGTACAGGGCCTCTAAGGGTGGCACAATAAGTGCTGCAGCTCTTAGAGGCCTTCTGTGGTCACAGTGCACTGGGTACCTGTGGCACCATTTACCAGGGGCTTGTAGTGTAGCTCCTATTTCCCTAATAGGCTCTGCGCATTGGAATAATATACCCTATAGGCTTGACATAGGACTAAGGTCGGTATGTCCCTATCGAGTATATTAAACTTAATTACTTGTGCCAGCTAGCTCAGAGGCCACTAGAAACTCCTTGACAACAAGAAGGGAGTAGTTTCTGGCAGCCGCAAGACATGACCACTTTGTTTCCCTTTAGAATCAGAACGTGTCCCAGAGTCGTGGAAACAATAGATAACCGTTTCACTCAGCTCAATCGTGCATGCTTAGTTTTCCTCAAAGTTACACAGAAAGAATAGACAGGCGTTTCAATAAAAGGATTTATTGAACAGTCTTGTTTCTCGTGTAAGAGATGTGTGCTGTTATGATCACAAGACAGTATGCAAGATAAATAATGTACAGCGTAAGCAGTAGAAATAAATAATACTGCGCTAGCATTATCTTTTAGCATATATTTACGTACATAAATAACATGAGCTAAAAATGCGAGTACTCATACGATGCGTCTCTAAGCTAGTTCTACCCCAATGTGCCTAACCTAACCTAGGTGTAGGGAGAGGTAAGAAGTAGGTGAAGTATTCCTTACTACGGTATACTAAGAGTATGGTAAGTCTAGGATGCCTAGTATACTAAGTATACCTAGTATGCCAAGAGTCCCTCTAGGTTCTTGTCAGCTCCAAACCTTAAGAATGAGAGAGGTGGGAATCTTTTTCCAGACTCGAACTCCAACACCCCGCGAGGGAAGTTAGATCACTGGAAGCTGGACTCTCTGCGTGCAGGGATGACAGCGTCTTCTCAGTGCGTCAGGCCGGGATACGGGCTCCTCTGAAGTCGAGGTCTCCTCTAGTTTACAAGGGCTAGGGAAGGTATATTTATACCTGAGAGGTACCTCAGAATGTTAGCATTGACATGAATCGGACAGCGGAAGACGTCATGAATGAACCCCTAAGGTATAACGGTTCATGCATAATAAATGAGTCCTTGAAGAAATCAATAGTCCTGTGCTAGGGAAACTCCCGAAGCCTAAGGGTCTGTTCTTCAAGAACTCGTTGTGACGTTAGGGTGGACGGATGTCGGAGACCATGCCTGTATTTGGAGTGCACGGTTTAATGCCTAAATAAGGACTGGGATTTTATGCCTATATAAGGGCAGGGCGAATTGTGCCTATATAAGGACATGATACAGGAAACCCTATATACGGACACCCTAAGAGGAATACAACAGGCTGACATGTGGCCAGAGATGCCAATTGGGTTTAGGCTTCAATGCAGTTTTAGGGAAGGAACATAGGCCCTGGGCACCTGATTAGCAGGAGCCCAGGGCACACTCAGTCAAAGAACATCAGCAATTCAGCAAAAAGTGGGGGCATACCATGCAGAAAGAGGGCACTTTCTCACAGTAATATATATATATATATCCACCGAATAGCTTACTAATTCGTGTAAGCACGAGCCACACCGATCCAAGTTTGGCAAAATAATATTTATTGATTCAAGGCAAATATATATATATATATCTATAGCACAAGAGATACTCCTGACTGCGGCTGACCACAAGTTCAGCACCTCAATCGCAATACCCACTTAGTAAAAGTCCTGTGCAATCAACCTCCGAGACCTGCCGCAATTGGGTCTCACTGGAATCCAGAGACGTAGATTGAAGAAAATGGAGGGAGCACCAAGAATGAGGTCACACTCTGTTAGATATAGTCTTTTCAGTATATTTTATTCTTCTTTTGTATAACGGATGACAGGACAACAGCCAACGCATTTCGTTCCTTTTAAAGGAACTTCATCAGGGCTGAAATCAACACGAAACAGCACATAAATAACCACATTACAAAATACATGAACACAATTACACATACAAATATAACACATTACATAGATGTAAAAACATACTCTTCTCTTGGGGCACAAGGACAAAACATATAGTCAAAAATATACACAGACATTATTTACAAATACAATACCAGGAACAAACCATCACGAATTCAATAACATATAAAAATACACAACAAATATAAATACTAACACCATAACACACCAAGAACATAAAGCAGGTGAAATAAAACCAGTCAACTTAATTAAGTTGGCATTAAGTTGGCATTTTGCATAAATTATATAGAAATTACACAGATACGTACAATTGATAGGGACAGTACCCTTTGTGACAAGCCGACCAAGAAGGAATCCCAACGTAACATGGTCAAGGCAAGATTTATCACACAGTACACTGTGCACAGTGATAACATTTTAAATATTTTTTGGAAAAACTGCCATCTGCTCACTGTGATTCCTGGTTTAAAGGAATACATTAATGACACTCCTTCGATTACATACAGGAGGGGTATTTCCCTGAGAAACCACTTATGTCCAAGCTATGTGACGACACCCCCCAAAAGTGGGACCTGGCTTCCATCCAAGCCAGAGGGTTTTTTTACCTGTGGAACTTGTAATGTTTGCCCCATGGGTATTAATAGAACTTCGACCTTTTCATACAACAATTCCAAAACACATGTTATTGGTCAGTTTATCAACTGTAATACCACACATGTGGTTTATGTTCTTGGGTGCAAATGTGGAAAGATCTACGTGGGTAGCACCATACGTCCTTTGAAACTTCGCATCCAAGAACATCATAGGGCAATTATTGGCAGGGATGCCAGATACCCCATTACAGAGCATTACAACATTGAACACACATGTGACCACACATTCTGGTTTCATGCTATTGAACATGTTCCCGTAAACAAGAGGGGTGGCAATAGGGAGCTATTGCTAAGACAGGCTGAGTCCAGGTGGATTTGTCGTCTACAATCTACACTTTTTGGACATAACACAGATGGGGAAATGCACTATTTCTTGTAAATATGGATATCTAGATGGATTATTGAGAATAGCCCTTTCAAACATAATAGGGGGCTTTGTAAACTCAAATCAATAAGTTGGATATGGCAATCTTTGTGACAATATGATGTAACTTTCTTCTTATATTACTTTGTGCTTTTTCCTCCTCTCTCCCCCTTTTCTCTTCCGTTGTGCTACATCTTTGATATCCCTTTATAGTTTTTTGATTATATTTAATCTAGATATTTTTCATATCTTTTAACCTCTGAAAACCCGTATAGTCTTATTACTTTCACACATTCTCTGTGGGTACATTTTATTCATGTATGCTTTAAGTTGGCGCCTCTTTGAAGATGTAGTCCTGCGGGTTATTCAGTTGGTACAAAAAAATTTCTATGGATGCGTCAGCATTCCATAATATTAACCGATTTTTGTTTATACGGCTCGGGTTTTAGTGTCAGCACAATTAAGGGTGTGGCACATCAATTCTGGGGGGATGGCCTTCCATCCCCTCTTTTTTCTTGTTATTACTGGCTTCTTGGAACCCTCTTGACAATTTTTATGTATATTTGTTATTTCCTCAATGTTTCTTATTGGATTATATATCACACTATTGGTTTCTTTTTGATTTATTTAGAGATCGCCGATTTTATTATGGAGTGCTTCACAGTGATGCAGTGATTAGCTAGTGTCTTCTTGCGTTTCTCTTATCCACTCTATGATGGCGCCTTTTGGAAACTAAGATTTTCTTGCTTCCTTTACCTTTGGACTCTCCGCGTCATCGCGCGCATACCAGGACATTTCCAACAGGCATTTATTATCATGTCGGGAACCTGATGGACCCCTGATTGCGCCATTTTACTTCCAAGTGTATTTAGTCGCCGCTACAAGGAAGACTTTTGGGGTAAGTCGGTTCTTTGAACCGTCTTGACATTTTTTGCATATATATTTGCTATTTCTTACAACGGTACATATTTAGCTATATTCTGCAATGTTTGCACTATTCTTGGTGTATTTGGAGATCTCCAATTTTTAATGCGGTACCCCCCCCTTTTATTTTTTTTTACTGATTTAGTAGTTGGCTAGTATTCTCTTGTGTTTTCTTATTCATTCCAAGATGGTGCTTTTGGAAACCGAGGCTATGTCTCCTCCTGTAACCTCTGACTCTCCGCATCACCGTGCGTACGTCGGCACGTTCTCGGTAGACTTTTAAAAATGCCGGGAATATGACGGACCCTTGTTCTCGCCATTTGACTGCCGGGCATACTCGCCGCCGCTACGAGGAAGACTTACGGGGTAAGTTGTTTTAGGAGGTGGGGGTCTTGTTTCTTTGTTTTTTCTTTACTTTCTTTGACTGTTAAGATGGTTGCTTGAAGTTCTGTTGCCTTTCGGGTCGGGCACAGTGATTTTGGCACCTTCGTCTTGTAGTTTAAACACATAAGAGGAGGTTGTGGGGGCTCATGTTTAAGATTAATCTCGAGCTCATTGAGGGCTTTTCAAACTAATCAAGATGGGGACCTTATTACTTTGTAATTTGAGTGGTTCGCCTTAATACACGTATGCATAGCGACTGTTTGCACCTTTGTTGTGCGGTACAACACACAAGTGGTTAGGACTCTGTGGCTTTGTGACTGTAGCTGTTTGCCGAGATATAACACGCTGTCGGCAAATAGAACGCGGGCTGCTTTTTGTGACTACAGCGCCACAGGGCCCATTCAGTCCTCACAGGACATTGACATGGGCTATTCCTACTCATGTCCATAGTTATACCTACAGTTTTTCAGTATGCTATGTGCCGGTCTTCATTGGCTCATATTACAACTGGAGGCCGGTTACAAGTACTTATTACATATCGGTAATTTTTCATGCTATGTTATGTTATGTTAGGAAGTCTTGTAGAGCGCGCAGCTGCCCCAGCAAAGGGGCGTCCCGGCGCTAAGAGCAGTAATAGCAGCTGACAGCAAGGAACCCAACATGACGAGAGAAGGAAAGAAGACAAGTGGGCCATTAAGAGCCAAAGAGGCAGACAAATGGGCGTGGACTACAAAAAACCTAAAGAGAAGGGAAGAGATGTGTCTTCAGTGCTTTCCGAAATGCCAGATAGTTATCCATACTCCGGATATGTACAGGGAGGCCATTCCAAAGCTTAGCTGCCAGTGTGCGAAAGGAGCGCCCACCGGCGCGAGCCCTCCTGACCCGGGGGACAACTACCAGGTGTTGACCTACTGAGCGGAGATGACGAGTGGGAATGTAGGCGGAAAGCAGGCCTGCTAAGATGCCAGGGGCAGGGGAATTCAGGATCCTAAACGCGAAGCAGAGAGACTTGAACTCCACCCGTCTCGCCACCGGTAGCCAATGTAGCCGACGAATGGCACCGGAGGTGGGACAGCGTCTAGGCATGCCAAGAAGAGTTCTGGCGGCTACATTTTGGACTCTCTGCAGTCTCGAAATCTCCATCTTGTTGGCCCCCAGGTAGAGCGAGCTGGCATAGTCCAGTCTCAACAGCACAGATGCCTGGACAATCATCTGTCGGATAGAAGGGTCAAAAAAACCCAGCAAAGGTTTGAGCCCGCGCAGAATACCAAAGCATGTTGCCGCCACCTTCTTAGTTTGGGTTTGAAAGCTAAGCGCCGATTCGACCCAGACACCAGGGTTTTTCACCACCTGTTTGGGGGCGGGTGCAGGGCCCAGGGTGGTAGGCCACCACTGTTCACTCCATAGCTCAAGATCTTTCCCTACCAGCAAGACCTCAGACTTGCTGGCATTGAGCTGGAGACAGTTTGCAGTCATCCACCCTGCAACGTCCGCAAGACCGCTCCGAAACTTAGCAGCATCATTCAGACAGTCATTGGAGAGGGCGACTTCTAATTGTGTGTCATCAGCATATGATACAATAGTCAGCCCTCTCCTCTTGGCTACCGCGGCTAGGGGCCGGATTGGCTGCCAACACTTCAAACCAGGAAGTGTTGGCAGCCATCTTGTGACTCAGTTGAACAGAGTCACAAGAAAAAAGGTGAAAAAAACAAGAAAAGGGGGCAGGGTAGGAACACCCTGACCCCCTAGGCCTGCTCAGGGGGTCCCACAGGGACCCGGAGGGCCAAAAAAAGCATTTTTGTAAAAAACATTTTCGGCAGGATTCGCATAGGGTCTGTGAACCTGCCAGAAAACATTAAAAAAAACAAAGTGCGGTCTCCCGCGCTTTGTTTAGTTAAGCCCCCGGGTGGGCCAGGTCCCGGGGGCATTGCCAAAATGTGATGCAGGGGCCCTGCGAGGCCCCTGCAGCCCCGGGGACCGCCACCTCCCCTGGGCAATTTTAATGATATGCGGGGGGCACGTGCCCCCGCAGGCCTGGGGACAGCCACCTCCCTGGGGCTTTTCATTGAAAAAAAAGCATGGGGGCCTCCTGCCCCCCCGCTGCTTCGTGACCACCACCTCCCCAGGGCATTCAGTAATTATGGGTAAGGGGGCCTCGCGGGCCTCCCAAGCTACGGGGACCACCACCTCCCTGGGGCTTTAATTAGTTAAATGAAGTGTGGGGGGGCTCCGGCCCCCCCCACACTGCCCCGCGGACCACCACCTCCCCGGGGCATTCATCAATTAAAATACGGGGGTCTGTTGTGGACCCCCGGGGACCACCACCTCTCCGGGGCTGAACAGAAGATGGGAGGGGGCCGCGCTGCCCCCCTCCTGGAGCCCTCCATGGGGGTGATGGTCCCCAGGGCCGGCTCCAACAATGTCCCGGGGTGCCCACCCTGGGACATTGCAGTTTGCTATGGCAGGGCGGGAGCACTGCTCCTGCCCTGCCATAACAAACTTCTGCTTCGCTTCATGGAAGCGAAAGCAGGAAAACTGCTGTTGCTTCCATGAAGCGAAGCAGATCTGCTTTTGGACAAAGGGAGCTGCATGTTTTCAGCTCCCTTTGCCCAAAAGCAATGCCGGCTCCCACAGGAGGCGGGAAGCCGGCAGGGACAGCGGGGGCATTGGGGCTCCCCCGCGGTCCTTAACATTATGGCCATGTCCTCGGGGATGGGGTCCCCGGGGCCAAAAATGGCACGTGAGGGGGGCCACTCGGCCCCCCTCCCTTTTTTAATTTAAAAATAAAACAAAACATAAGGCCGGGCCCTGGGGGATGGGGTACCCGGGGCCAAAATTGGCATCAGGAGGGGGGCCACGTAGCCCTCCTCCCACATTTTCTTTAAAAAAAAGGCTGGGCAGGCCCCAGGGGATGGGGTCCAGGAAAGGGGGGCCACGTGGCCCCCTGGCCCCCCTGCCATAAAATAAAGTTTTTGCTCCCCCTGCGGGGATGGGGTCCCCCTCCCCTTTAAAAAAAAATAAACAAAGTCCTAGCACCGGGGTATGGGGTCATGACGTCCCCCTCCCTTTTAAATAAAAAAAAACTAAATGGCTCAGACCCCGGGGTATGGGGTTCCCAGGGCCCAAAAGGGTCAATGGAAGGGAGGCCACACAGCCCCCCTTCCTAAAATACAATTTTTAAAAGAGAAACCAGCAACTCGCCGGAGGCCCCACCCCCTCCCTGCACCACTCTGCAAACGCGCCTCCTGGCGCGCTCTGGGTTGGGGGATGAAGTCCACATCACTACTGAGGGTTCCTGGGGGCCAATTAGCCCACCAGGTACCTCCAGTAAGCCCTACACAGTGGAATTGCTGAGAGGTGGTCCGAGGCCACGCCCCTTTTTACAACACTCTGCAAACGCGCCTCTTGGCACACTGGTGGTGGAGCGATGAGGTCCCTTTGTGTCCTGCGGACCTCAGGACTGTAGTGGACTTCATCCCCCAAGGCGGGGCTCAATTGCTGCACTTGTTCTTTGTGTGACACTTGAATTTGTCACAATCACCATGACTTCAGCCATGTAACATTGATGGCAGCACCCCTACTTTGAAAGTTGTTCCAGCACTCTGTTTGTACTGCTTGTGTTAATTATATAATGCAAACTAGAACAAACTGATTTCCTTTCATAGCAGGACTCAATTTCACCTTTGAAAATTGGAGGAAATATATTTGACTTCATCACATTGTGCAGTGTTTTGCCCTGGTGTAAATACCATTGGCACCATTCCCTCTTACACCAGCAGCAGAGGGGTGCAAAATGATTTGCACGTTTTATGCCACCAGTGCAGATTTTTGTGATATGCCACAAAGAAATCTCTCTTAAAACATTCACATACTATGTTTCCTTACGGAATGTGTTCTGCCTCCAGGAAGCCCTCACTTTCATTCCAGTGCATATATAGGGCAAAGTCAAAATTCTTAGGGGCTCATTATGATGTCGGGCGGCAACACCGTAGCTGTCTGGAACCGCCGAACCTTAGGTCGGCGGTTCCGACTTCAATATTAGGATGTGACTGCCCTATGGGCAATAGGAAACATCCATTTTACAATGGCAGTTTGTGCTGCGGGCGGAAAAGGCCCGCAGCACAAGCTGCCATTGTAAAATTGATGTTTTTAAACATCTTTGCACTGTCTGGCTGTCACCTCATGGTGTTTAGGGAGGCACCATAGGTGCCCCTTGGCCCCATAGTGGAGGGCCAGGGGGGAAAGGAGCCCTGCTATGGGCCCCCAAAGACATTTTCACACAGCCTTTCTATGTTGGAAAGGCAGACATGAAAAGGCTGTTGGAAAGTGCCATCATAATCCCGGCTGCAGAGCTGAGCCTGGATCGGCCATCATTAGGGGATTCTGGTGGCTTCCAACGCTCCGACAGGCTCCTTGTGCCGTTGGAAGCACATCGGAATCCCCCCGCAGGTTTCACTCCAACTGCTGTCATCCTAATACGGCGGTCGGACTGAAACCTACAATGTCGTGCGGAAAGCCTCCGACAGCTGGTCGGAGGCTTTCCGCCCCTACATCGTAATCAGGCCCTTAAAGTTGGGCCACAGAAAGTATAGTCTTCCCTAAATCAGCAGTGTCTGTCCATTTACAGGGAATCGGCTGGAGTCTGAATAACTCAACTTTCCATCCATGTGAGAAGCAGGGACACCTGCTTCTTATGGCTGGTTTAAGTGCACACCCCACACAGCTAGGTAACATGTCTAGGATTCGGGATTATTGGAATGACACCAATTAAATACATCTATAACATGACAAAGTTTCTCCTCATGACACAGAACTGAGAAAAGAAAAACAGGGTCCTGAGAGATTTTCAGAAAATGCACAATTTATTAGAATGAGCAGAAAGAGGTTTGGAATAAATTAATTGTACTAGTGACTTAGTAACTATGCACTGGTGACCTGGCACTTTTGTTCAAACATTTGCAATGACCAAACTAGTGCAAAATGTCGTTTTTCTCTTCAGTGCAGGTGTCATTCTTGCACTGCTTAGCCGCTGCAAACATGATTTTTCACTAGTCGGTTGGCATAAATGCAGTCCCTCGTCACCAGACCAAATTCGCTCATTGGCAATATAAGAATACTTGGTCGTCAATACACAAGTGGCCGGTTTAAAACTGCTAGTTCACCAGCACAAAATTGCACCATCATTATGATAAAATTTCTCAGTCATAAAACAAAAATGCTAAAACACCAGATCAAAAATGCTCAGTTACTAGTAACAAACAACCAGTACAAAATTGAGCAGTCACCAGTACAAAATTGCCCAGCCACAAGTAAATAACTGGAGCTACAAACATCACTGCTGTGGCCTTATTTTACAACTGATTAAAAATCACATGGCAAAATTACAGAACTCCCAGCATGTGGCTCTAAGGAGTGCGGCCGGGCTGCCAGAACCAGAAACACATAGAAAGCAGAAAGCATAATGTTTCAGATTACACTATGCTGACTGCGGGGGGCAGAAAAACAAATGTTTACATGAAGGGCACAAGTCCTAAAAAAACAGAAGTGGGGGGAACTAATCAAATCTGACAGGATGCAAGTGACACCACGGTCTGTGACATCACAGCACGAGACATCACGGAGCATGACATCGCACGTGGCATCATAGAAAGTGGCATCACAACCCATGACCTCACAGGAAGTGACTTCACAAGAAGTGACATCAGATCTTAAGACCTCACACATATGATTAGCAGGTCTATCATGAGTACCTTTGAGCACATTATAATATTTAACAAATTAGATTTTGCATTGGTGCTGTGACACAAATTGTACATTTATTTTTTAAACTCTGCCAATTTCTTTGTGGCAGAGTTTTAAAAATAAATGCACAAACGATGCAGTAAATCTGTTCTGCTTAATTGGTTGCAAAGTCTGTACGTAACATATCTTATGGGGTTAAGGCACCTGCTGCATACATCTTATTGTACCCAGTGAATCTCAGGAAATAATATTAATGGTAAGATAACTCTGGAGATGAAAGCATTTGCTGGAGAGAGCTGTGTCGCCTAGTCCCAGTTTTGAATCAAAGTAGCAAAGAGGGTTAATAGGTTTCCTGCACAGCACATTATGTAACATGCAGATAACAGCTTTTTATTTTTTGTAAATGGGTAAGTGGGTTCCTGCTTTAAACACAGAGATCCTTTTGTTTTACTTGCAGTTCATAAATTGTAATCCTTCTAATATAGCACAGTGTGCTATGAAGCACTTGTGACTCCTACACCTTGTAACCCTCACTGCCTTATGTATCACATCCTGTACACTGGATCCGATTGACACCCACATACATGATTTATTGTCAATGCAGAATGTGTACTTGTGCTGTGACGCGACCCTTCACCCTGGATTGGGATGAGTAGCGCTATAAAAGAAATAAAGTGGTATTTAAATTGCTATTTGTGCAAATACTGGGACAGACCAACATATCTGACATTCTTACAGTGTATGCGTATGTCTTATACACAGGGAGCGAACAATTTTAAAAGCATTTCTCTCTTAAGTGCCTGTGATGTTTTCCCTGCATTGCATTTGCATCTAAGTGTGAGGGTCCAGATAGCTCTAAGCCAGGATATCCAATCAACAAGAGGTTTGATGGTCCCAAAGCTTCGGCCTTTGTTTTGGGCTCGGGGAATGAAAGCAGACAACATGCAGGCGCTGCTGAATGTGTCACGGTGTCTGAAAGGTGCAATGGGACAAGTTCAGCATATTTCTGTGGAGCCCAACGTCTTGGCAGGGTAGTGAAAAAAGTGGGTCGACGCCGTCCACCCGCCTGCACCCTATTCTTGTGCCCTGTTTATATCTTTACCTAGTTAGAGAGAGAAGTCAGGGCAGCAGAACTACACCCTAGGAATTGAGGAGGTGAAAGCGACACGTTGATCAGCCCTCCCGCCAAAAATAACTTGTTCTTGCTGTTTCGCCCTACTGCGATTCACTTAGACAACTTTCCACCTAAAACATAATGTTCCCTTCTCACCTTCTCTCAGCCTTGTGCTCTTTTCCCTTTGCTCATTTTGAAGTGTCCATTTTAATTTAAATTTTTTTTTTTTCTGAACTGTTTTTAATTTTTATATAGATGGGTATATCTTGCTCTTGCACGAAAGACTGAATCGACCGAAATTGGTAAAAAGCATAAGATCCTTCTAGCCTTGCCCTGGGTTCTTTGTCGGACTCATTTTTAAGTTAAAGGATGTTTACAAAGTTCAGGAGTTTCTAGACAAAGTCGAACCAGATCTGGCCAGAAAACTGTATAGACTGACCGTGAGGGACTGTCCATCTGGTGGCCACGGTGAAGAAACAGTGGCTTATGCTCTGTTTTTTTGCCCTGCGTATAGTAGGGTCAGAGCCAACTGGTTAATCCCCATTTGTAGGACCCTGGGACCCCCATGCAGTCTGGGGGCATGCAGAATCTTACAATCTGACACTAGCAGGCACATTGTTGTTGAGGTCTCCCGGTTTTTATTTGCTTTGTGGGGATTGAGGAGGTAAAACCTTTCACCACCGGCTGGTTGAAAGGATAGTATTGTTGTAAGGCCGGCAGGAGATCCCAGCATGGGGGAAGAGTGTCCTGGCTGATGCTTCAATCGACATTTCAGCCCCAGTCCACTCGCTTGTTGAGAAGACTGGTGCCGACATCAAGGGAGGAATATAGTTTTAGTTTTCTGAAAATCAATGTCTCCTTTTAACATGCTGGGTCACTTTTATGTATATAGAGTGTGGGCCAATGTTTTACCAATTTTATCTAATTACTTTTATTGTACCTAAATGATGGTTAGGGCCACTTCTTTTTATGGTTTTGTATATTGTAGATAGCTACACTCATCTTGTCCTGTCAATGTTTTATTTGATCCTCTCTTTTATGTATTGACTGAAATAAGATTCTTTAACTGATTCAATTAGTGATTTGCAGCAAATAGTCCAAATAATTTGCATAATTTGATTCTATCACATCCCCCACCCCTACAGCAAAGTATTGATCTGCTGCAGGACTACATAGCCTCGGTATTAATAATCACAAGGCCTGCTTTGGAAGGGAGATACTTTTCTTTGACTCGGAGCCCAGCAGACCCCTGGAAGGAGCAGCGAGAAGGAGATCTAACTGGCGAACCTGCAGGTCAGCAGAAATGATGACTGTCCTTACCAGATCCCCCGGAGCACAAGGATGTCTCACTGCGATATTGTGACACCAGCTTCCGTCTGGTCACAGGATGGACGCTGGTTGCCTGTGATGGGCCCGGGGAGTCTTGGAAGTGGTCAGATTGATGGGTGAGAGGCCCTATATACACTCTCTCTGTTCAACACTGCTACTTCCCCCCCTTTCGTCATATCTGTCTTCGCAGGTGTTTGAAACTTTCCTCCCGTCCCCTGCTGAACAGCTCTGCGCAGGAGTATTCAACAGGGGGTAATTAAATCCACCACTGTGGCAGGTGCAGAAGAGACCAGGAAATATTCCCTAAGTACAGCTCCGGAAACTTTTTTTGTACTTTCTAAATGTTATGATTAAGTTACTGTAACACAGACTTTGCTTCCTTCTTTTTAGTAGGATAAATGTGGCCGTTGTTATCTTTGGAAATGGCAGGTATGAATCATAGTCAACAAAAAAAAGTGAAAAACCGACAAAGGGCATTATATTGATTCCAGTTTCCAAAACAATACGATACATTAGCCCAAAAAAAAAATCTTTCAGGTTTTTGCACTGCCCCAATGTGAGGACGAAGAAAATTTACCAAGAATTTCGAGGTGAAAGTTTTCTAGAGATGAATGTGTCCCAAGAGAGGCTGAGGACTGAGGGGTGTCTTCTCGAGACCTTAGACTTGACCGATGATTGGTGTAGTTTCTCAAACACTTATTAACTCTACAAATGCCTGTGATCCTCCGATTTACACTTACTTAGGGATGGTTGTCAGCATCCTCCCATTTTCATTCTGGCCAAAATGTCTTGGACGAGTTTTGGGTTAATGTTGTCACCATGAGTTCCATTTCTTGTGTTGACAGGAACCATCTCCATGGCTGACTCCAGTCCTGCCAGGGCTGTCCTGCTCTGCAGTGCTCTGCGGGCAGCATCTTTACTGGTGTTGTAACACTGGTCCCTGCTGGATGTGGGACCAGGTTATCGTCATCAGAAGAACATCTGCAGTAAATATTGTGTCCTACATATTGTCAACAGAAATATCACCCCATATTTTCATAAACAATGTTATCTACACAATATAATCAAACATATCTACTATATTCTGACCTGCAGTCCCCAGACGCGGAAGGATGATAGACCAGGATATTTGCCTTTGCTGTGCCGGGAGGTGGGGGGCATACTGCCCACTGCTGCAGTTGGATGATGGACAGGGATATTGGCCACAGCTGTAGTTGGATGATGGACAGGGATATTGGTCTCTGCTGTGGTGGGATGATGGACAGGGATATTGGCCACAGCTGCAGTTGGATGATGGACAGGGATATTGGCCACAGCTGTAGTTGGATGATGGACAGGGATATTGGCCACAGCTGCAGTTGGATGATGGACAGGGATATTAGCCACAGCTGTAGTTGGATGATGGACAGGGATATTGGCCACAGCTGCAGTTGGATGATGGACAGGGATATTGGCCACAGCTGTAGTTGGATGATGGACATGGATATTGGCCACAGCTGTAGTTGGATGATGGACAGGGATATTGGTCTCTGCTGTGGTGGGATGATGGACAGGGATATTGATCTCTGCTGTGGTGGCATGATGGACAAGGATATTGGCCTTTGCTGAGGTGGGATGATGGACAGGGATATTGGTCTCTGCTGTGGTGGGATGATGGAAAGGAATATTGGCCACTGCTGTAGTTGGATGATGGACAGGGATATTGGCCACAACTGTAGTTGGATGATGGACAGGGATATTGGCCTCTGCTGTGGTAGGTTTATGTACAGGGATATTGGTCTCTGCTGTGGTGGGATGATGGGCAGGGATATTGGTCTCTGCTGTGGTGGGTTGATGGACAGGGATATTGGCCACTGCTGTAGTTGGATGATGGACAGGGATATTGGCCACAGCTGTAGTTGGATGATGGACAGGGATATTGGCCACAGCTGCAGTTGGATGATGGACAGGGATATTGGCCTCTGCTGTGGTAGGTTTATGTACAGGGATATTGGTCTCTGCTGTGGTGGGATGATGGACAGGGATATTGGTCTCTGCTGTGGTGGGATGATGGAAAGGGATATTGGTCTCTGCTGTGGTGGGATTATGGACAGGGAGAAATTGGCCACTGCTGTAGTTGGATGATGGACAGGGATATTGGCCACTGCTGTAGTTGGATGATGGACAGGGATATTGGTCTCTGCTGTGGTGGGATGATGGACAGGGATATTGGAATCTGCTGTGGTAGGTTTATGAACAGGGATATTGGTCTCTGCTGTGGTGGGATGATGGACAGGGATATTGGCCACTGCTGTAGTTGGATGATGGACAGGGATATTGGCCACAGCTGTAGTTGGATGATGGACAGGGATATTGGCCTCTGCTGTGGTAGGTTTATGGAGAGGGATATTGGTCTCTGCTGTAGTTGGATGATGGACAGGGATATTGGTCTCTGCTGAGGTGGGATGATGGACAGGGTTATTGGTCTCTGCTGTGGTAGGTTTATGGAGAGGGATATTGGTCTCTGCTGTAGTTGGATGATGGACATGGATATTGGTCTCTGCTGTGGTGGGATGATGGACAGGGATATTGGCCACAGCTGTAGTGGGATTAGAATTTAGTACAGTCAACAAAAAGGTCCTGTCAGTAACAGAATTCAGGAAAACCAGTATTTCTTAGGGTAAACCAGAAGCATTACTCAACATATGAAAGAAAAAAAGAAAAAGAAAGCACACTGCCAGGATGGAAATTGCTGCATTAAGCATGTATTCTGGCGAAAGTACATGAAGCTGTCTATGTACATTGCACTAAAGGTTGCTCCAAAATGTGCAGAAATGTGATGAAACTGCGCATGCAGAGTGACATGTGAAAAGTAGGTTGACTGGATACATAAAATGCAATAAAAAGTTAACATTTGCAGTGCTCCAGCAGCCTGCCAGCTATCTGTCAGGTATAGTTCAATCCAAAATCCTCACCCAATAGGGCAACTAGAGGGTTTTCTTAGAAGTCCAATGCGGAAAGTAGGCCTTAGTACAGACAATTAGAGAGCATCGACGTTTCGTGCCAAATGTTTGTGGTTACTTAGAACCAAAAGAGAGTGTCTTCATCAGGATGTGGGCGAGGGGCAACCTGTGTAATGATAGCAGGGATTAATTAAAAGGGGCCAAACCTGGTGTGCTTGTTAAAAGAAAATGTAAAAAATACTGGTTTTTCAGAACTTTTTCTGTTGCCGACAGGATTATTTTGTTGACTGTACTAAATGTTACCCAGGTCCTGAGGTTCACTGGTTTACCCCATTAGATTGTAATGGTTTCTAAGAGCCAGAGCATACCTGCGAGGGGTCGTTGTTTTTTGTTGTATCACACTTGAACACCTGTTGCCTCACTCCAAACATTTACCACACAGAAATGTCAGATAAAGAAACTCTCTCTTACAGTGAGGATTATATTATCAAACTCATGCAAGTGCCCGTTTCCATTCCAACGGTTGATGTTACTCGCAATGAGAAGTTGAATAAACTTGAGAAACTTGAAAAGAAATTGATAAGAATGAGACTGCATGGACATATGGGAACTAGCAACTCGAAATCCAATATCATACCAGTAGGTTTGCAAGTTAAAAATTAGCCCGCCATCTACGTAGAAGACCCGAAGTTCAGGGAAAACTTCAGTTTGTAGCCAACAATTGCTATTGACATTTGATGGTGTTGGGTATAGACACTGCATTGGAGTATGTGCAAAAGTTAATTAAGGAGATTGCAGATCTCAAGAGGGAGATATTGGATGATAGAGCTCTTGTTAATGCCAAAGAAGCTTTAGAGAAAATTTAGAAGACAATCCACGACTGTGGCACAATCACACAATCTCGCAAGTTAGATAAACTTGCAAAAGACATCAAATTCTATTATAAAAAGTTGGCCTACACCTACCTACAGGAAGAATATTACAAACAAGACAACCAGGGGAGGTATACTAAAAAGTGTAGCCCATTTCTCAGGAAATATACCAATTTTTCTGAATCATCAGGGGCAGTGGCTCAGACAGTGAAAGTAAGCAACCTAGCACCAGCTCGGCGACACACAAGCTAGGTCTAGGACATCAACACCAGCAAGTAGGGACTTTTTTTTTAGGGGACTAGAGATGGATCAAGGACAGGATCAGAATTGGAACAGGGGCAGAGGCCTAGACTAAGGGTGGAACAGAGGGAGGAACAGAGGCCGCAGGGCTATACGGTTCTTTACCCAGGAAAGCCACAGAGAGATCCAGATGAGCCGACAGCACTACAGGTGGTAGGGAATAATAACACACTCATCAGGGCAGATAAGAGAAACCCCATAATTAATCTCTCTGACCACACTCTGACTCCAGGGGAACTACAGATATTATCCAAGTCCTTATCTTTTGTTCCCACCACACTGCCCAACTCCTTTAATATCAAAATGGAGCTACACCAGTTCTTCAGAAATGTAAGACTAAGGCATTACTTTAATAAGGTCCCATCCACAAGCAGGCAAACCGATACTGGCTTTAGAACACCCTCAACTTCTACACCCTCTGCACACCTAATGTCCCACAAAATGTTGGCATTTGAGCAGGTTGTGCTTCGCAATGTTATGAACCTTTGTCACTTAAGGAATATATTAGTTACAACATCTGCAAGGATGAACGGTTGTCCCTAGAGACATTCAAGAAAAACAGCAAGATAGTAATAAAATCAGCTGACAAAGGTGGAGCGATTGCTGTGCAGAATGTAGAGGACTACAAAACTGAAATCCTGACCCAACTTAGTGTCCAAGACCATTAACAAAACCTTAGAGGGGACCCCACCTTTGAAGTGGGTAAATTGATCAAGAAAGTCACCGATGAAGGACTCTTTGAGAGTTTCCTTAGGGAACTTGAGAACGATTACCTGAACAAAAAATGCCCACGGGTACCCACCATTTACACAATACCGAAAATTCGAAGAATCTGAACAAACCACTTGGATGTCCCATGATTTCTGGATGCGGTTCCATCTTGGAACCCCTTTGTAAATGCATAGACCTCTTTCTTAAACCTCGGGTTCAGTCTACACGGTCTTACATAAGGGATACCATGGAGGTTATGAAACTAATTAAAAACTACCCATTTGTTCCTTCTGATCAACTACTGGTGACAATGGACATTATCTCATTAAAACAAAAACATCCCTCAGAGCCAGCCCTCGAAACCATTAGAGAGGTCCTTAAACGGAAGAAGCATCCCATGAGGGTCCCCACCGATTTTATAATCAATCTTCTAACAATAGCAAGGACCAAAAACATTTTTGTTTTCCAAGGCAACTATTAATACCAGACTAAGGGAGTCGCAATGGGAGCTGGGTTGGCTCCAGATTTGGCCATCCTCTTTATGGACCAATATGAAAGCACCCATATTTATACTGAAGCCAGTCCTTTTTCTTCCAACATCACTGTTTGGAAGAGATATATAGATGTCCTGATGATTTGGACCGGAAGCGAATCTGATCTTCAGTGCTTCCACGAGTGGCTCAACAACAGATCCGAATCCCACAGTCGACAGGAGATTAACTTCCTAGACCTCTCTATCAAAGTTGAGGATGAAAAACTACACACTACACTATTCAGGAAAGAAACTGAACGCAACACTCTGCTCAGGTACTCTAGTCATCATCATCATCATCATCAAACTTTATTCGGTCGTATGCCCATAAAAGTGCGGGACAAATTTACTCATACGTTACAAGTTAGAAAAAGATTAAAATAGAGCATAAAATGCATAGCGAGATCATAGGAATGCAGTGTGCAATTCATTTCAAACGTAAAAAGTTAAAAGGGAATTAAATATTAAAATCATATCATGGGCATCAAGCCAAAAAGCTTGAGCCAGGTTTGTGGTTCGCATGCTAGACGGCCATCTGTCTAATACAACCAAAGCAACAAAAACCTCCGAGATACAAAGTCTTCTGACGGGGTCCGCTATGTTGCCAAGGAGCATTTGGGATACGACCAACTCAAACCTGGATATGTTCATCAAATAATACTATATAGCTCATGCTTTGGATTGATTAGAAACAGATAAAGTGCATCATTATCAAGCTCCCCTTTATGCAACAGCTTCCTCCTTATGCCCCACATGTGGCCCAAGAACTTTGCGACTGCACAAGCAACAACAGGTCTAAGATCTGATTTAAGTATGCTCAAAGCTTCAGCATGGTGGTGCATCCCCAGCTGTTTGCATAGAGGTGTGAGCCACTTGGCTCTTGGGCAAGAATAAGCTGGACAGGCAAATAAGATGCGCACTGGTGTTTCTGTTATAGCAGTGCAAAGAGGGCAGAACCGTTGTGTTACTGGGGAATTGCGCCATGAGCTAGGGTAGGCATTAAGGGGGAGCGTGCCGAATCTGTACTGCATGTATAGTTTCCTGTCCAATGGTGTCTGAATTATGTTAAAGTAGGGTTCGAGGAAAGCAACCGATTTAAAATCCGTAAATTCCGAACTTAGGATTAGCAACTGCTAACTGGGCAACACAGCCCCAGTACTGCGTTTTTATTTGGTCTTTAGTGGGGAATGAGGCTGCATCCCTGTTCTCCCAGTGATCCTCTAGCCCTATATTGACTAATAGATATTTTATATTTCTTAGCCACCCTATCTTGTTCTGCTTATCTAGGGAGAGAACTTCATCTAGGGCCTTAGCATAGGAGGTTAGCTCTTGGCTGGACCTAATCCTCCGCCAAAACAACAGTTGTCATAGCATAGCCTTATCAGCAATCGTTTTCTTGCCCAAGTCAAGCATTAAAGGGTGGAGAGGGGTACCCTGGGGAAGCTGGACTATACTCCTCAAAAATTTGTTCTCAGCTCTGGAGAGATCGTCCATCCTTTCGAAGCCCCACAGCTCGGCACCATAAAGGGCTGCGCTCACCGCTTTAGATTCATATATCTGTAGAGGCACCGCCACTGGTTTGCTATAGGAAGATCTATGTTCTTTACTCAGGGCCCCAGCTATTTGAGAGAACTTCAAAGTAGATTTAGCCACTTGGGGCTTCAATGACATACTTTCAGCTAGAGTAATTCCCAGATATTCAAAGGTGTTAACTCTCTCCAGCAGAACATCACCAGGAGTTGGTCTACCCTTGTAAGACTTGTGGGGGTTGATCATCAGGAATTTGGTTTTAGAGGTGTTGATCGCAAGACCACGCATTTTACAGAAATCTTCAAAGTAGGTGAGCGATTTCTGAAGCCTCCCTGTGGTTTTTTACACCAGCGGGGTGTCGTCCACAAACAGGAGCATCACAATCCTTTTGCTCCCCAGCATTGGTGCATCGGAATTGTCCTGCTGCAAATACTGCACAACATTGTTCATATAAAGAGAGAAAAGTGTGGGAGCCAAAACACACCCTTGGTGGACGCCCCTGCTAACATCAATTGGGTCAGTAAGCTGTCCTTGATCACCCGAGTGGACTTTGGCAAAGTTTGCATCATGAAGGCGGATTACTAGGGACAGAATCTCCGGCGGCATCCCCATGCCTGCTAGACATTGCCACAATTTTTGTCTCAGGACAAGGTCAAACGTGGTCTTGACATCAATAAAAGCCACATATAAACTCCCCCGGTCAATAGCCTCAGTCTTCCAAAAGAGTAGAAGTAGACAGAACACCTGATCTATTGTTCCTGTCTTGTCTCTGAAGCCTGTTTGAAATGGAGTTAAAATATTGTTCTCACTAATACAATTCTGTATTTTAGTCATGAGTGCTCGGCTGACCACTTTTTGGATTGAATCAATAAGGCTAATTGGTCTGTAGTTGCTAGGAGAGGATCTATCACCTTTTTTGAAGATGGGGATCACATCTGCACCCTTCCAAGACTGGGGTACTGGGGCGCCCCTGCGATAGCATTGGACAAAATCAAACTATAGTTCGACCAGTTTTCAATATCATATGAGAACAAATCGCCAGGAATACTGTCGGGGCCAGGGGCCATAGCTTGGGCAATTGAATTAATGGAGAACTGTATTTCACTGCTGGTAAAGAGCTCCTTAGAGTAGATAAGGGGAAGATTTCACTGGAGTGTTTCCAGGTCTAGATCCAGAGGACCCGCATACAGGAGCTTAAAGTGATTATACCAGGCAGAGATTGCGATGTTACTAGCTGGCTGGGGGGCCTCTTGGCATCCCCCTGTGTCACTAGAAGCCAAAATATTTTAGAAACTTGCGGGCACATGCCTCTCCAATGAGCCTCCACCTATTCTCATCTCACTCCCTTTTTGCTCTATCTTGGGCTTTTTTGTAGGAACGTCTCAGGTCTCTTACTAAGTTGGTTGTGTGGGATCTAAGAGCAGACAATAGTTGCCGTTTTAGCTGCCTACACTCCCGGTTTAACCATGCGGTCCGCGGTGATGCCCGGGAGCTATGCTTCAAGTGGGGGCGAAAGATCACTAAAGTGGGCAGCCAGCTGTTTGAAGAAGCGGGAGTGTCTGTGTGATATGTCTTCCATTCCTCCCGGTTTCTCGAGCAGGGCTCAAAAAGTCTGCCAAGTACACAGTCAATTCTTGGCTGAATGACTGGAGCTTGGCCTCATCCAGAATCACCTTTCGCCACTTGAGGCGACAATTGTCATTCGATGGGAGGAGTTCTCTAGTCGCTAAAAGGGCTCTAGACCTATTGCAAGGCTCACCCCAAGGGGACATGAGGCTCATACATAGAGGGTTGTGGTCACTGTCAACACTTGAGCCCACAATCATATCTATTAACAGTGGCCATAGCCTCAGATCGAGTAGAAAATAATCAATACTTCTTATTCCCTTGGATCTATTAAAGGTATTAGCACCTAATTTATATGACTTGCTCCGCCCATTTGTGGCCCTCAGCCCATGCCCCAGAGTGATGGCATTTAGCTGTAGAGCCACTTTAGACCATTTTCGAAATGGTGGCAGGTCAAGTTGGGGTAGTAGCGAGAGGTCATCCTCTTCCCTTTCCTCGCAAACAGCCTCCCTTCCCAGAGGTTCAAACGTCACAATAAAATCACCCGCGAGAATCAGGGGGTGCGAGAAGCGCCTTCCCCCCAAGAGCTCCTCAAGATCCTGAAGGATGGTAAATGTAGCACCCCCCCTGGTTCCTCTCACACAGACATTATAAATGTCGAGGGTGCTACCCGATTTGCCCTTTAGTTGGATACCAAAGATGTTGGGGTTATTGCAGGGAAGCTCACTGACATGACAATTGAGCTCTATCTTCACCCAAACTAGCAATCCCCCTGTGGGTCGTACTATTTTGCTCTGAATAGCGGGGCAGTGATATGTATTGTTATGGCATGAGGGATGGAGTATGATGCAGCGGTAATTTCACGGTAATTTCTCAATGCAAAACCTCATTTACCTCTATTTACCGCTGTAAAGATGTTGGGCCCTTGACATCATGTATTACCTTCAGGACACTTTATATAAACATAAAAAATCAAAAATGCAATTAATATTTAAGCCAATAAAGAGAGTTGTGAGTATTTTAAAGGGTTTTATTTTCTAGTCAAAAGTTAAGGTTCTCTGACTCTTTATTCATTAGTCAAATATCAATCAGGTTACAGAATTGAAAAAATAGGAAAAATAGCATTAATACAGAACATATTACAGTCTGCTTACGAGGCATTCCATGTAGGAAGAACATGTGGCGCAAAATTGTCAGTCAGAAACTCTTAAAGAGTTTCTAAGAAAAGAGTGAGTCTTGCAAGGCTAATCAATAATTAATAATGGCAAAAATCTCCCATAAAGAGAAATAAATGCATAGGACAAATACATCTTTTCAAAAGCAGTTAGTCAAAGCATGAAATTTAAAGCTTAGCACCTAAAATCTAAACCTGTTCTGATCCTCTCAGCTCTCTCTCTCTGCCTCGCTGTGCTGGTCTGTCTCTCTGTCTCAGGAGCTGCAAAATAGCCCCACAGACGCAGCCCCTCCTTCTCTCTCCTCCCCGTCTCTGTGTCCAGCACAGAAGCTGGGCCTGGCCCTCAGGAAAAAATGAGCAAAAAAAGCCACCCCTCCCACTTGTAAGCCATATTTCAAGCAAAAGTCCACGTGCTTGGTCCTTGTAGCTGGTCCAATCAGAACTCCAAGACACATCGTCTCCCCATGGGCTGACTGGATACGTCATTAATCAGGCGTGTTCCTCATTACATGACTTCACATCCTTTTACATTTTAAAAACAATTACATTTTTCTGTAACAAAAGTATTAATTGTGAGTTTTTCTCTTCACTCCACTGTTTAAACAGGCTACAAAAAAAAAAAAATATGCAACATAGTGAAGGTCGAAGAGACGGAAACAGGAGGGCGTGATTTATTAACAAAGCCCTTTCATTGAAAGTTGGTAGGGAAAAGGAGCACATTCCATTCTAATCTTCAAGGGCAAAAACTGCAGTAAGCTGAGTCTACTAAAGCAAACTGAAATCACGTGGTTTTCTACACCGCAAAAATGTGTGTTAATTCAGCACAAATATGCTAGTTCAAGATACTTTTTCTAAATTAATCTAAATTAAATATATATTTCTATAATGAGGTTAAATCTAAACTACACATTAAAACAACCATGATTAATTAGATGAGCATTGTTTTACATGATTTCATTTGCAGGCCTCTTTCATGTTTTCATTTGCATGCACCAAAATCTGCGTGCCATTTTAGAAATGCTGTCTGCAGCTTTTTGTCATATAATAATGCATACATTTTATAGGTGAAATCTGAGCTCCATCAAGTAGTATTCCAGGTTTCTTGGAGTATGCAGATGTCAAAAGTTTCTATAAAGTGGATCCAGTGCGGGAGTATCATCTTCGACCTCACCCCTGCCACATTCCACGTCACCATCTGTAGCTGGCACATGTCCTCCGACATGGAGATCTTAGGAGGGCTAGATCTTAATGCCAGCAATTCTACACAGGCCTGGTGATGGCAAGATTAAGGGTGGGCAGAGTTGGCGGGGTGCAACTACGCGGAGTTCCACGGAGTTGAAAAAAAACTCAGTGGAACTCCGCTCCCCTCCACCTACAATAAAAATGTAAAAATTAGGAAATAAACACTTACCTGCACTGGCGTCTCCACGCTGCCCTCCTCCTCACCGTGGTCTCCTCCTCGCCGGTCGCAAACCCCTACGTTGTACATCTTGCGAGGACTGCACATGCGTGCATGCGCGCGCATGCGCAGTACTCCCAAGACGTACAAACTAGGGTTTGTGACCGGCGAGGACGGTGTATGGCGAGGAGGAGGGACCACGGCGAGGAGGAGGGCAGCCCGGAGATGCCAGAGCAGGTAAGTGTTTATTTCCTACTCTTTTTTGGGTGTGGGTGCAGGGACTAACTCCGCTCCGCCGCGGAGTCGGAGTTTTTGCCTAAACTCTACGTTCCCAACAGAGCGCAGAGTTGGCAAAACTCTGAAAACTCCACCGGCAGAGCGGAGTTTGACGCCCAGCGTTAGGCAAGATGTAGAAAGTGTAGCACCCCTGGAGACCCTTCCCTAGATGTAGGTAAACCCCAGGACTCTGAAGCCTTTTGTCCATTAGTAGTAGCACTGCTCTCCTTTACTGGAGATATCGGGGCTACCTGACTCACCGGGGCTGGGCTTAAATCACACCGATTAAGTCAATCGTTTGTGGCCAAAGTCGAATCTTGGCCAGAGTATGGAGTGGCGGTGGGGATATTAGTTGTCAGGTTAGGAGTCTGATACTTAAATTGAATACAAGTTCTCGCGGGAGGGCAGGTTCTTGTTTCCAGAGCGACTAGACTGTGAACCAATCTACCGTCAACCAAGGTCAGTTCTATATAATCCGTAGGGCTATGGTGAGAGGAATACCTTCTTACTCGCAGAATGTCGTCCCAAATTACTGACCTACATCCTCTCACATGCCTAATCCAATGGATTACTTTATTCCTGAGCAAGTCTTTGCCTTCCAACCTCTGGTTAACGATATTTTTCGGGACATTCGTCATATAGATCCTATTGGAAGTTAGACTAGTCAACACCCGATGTACCTAAGTGACAATCTCCCCTACGGACAATTCTTGCAAATTAGGAGGAATTGTCTGCAGAGGGTCGGTTGCTTCAAGGAATCCGACCTCTTGCAAGCTCCAAGAACGAGGATATCGCTAGGGATTACTCAAGCGGTCACGCAAGCGAGCATGGTACTGCCCTTGGAACACATCGCTGGAACCTAGAGAGAGAGCTGACAACTCACAGCAAAGAATAATCTGTAGCACCACTTTTTGCACCAGAAGCAATGACATCAAAATGATCATCGATAGACACTGGGAGCTAATCTCAGATGAAGTCGACATGAAGAAGAAACCGATGTATGCCCTTAAAAAGGGCAATGCTGTTACCAACCATGGTGTTAGTGCGGTGCTCAGATCCCAAACTAATTCGCATCTGTTTTCCCATTGGAATGTAACTTCCATTGGAGGCCATTTCGGCTGCGGATGCTGCTAAGCCTGGGCTCTCACGTTGACCCTTAAGGATTTCACACAGAATACCCGTAGCTACATCTTGAAAAATCATACCAATTTCAACAGTATGGACTTAATCTATGTTATTAAATGTCCTTGTGATCAATGGTATGTGGGCCAGACGCGCCAGAAAGTTAAGGCTAGAATCTTGCAACATTCAGCAGGACACGTCTCAAATAAGGCTCCGGGTTTTCGTTTTTACAGATTTTGACAGATAAATACAGACAGAAAACAGTGTTTCCTGTCTGTATTTATTTTTAAACGCAGAAAAATACTGAGAATTGTGCTTCTTATGAGTGACTCTTCATTCTGTCTTTCGTAATATTCCAGGACAACAGAGGAGCAGATAGACAGCATGGAGAGTTAAAACAAGTTGAGATTTCCCTACATACAAGCATATGTTAATATATATTTGTAGTATAATGCTGATATTTACTGGTGGGTGTAGTGTTTTGCCTTATTTGGCAGCTTTATTTGGGAAAACGCCACAGGCATTGAAGTATGAGCACGTTTATCAGTTAAATTAATGTGTAAATATATCATTTTACAATTCCATTTATTCTCAAAAAACAAAATTAATATGGATAAATACCAATAAGATAAAAAAATAAATATGGATAAATAGAATGTATGACAATACAACACATTCCTTTGCAACACATGCCTTTACCACACATGCGTTACATCGTGAATGCCATTATCATACATAACCTTTACCATGCATTTTTTACGAGTATGCCTTTACCACGCATGCCTTTACAACGAATTTCGTTGTAAAGTATGTATGTTAAAGACCTATGCAGGCTAAAGGTTTTCACAACCTCTTCCCTAAAACTAGACCCCAACGTGACCCCCCGACCCCCAGCCCTTTTTAAAAATACCCGACCCCTGCCCTAAGCCCTAAAACTTGACCCCCCCAATCCCCTCCGGCCCCCAGCCCTTTTAAAAGCGCTAAATACGTACCCCCTCCACCCCCCCGCCCCAGGCCCAATCCCCCTTACCTTAACAGGACGATGACAACGAGGCAACTCTTCTGAGGAGCGGCACAGGTCGTCAAGAGGAAGTGGAAGGGTCTCTCCGTTTCCACTAACGACGCCGATAGCCTTGACCATGTTGATTCGGGCGCCTTACAAGACACAAATTAATGTTTCTGTTTGCTTGATCGTTATTCTATTTTTGTAATGCTCTGGCCAAATACACATTAATGTGGTAGACCATGGATTTATTGCCCACTGAATGGTTCTGACCTTCTGAACTTTGTACAGCATCTCTTGTGTAAGGATAGCGTTAGTTATTCAATTTGTATTTGTCCTTTTTTCTAAACTCTAAGGCGCTGGTTAATGGATCATTTTAGTCCAGAGATGCATCTGTCTTTATCAATAATGCATTAAAGTCTTATTGAGGTCACATACATTTATGTGGTCACATGTATGCATAAGCATTGGCCAATGTCCTAGTCACCTGACTCACCACATATGTGTTGCCCTAATGTTTCTTCTACCTCCCTTTGTCTATGGGAAGTACATTATTTGAGCCCAAGAAGAAGTTCTTATTCTTCACATTTAGCAATATGCTTTCTTCCCATCCACCGTGCAGGGATACTAAATGAGCAAGACTTTACTTTTTGGCAGCCTTCTCTATCCACACAGCTGGTTGGACGTTTCCCTATACACTTTATTGACATCTACTGTTGTAGCTACAATATTGAAATACTTTCTTTTTTGTTACTGAGAACTAGCTGATTGTGGTCACGTTAGTGTGTATTTAGGCCCACTTGGGCAGAATTTGTTGTACCGTAAGCCCACAGTGGCGGATTGGGGATATACACATTTTTCGACAATTTAAGAATTTCATGTATTCAATGATATACCAGCCCACTGGGGTATGACGATCATTAGCCCACTAGTGCGGAATTGTATAATATCCGAGTTTGTTTGTCGAATATGCACAATGGAAATTATTGTTAAGCACGTCATGGTAGCCTTTAACATGTTTTTCATACACTGGTGGCACGTGCATATCAGCATATTGTCAGTTTGAGTAACATTGCAGCTTTATATTGTCCGTGTATAGGAAGTCACCACTTCAAAATGGATGCCATCTTTGCTAAGCTTGTAATGTGATATGTGGTCCTACCTTTATATTTATTTTTGGTGTGCACTATATGTAATAGATTGATACAAACGGTCTTTGACCCGTGAACAAGGTGCGGCTGCAACGAAACGCGTCGGGCGTTGTTTGCCACATGTATTATTAAATTTCACGCTACTAAGGAATTGGGCTCGGCTTCATTTGTCTATCGACAAAGGAATGTTGGGATATATATATATATATATGTGTATATATATATATATATACAAAATCCAATTTTGCGGTATTACTGGCGTGCTGCCAGACCGCTGGTGGTGCTCGGAAGTTTAGCGCTACCGCTAGCGCTTAGAAATGTACAGCATAATTCCCCAACCGAATCAGATTGAGGAGCCAGCACTCGTTGTCGTGAGGGTTCTCTTGTTTATTGCATGGATTCCAGCAAACACATGGACTCAACAGGGACGCGTTTCAGCAGACAAGCTGCCTTTCTCAACCTAACATGCGCCATATTGGTGCTTCTATTTAAAGCATGCACAACATTAAAACTGGAGATGCACTACGCTATGCACTGATTGGGTAAGTACAAGCATGTGGGCTAACGGTGTTTCATTCAAACCAGCATAATCACAATTATTTGGAAAGAACCGCAACAGTGTAAATCCTGCAAACCAAGTTGCTTTAAGGATTATTTACTATCTGTGCAACAAAGCGTTATGCCCTCCAGTTCAACTTATTTTCAAAACCTCCCAACATGCTTCATAATGTTGCATACAAAACCCGGACTGGATTTATACAAGTCTTCCAATTACAAAAAAAGGCATCTTCCTAATGTCTTTCTTTTAAAATTCAAAAGCGCACATTTTACAAGTTAAAAGATCTATTTTAAGCATAATCGTCCACCTTTTCATTCGTCTGCTCCTTCAAAGTACGTGTGTCTCTGAGAACAATCTGCTCTCTACTCAGAAACAATTCACTCTAAAAAAAAGGGAACCAGATGTCCGAATTCACAGGAGAAAGACTTACAGTGGCGATTTTATAAACTTCAAATCCACGTGCCTGGTGCAATCAATTCCGATAAGCAACAGTACAGTCTCACGAATCCACCGCTTCCTTGGTCAGTGCCAATTGCGGTGCCCAGCTCCATCGCAGGAATGGTTATACCAGGGTGAGGATGTGCTCTTAAGCAGAGGAGCTTTAGTCCCCGCCAAGGAAGTCTGAGCTCCCAGCGTTTGAACCTCCTCCTCTACATGCGCCTTCTCCTCTTCTCCATTGCCACATTCCTTGCATGGGGGCACGCCTGTCTCAACATACAAAATCCAATTTTGCGGTATTACTGGCGTGCTGCCAGACCGCTGGTGGTGCTCGGAAGTTTAGCGCTACCGCTAGCGCTTAGAAATGTACAGCATAATTCCCCAACCGAATCAGATTGAGGAGCCAGCACTCGTTGTCGCACAACATTAAAACTGCGGTTCTTTCCAAATAATTGTGATTATGCTGGTTTGAATGAAACACCGTTAGCCCACATGCTTGTACTTACCCAATCAGTGCATAGAGTAGTGCATCTTCAGTTTTAATGTTGTGCATGCTTTAAATAGAAGCACCAATATGGCGCATGTTAGGTTGAGAAAGGCAGCTTGTCTGCTGAAACGCGTCCCTGTTGAGTCCATGTGTTTGCTGGAATCCATGCAATAAACAAGAGAACCCTCACGACAACGAGTGCTGGCTCCTCAATCTGATTCGGTTGGGGAATTATGCTATATATATATATATATATACTATCACCGCCACCATCCGGAAGTTGTGTGGAGCTTCAAAATGCGGCGGTCCTGGATGGGGCCCGGAACCCCCTTCATATCCACACGCAAATTCTCCTTAATGCAAGAATAATCCAGGACACTCACAGCTGCTTCATGAATTTTATTGGCAAGATTCGCTCAGTACCGACGCGTTTCGCCTTTCAGCGGTACCGTGAAAAAGCTGAAAGGCGAAACGCGTCGGTACTGAGCTGAATCTTGCCAATAAAATTCATGAAGCTAGCCGTGAGTGTCCTGGATTATTCTTGTATTAAGGAGAATTTGCTGTGGATATATATATATACTCCATTTTAAATAACATGAGATTTTTGCACGTCATTTCACGCAAACAGCACTTTAGACACAGAGCACTTTAGATTCCTTTTATGGGGGTTGTTCATTGTGCTGCTAAAGAGAAGGATCAGGCACTGGCCATAGAGTTGAACAAATAATTGAAAATAATATTGATTTTGTTCAATGGGATCCAACACGATCTGAAAGCCCTCGTTAACTTTGGGGATCAGATATAGTCACTATGAGTACAGAATAGTGACGTAATTTGGGCACAATGCACAGATCACTTTATGCAACACAGAGACGTTGTACAGTAGCAACTTTATTAGTACTTATCGTTAATGAAATTTTGAGTGGTGTATATTTGAGATTTTGCAACTCCTTTATAAAAACGAGGCACTTTATTGTAAATATGAAGTATGGCAATAGTAAAATGGGCAGAGGATTGTGGTAGCCTGAGTCCAAATCCCATAGGGAATATTTATTGTAAATGCTCTCGTGCACATATGTGCAGACAGAGGGCCGCATGATTGGATGAAGTTGCACCACCAATGTTGTTTGAACAGTAATGCATTATTAAGTATTTTGTGGCATTGACTGGAGCATTGAGTATATTAATTGTTTGAGCGGTGCGAATGGCCCGGGAAGTTTGGGTCAGAAGGTACAGTCTGGCACTGGCCAGTGATGCAAAAAGTTGTGATTTTAACACTTTTCAATCGAAGATGGTGTCTTTATATCATCTTTATGGCATGGCATTGGAAATGGATATTGATGAATTTTATGTATAATTTGGTGAATAATTTTGTACATAACTGCCAAAACCGCTCAGAAATACAATTTATAAAATTTATATAATTTATATATTTTATACATTTTATTGGATGCATTTAAATCTATATATTATGTACAGAACAAGTTTTATTACCCAGTCAATGAGATTGTATGTAAAGTGTTGCACTGTCACTTTTTTCACCCTTGTTCAAAATTTATTCACATAGGCACTGTCACTTTAAAAATTTGGATCTGCTATAAAAATGTAAAAACATGGCGGCGAAACAGGTTTGACAAAGACTGCTCGTGCAGTCGAAACGCGTTACCTGACCTTTCGTGGCTCGAAAATAAATCCTTTGGAAGCTATCCCGAGCGTGCTGGAGTCTGTCTCTTATGGGGGAACAGTCGTCTTGAATCATATATATATCAGGAGCAGAGCGTGCAATCAGCACGTCTCATTTTGACATATAACCGCCAACACAAAGCCCTACGGAAAATAGTTAATAAAAATTGGGCTTTGGTTCAGAATGATTCGGTTTTAGAGGGCACAGTTACCAATAGCCCCAAAATCACGTTTAGAAAAGCTCGCTCCATGAGCAATTCCCTCGTAAAAAGCAGCCCTGAGATTAAATCCATGACAACATGGCTGAATGCGAGGAATGGCTTTATCAAATGTGCCATATGCAAGGCCTGTAAATATGGGATAAATAGAACATCTTATATAACTCCATTTAAACCTAAGCCTGTAGTCATCAACAAAAAACTCAACTGCAAAACAGAATATGCAGTATATGTGCTGGAGTGTTCGTGTGGCCTGCAGTATGTGGGTAGTACCAAGCTGCAGGTCCACAAGCGAATACTCCAGCATATTAGGCCATCACTAACAATGATGAAGCCTATCCGGTAGCAAGACATTTTAAAGCCTCACATAATAACAACTTGGAGGATCTGAGATATTTTGTTATCGATACAGTCTTACCTCTCAGACGAGGAGGCAACCGTGAGTCAATGCTGAGAAAACTGGAAACTCGCTATATACTTGAGTTAGATAGCAAAACTCCTAACGGTTTGAATTCCAGTGAGGATTTCTACACCTGCCTGTTGTTAGGATTTCGGCAGCAGATGCCCTTGTAGGAGAAATGTCGGTACCTTGATGCATGTGTACTTCCCTCGTTAGTTCACAGTGTGAGTTCTTTTGTGACGACCCCTACCTGCTATAAGAGGCCGTCTCACCCAATTGCCAATGCTTGACTTACTATCCCTAACTAGTGACCACGCCCCTTCGAGCTGGAGTTGAGTACCTGCTCTTTGGATTGATTCCTGGTATCCGGCTTGAACTCTTCTATCCCGAGTTGCCTTGTCTACTTCTGCTATCCATCAGAAGTTCTGTTCCTTCCCTGACGAGCGTGTGTCTCGCTGATCCGCTCCTCTCCCCACGGAGCCGGCCAGCGTGCCACGCCTTCCCTTGCTGACCTGCCTTCGTGAAAGCGTCTGTGCCGCTGATCCGCTCCTTTCCCCACGGAGCCGGCCAGCGCGTCACGCCATCTGCTGCCGACCCACCTTCGAGAAAGCGTGTGCGCCTCTGATCCGCTCCTCTCCCTACGGAGCCGGCCAGCGCGCCACGCCATCTTTTCCTGTCCCGCTTTCTTGAAAGCGTGTGCGCCGCTGATCCGCTCCTCTCTCTACGGAGCCGGACAGCGCGCCACGCCCTCTTTTCCAGTCCCGCTTTCTTGAAAGCGTGTGCGCCGCTGATCCGCTCCTCTCCCTACGGAGCCGGCCAGCGCGCCACGCCGTCTTTTCCTCTCCCGCTTTCGTGAAGCGTGAGTGCCGCTGATCCGCTCCTTTCCCTACGGAGCCGGTCAGTAATTCTTGGAATCCCCACTCCCCTTAACAAACTAGGGGACTCTCCCTCTTTTTGAATCACCCAACGTGACCTTGAGTGGTTGTGGAAGTGAGAGGTTGTGTTTGTCGTCCCTTAGTAGTTCATCTTCTCAGTATTCCCTTACCTGCACTTCCTGGTCTTTCATCGATTGGGCCTGGGTTATGCGCTCATAGGACGCTGAGAAATATCAGAATATCCTGGGACTCTATCACTGGTAAGTGAACTGCATATGTTGGGAAGTGACATGCATTAATGTTCTTGACTACTGTTTAGTTCTTGAGGAGTAAGACCAGTCTTATTTGTTATCTCTTTTGTTTAGCTTCTCTGTGGAACCAGCTCCCCACTACCACGCTACCTGGTGTCATCTCTGGGGAAAGAGTGGTGGTCACTCTATGCGTTATTCCCCTTACTTTTGGTTAGCAGCGTCTTGTGAGTGAGTTACTATACCTCCTCCAGGAGTTGTTGTCTAAAGGTGGGGGGAACTAATTTCTTTGCTCCTGTGGAATCTCACGTGGATTGGACTTCAGACCCGACAGAAAGTCAAGCCCAAGAGTTATTTCCACCTGAGCAAAGATGAATACTGACGGGGCTAGCGCCCTCTAGATCCCTCTCTCCACTCATCTTTATTAGGTCCCTCAGTAGAGGAACTTGCGGCAGTTCTAGTTGAATTGCAATCGGAGGTAGGGAGGTTAAGGTCTGAAAATCAGAGATTACAGACAGAGTTACTACAATCAAAGTCACAGAATTCAGTAGACCCTAGGAACCCTGGTACCCTTCCAAAGACCCGGAAAAGTTATATTCAGCCTGCGCATTTTTCAGTTCCGTCCCATAGTCCCAATTCCTCCACAAGGGTAGATAGCAACATACCTCCTGTTCACTTTACTGTTCATACTCCCAGCCCAGTTCCACTAGCTATGCCAGAGAGGTTCAACGGAGACAGTGCTAGATTTAGCGTCTTCATGAACCAATGTCAGCTACAGTTCCTGTGTAAGGCGGCATCGTTTCCAGACGACGCTGCTAAAGTAGCCTTTGTTATATCTTATTTAGCAGGCAATGCTGCAGATTGGGCTGTTCCATTGGTAGAAAACAACGATCCATTATTATATGACTTTATGCTATTTCAGGATAAGATGAAGAGTCTTTTTTCAAAACATACCTTTATGCAGGCCAGCGATAATGCTCTTCTCAATCTTAGGCAGGGATCCAAGGACCTACTTACGTATATAACTAACTTTAATAGGCTGGTAGCTGAAAACGCATTGGCCTGAGGAAAAAGAACCTCTCTGTTTTATCGAGGGTTAAACGATGAACTTAAAGATTTGTTGTCTCAAATAGTAGATCCTCCTGATGACTGCTCTGCCTTCATAGATATGACGGTCAAGTTGGATCATAGACTCCATGAAAGGAAAGGGGAAAAATCACGTCTTACTCTTTCTAAATATATGATGTTAAAACCTGAAAAGAAAGACATTAAAGACGTTGCTGAGCCTATGCAGATTGGAGGACTGAGGAGTCCGCTGTCTGCTGAAGAAAAAGACAAGAGGAGAAAGAACAATCTCTGTTTATATTGCGGGAAAGGAGGACATTATGCTCGTGAGTGTCCAATCAGACCTCGTTCCGTTGCTAAGAAAATCGCAAGTAGTATTCTTCCTACTTATATGGAGGAAAACTAGAAGACTTGAAGAAAGCAGAGACCAATTCTTCAAGTGTTGTCTTTTCTACGGTCTCTACCACAAAGAAAATCCTTCCCCTAGTACCAAGACACTTTACCTTGTCCATTACTTTGGTGATATCTCCTCAATGTCGAAAGAACATGTCTATATTATTGGACTCAGGGGCCACAGGGAATTTTCTTGATATTCAGTTGGCCCGAGATGTCGGAATCCCTTTCTTATTGAAACCTCATCCTGAACCGGTGAGAGCGGTAGATGGGTCTGAGTTATCATCTGGATTGATTACCTATCAGACTCCCCGATTGTAATGGTGTGTAATAACGGACATTCAGAATCTATAGTCTTTGATCTTATAGACACCCCCAATTTCGGCGCTATCCTGGGGGTTCCCTGGCTACAAGTTCACAATCCCCAAATAGACTGGGTGACTCGAACAGTGACACTAAAATCTCATCATTGCATGATAAACTGTTACCAAGAAGCAAGTGAATGGAATAGTTCGCTTTGCTGTGCGGTACATATAATGTCCACAGTTCCTGACCTTCCGGCGCACTATGAGGAATACCTAACTGTCTTTGGCGAAGTTAAAGCCTCTGCCTTACCTCCGCACAGAAGCTATGATTGTCGCATTGATTTAGTACCCGGAGCAACCTTGCCAGTTAGTCGTATTTATGCCCTAACTGCACCTGAAACTGAATACTTGCAGAAATACATCGAAGAAATGCTGGAAAAAAGGGTTCATACGTCACTCTACATCTCCAGTGTCCTCTCCCATCTTTTTTATTCCAAAGCGAGAAGGGGTCTTCGAGCGTGTTTGGATATCGCGCCCTTAACAAAGTCACCATAAAGAATAAATATCCCCTACCACTTATTTCAGTTCTTTTGGATCAGGTACGAGGAGCTAAGATCTTTGCAAAATAGATCTTAGAGGAGCCTACCATCTCATTCGTATTAAACATGGAGATGAATGGAAAACAGCATTCCGTGCCAAATTTGGGTTATTTGAGTACTGCGTAATGCCGTTTGGTCTTTGTAATGCTCCAGCAGCATTTCAATTTTTTGTTAACGAAATACTAAGAGAATACCTTGATGTCTTCGTGATCGTCTATATCAACGATATCCTGATTTATTCACAAACAGAACAAGATCATATTATCCACGTTACAAAAATCTTGAAAACACTGAAGGAAAACCAATTATTCGCCAAACTTGACAAGAGCACCTTCCATACCACCAGAGTGGAGTTTCTAGGATTTGTGATATCTCCTGAAGGCGTACATATGGACCCCAAAAAGATAGAAGCCTTGGTTAACTGGTCTAGTCCCTGTACAGTAAAAGAGGTGCAATCTTTTATAGGCTTTGCCAATTTTTACCGCAGATTTATAGATCACTTTTCTGAATTATTAACACCCATTACTCGACTTCTGCGGAAAGGAGTACAGTTTGAATGGAATCAAGAAGCAGAACGAGCCTTCTGCATTTTAAAGGAACGATTCACTACCGCTCCTGTCATCAAACATGCTGATAATACGCAACCTTATTACGTTGAAGCAGACGCTTCTCAGTATGCGGTGGGAGGAGTTCTCTCTCAGAGAGATACTAACACAGGACGCTTGCATCCTGTTGCTTACTATTCTAAAACCCTATTGCCTGCTGAACAGAACTACACAATTGGAGAACGTGAACTATTGGCCATCAAGCTTGCCTTCCAGGAGTGGAGACACTATTTGTTAGGATCCCCACATATAGTTACCATCTACTCTGATCATAGAAATCTCCAATATTTTCGGTCAGCACGAGCACTCACTCCCCGTCCAAATGAGATGGGTTTCATTCTTTAGTGAGTATGATTTCGTTATCACTTATCGCCCTGGATCTCAACATGGCAAGGCAGATGCACTCTCTCGACTTGGTCCAGAGAAAGTTGCCTCTCCTGAATGTTATCCCCCTTTTTTCTGACAAAAAAATTATAGGGGTAGAATGCCATGGGGACGTCACTCCTTGGGGTTTATAGACAAACTAAAAGAATACTACCGTACCATCCCTTCTGAAGAATGGGAAAACGATCCCCTGAATCAGATCAGAGACCAGTTGTATTATCACGAAAACAAATTATACATACCAACTGTTGCATTGCAAAAACAACTATTGCTCTGGTGCCACAATAGCTCACTGGCTGGACATCCAGGGAGTAGCAAAACCCTCAAGATCTGTCAGAGATGGTTTTGGTGGGAAGAAATAGCCAAAGATATTATAGCCTTTGTCAATTCGTGTTCCACCTGTGCTCGACAAAAGCCTCACATTGTGCTCCGGCCGGGTTATTGAGAACCACTGCCGTTCCCCCTTCCCCTGGCATTCCATTAGCATGGATTTTATTACAGATCTCCCGAGAAGTCAGGGATACAACACCATCTTTGTAGTGGTAGATATGTTAACCAAGATGGCCCATTTTGTCCCTCTAAAAAACTTACCCACATCCAAAGAATTAGTGCATATTTTTCTAGAACATGTAATCAGATTACATGGTCTTCCTTCGATAATCATTTCAGACAGAGGGGCCCAATTTGTGTCCAAATTTTGGCAAGGCATGTGTAAGACACTGGGTATAGATCACAGACTCTCCACCGCTTATCATCCCCAAACCGATGGTCAAACCGAAAGAACGAACCAGACTTTAGAACAATATTTACGTTGTCTGTTAGCCACAATCACAAGTGACTGGTCCCGAGCTCTCCCTATGGCTGAATTTGTCTATAACAATTCCACACATTCTTCTACTGGTGTGTCTCCTTTCTTTTCACATTAGCACAACACCCTAAATTCCTGCCTATTTCTCTTCCCTCAGAATTAGAGAGTATCCCTGCTCTTAAAGATCATCACAAAGTTCTTTTGTCCAACTGGGACAACGCAAAAAAGAATTACACCGAGCCAAAGAAGCCATGAAACTACAGGCTGATAAACACAGACGTCCTGAACCTGCTTATCAAGTAGGAGACAAGGTGTGGTTATCAACTAGAAATCTGAGATTGAGAGGCTCTAAAAAATTACAACCTAGATACATAGGTCCTTATCTGGTAAAGAGAGTAATAACACCTGTTACAGTACACCTGCAGTTGCCAGACGACATGCAAATACACCCTGTATTTCATTGCTCCTTAGTCAAAAGATACATACCCCCTCTAGTCCCTGAGAAGCCTCCTCCCCCAATAATCATAGAGGGTGAAGAGGAATATGAAGTGAACATGATTTTAGATTCCCGCAAACACAGAGGCAAAATACAGTACCTCATTGATTGGGTAGGCTATGCCCCAGAGGATAGGTCCTGGGAGCCTGCTGAAAATATTCATGCCCCTGTGTTGATTCGCAGATTCCATGCACTCCATCCTTCAAAACCCCGCCCGGGAATAGGCCTTTGGGTGGGAGAACTGTTAGGATTTCGGCAGCAGATGCCCTTGTAGGAGAAATGTCGGTACCTTGATGCATGTGTACTTCCCTCGTTAGTTCACAGTGTGAGTTCTTTTGTGACGACCCCTACCTGCTATAAGAGGCCGTCTCACCCAATTGCCAATGCTTGACTTACTATCCCTAACTAGTGACCACGCCCCCTTCGAGCTCGGAGTTGAGTACCTGCTCTTTGGATTGATTCCTGGTATCCGGCTTGAACTCTTCTATCCCGAGTTGCCTTGTCTACTTCTGCTATCCATCAGAAGTTCTGTTCCTTCCCTGACGAGCGTGTGTCTCGCTGATCCGCTCCTCTCCCCACGGAGCCGGCCAGCGCGCCACGCCATCTTTTCCTGTCCCGCTTTCTTGAAAGCGTGTGCGCCGCTGATCCGCTCCTCTCTCTACGGAGCCGCCCAGCGCGCCACGCCCTCTTTTCCAGTCCCGCTTTCTTGAAAGCGTGTGCGCCGCTGATCCGCTCCTCTCCCTACGGAGCCGGCCAGCACGCCACGCCGTCTTTTCCTCTCCCGCTTTCGTGAAAGCGTGAGTGCCGCTGATCCGCTCCTTTCCCTACGGAGCCGGTCAGTAATTCTTGGAATCCCCACTCCCCTTAACAAACTAGGGGACTCTCCCTCTTTTTGAATCACGCAACGTGACCTTGAGTGGTTGTGGAAGTGAGAGGTTGTGTTTGTCGTCCCTTAGTAGTTCATCTTCTCAGTATTCCCTTACCTGCACTTCCTGGTCTTTCATCGATTGGGCCTGGGTTATGCGCTCATAGGACGCTGAGAAATATCAGAATATCCTGGGACTCTATCACTGGTAAGTGAACTGCATATGTTGGGAAGTGACATGCATTAATGTTCTTGACTACTGTTTAGTTCTTGAGGAGTAAGACCAGTCTTATTTGTTATCTCTTTTGTTTAGCTTCTCTGTGGAACCAGCTCCCCACTACCACGCTACCTGGTGTCATCTCTGGGGAAAGAGTGGTGGTCACTCTATGCGTTATTCCCCTTACTTTTGGTTAGCAGCGTCTTGTGAGTGAGTTACTATACCTCCTCCAGGAGTTGTTGTCTAAAGGTGGGGGGGAACTAATTTCTTTGCTCCTGTGGAATCTCACGTGGATTGGACTTCAGACCCGACACCTGTAATTATCATGACTTATCATGATTATTGTGCCTGTAATCATCATGGATTTTATGCATTTAACCTATTTTTAAACATCTCGTGGGTTTACATATGCTGCCTCATTTTTTACATTTATACATTTTTAACAATTTTTTGTTTCATTGTTTTAGCTTTCACACAATGGTAATTTTTAATGTCTTAAACCAGGTTTCGAAATCACGGCTGTGAGGGAACTGGTGGGAGATTAGTTTGTTTAGAAAACACACACAATTGTTTTAATTTGACATAGGTTAAGAACAAAGCCCACTGGGGCACGATTCACTACTTTTCCTTGATTCTTTTATGGTCATGTTTTTATTATATTAAAAACATTTCTATACAGTGGGATATAGTGCGGTATTCAAACTGGGCATACTCACTTGTTGAGGCACATGAGCTAAAGCAACTAAGTACAATGGGATTTTAGAAAATGAATTACTGTTTTCTTTTAAGTCTTATGTGATGTTGTTTTTAGCTTGCTTTTAGCATATTTTAAACTATCTTTTATTATGCTATGCGTGTCATTTATATATATTCATTTATTTATTTATTAATAATTATATGAAATGTGGTTTTGTCTGGGGAAACTTTTCTCGATACAATATTATATAATGACACAATATTGCCCATGATACAAGGATTTAGATACATTGTATCTGTTCTTCTATGTCTATGAACGATTGTCAAGCACTGGCACTTTAAATAGGTGAAAGCACCACATCAGCGCATCATGTGATCAAGGCATCGTGGATGCCGAAACGCGTAATGGCGATGGTGCAGGGCGTTCTTTTGAAATAAAACACACATTGCACCTTAATGGGTCTGTTTTCGTCTGTCCAGGAGTGGATGTTATGTGGCGAAGTCCAGGGATATATATATATATATATATATATATATATATATATATATATATTACCTACTGGCGCCAGTAGGTAGTTATAGTTAGGACCTAGTTTCCATAGAAAAAGCATTTAGCATTTTTTGATTTGCCAATATCTTTGGTGCCGTTTGACGAATCTTCGCGAAATTTTCAAAACTAATGGCCCACTCCAGTCAGCTCCTGTCTTGAAAGTTTCGGGATAATTCATCAAGCAGGGGCCGAGAAAAAAGGGGGGTCCCAAAACACGTTTTCTCCACGTTAATTTCCATAGGAAACTTTAGACAAAGCTACAGCCCGAACTGCTGAACGGAATTACACCAAATTTGGCAAAAAGGTAGCTTGTGGTTCAGAAAGCGTGCTTTTTTAAAATGGGTTTAAATGGTGTAAATCCGTTCAGTAGTTCCTGAAATATTCATGTTTAAAAAAATTATATATCTGTGACCGAGGAGGATTCACGAACCCTCCTGAGTACAAGCTTGATTCTGATTGGCTGCCAACACTTCAAACCAAGAAGTGTTGGCAGCCATCTTGTGACTCAGTAGAACCGAGTCACAAGAAAAAAGGTTAAAAAAAGAAAAGGGGGCAGGGTAGAAATACCCTGACCCCCTAGATGTGGGACCCCCAGGGCCCAAAAAAGCATTCACTCATCAATACAGCCACTGATATATGTACTCATACACCTATACAAATACTCACACACCGCCACTCACCCATAGAGTTACTCACACACCTAGTCAGTCACCCAAAGAATCAATCACACTGCGATTTACTCATTATACAGTTATACACACACCACCTCACTTATTCATACAGATATTAACACATACAATCACTGGTAGGTTATGCACCTACTAAATCATCCATTCAGACACTCATACACCCACTCATTCTTCGAATACACCTTGGCGTATATATAGATAACATTCTTAAACTTTTCAGAAACACTCAGTCACTGGATGATGTCATCAGTGATGTCATACACCCACTCATTCTTCAATACACCTTGGCATATATATATATATAAAACATACTTAAACTTTTCAGAAACACACAGTCACTGGATGATGTCATCAGTGATGTCATTTGAGATGTCATCAGTGATGTCATCAGTGATGTCACTGACCATGTCATGAGTGATGTAATATGTGACGTCATCAGCAGTGCATTGCGGGGGTGCGAGTTATAGTTAGCTCAACTAACTATAACGTCCGAATTTCTCTGGTTTTGTATGAGTGAAATGTCCAACTAACTATAACGTCCCTGAAACCTGTGGTCTTTTCAGTGAATATATATATATATATATATATATATATATGCATATATATATATATATATATATTATCTACTGGCGGTCGCCAGTAGATAGTTATAGTTACAACCTATTATCCATAGGAAATCCGCGACATTCTATTTGAAATAACTCTCTTGCCGGTTGACGTATCTTCGCAAAATTTTCAAACTTTGTGGCCCGCTCCGGTCCGCTCCTACCCTGAAAGTCTCGGGGGATTCGTCAAGCGGGGGCCGAGAAAAAAGGGGGTCCCAAAACACGTTTTCCCCATGCATTTTTCCATAGGAAACTTTAGACACGGCTACAGCCCGAACTGCTGAACGGAATTACACCAAATTTGGCAAAGAGGTAGTTCTTGGTTCAGAAAGAACCCTTTTTGTTAAATGGTGTAAATCCGTTCAGTAGTTGCTGAGAAAATGAAAAGTAAAAAAGATAGTGATATCTAGGGCCGCGGATCCTCCGAGCATGAGCTTTATGTTAATTGGCTGTCAACACTCCAAACCAGGAAGTGTTGGCAGCCATTTTGTCCCTCGGTAGAACCGAGGGACAGAAACAAGTGCGCAAAGCGCACAAAGGGGGCAGGGTAGAAACACCCTGACCCCCTAGATCTGCGCTTCGATGTTAATTGGCCCCCGGGTGGGCCAAGTCCCGGGGGCATGCTGGGGGGGGGTTAATTTTATGTGTGGGGGCCTCTAAGGGCCCCCAAGTCCCGGGGACCACCACCCCCGGGGCCTTATGTGTAATGGTGCGGGAGGGCTCTGAGCCCTCCCGCAGCCCCGGAGACCACCACCTCCCCGGGGCTTCTTTTTCAAATTAAAAACCTGTGTGGGGGGCTCCAGCCCCCACACGCCCGGAGACCACCACCTCCCCGGGGCACTAAGAAAATTAAAATGGGGGTCCGTTTTGGACCTCCAAGCCCCGAGGACCACCACCTCCCGGGGCTTTCAAAATGTAAGGAGGGGGCCGCGCGGCCCCCCCTCCTGGAGCCTGTGGTGGCCCTGGGGACCGCCACCCCCAGGGTCGGCTCCTGCAGTGTCCCGGGGTGCCTACCCCGGGACACTGCTGTTTGCAATGACAGGACGGGAGCCTCGCGGCTCCCGTCCTGTCATTGCAAACTTGCTTTGGATATTGGAAGAGAGAGCAGGAAACCTGCTCTCTCTTCCAATATCCAAAGCACATTGCTTTTCACGTGGGGAGCAGCATGTTAGCTGCTCCCCATGTGTGCAGCAATGCCGGCTCCCGTAGGACACGGGGAGCCGGCGGGACTGTGGGGGATTGGGGACCCCCACAGTCCCCAACGAGACCAGGCCCCGGGGATGGGGTCCCCGGGGCCATAAGAGGCCACGGAGGGGGGCCACGCAGCCCCCTCCCCAAAGTAACAAAAAAAAAAAAAAAAAAGTGCAAGGCCGGCCCGGGGGATGGGGTCCCCGGGGCCTTAATAGCCTGAGGAGGGGGCCACGCAGCCCCCTCCAAATAAAAAAAAAAGAGGCCATGCCCGGGGGATGGGGTCCCCAGGGCCAATACAGGCCCAGGGAAGGGGGCCACGCGGCCCCCTTCCCGTTTTTTTTTTATTTTAATAAAAAAAGGGAGGTAAGGCCCTGGGGATGGGGTCCCAGGGCCTAAAAATAGGAGAAAGGAAGGGGGCCACACAGCCCCCTTCAGGGAAAAAAAAACAAAAAACGATCGGGCCCGTAGGCCCCGCCCCTTCCTTCACCACTCTGCAAACGCGCCCCTGGCGCGTTTGCAGAGGGGAATGAATTCCCCTTGAATACTGGGGTCCCTGGGGCCAACTAGCCCACCAGGAACCTCCTGTATGCGCTAGGGGCTGCCTTGCAGAGAGGTGTACAGAGGCCACGCCCCTTTTACACCTCTCTGCAACGCAGCTCTTTGGCGCTTTTGGAGGTATATGGTGGGCTAGATGCACCCCAGGGACCCTCAGGATTCAAGGAGTTAATCCCCCGACTTAAAACGCGCCACGGGGCGCGTTTGCACAGTGGTGAAGGGAGGGGCGGGGCTCAGGTGACATGTGTGCAAACAGGCCCCGTGGCGCGTTTTAAGATGGGGAATTAAATCCTCTTCAATCCTGAGGGTCCCTGGGGGCCAACTAGCCCAACAGGTACGTCCAGAAAGCGCCACAGAGCTGCGTTGCAGAGAGGGTGTAAAAGGGGTGTGGCCTCTGTACATGTCTCTGCAACGCAGCCCCTAAGCGCATACTGAAGGTTCCTGGTGGGCTAGTTGGCCCGTAGGGACCCTCATGATTCAAGGGGACTTAATCCCCCAACTTAAAACGCGCCACGGGGCGCGTTTGCACAGATGTCACCTCAGGCCCCGCCCCTCCCTTCACCATTGTGCAAATATTCCTCTAAAATCAGCCGAAATACGAATTCTGATTTACTCACCTGTTATCAGGAGAGACCTCAGTGCTGCATCTTTCAGCCCAGTACTGGTCCTGAAAAGTAATTTTAACCGTACTTACCGGTAACTTGAATTTCCTTCATAGGCTAACATTGACTGGTTTCACTTGGAAATTCTTCTAAGTGTGGAGTTTTGGAACTTTAAAACATTCCTCTAAAATCAGCCGAAATACGAATTCCGATTTACTCACCTGTTATCAGGCGAGACCTCAGTGCTGCATCTTTCAGCCCAGTACTGATCCTCAAAAGTAATTTTAACCGTACTTACCAGTAACTTGAATTTCCTTCCATAGGATATCATTGCCTGCTTTTTGCTGAAAAAGTTTCTAAGTGTTGATTTTTGAAACATACAAATATTCCTCTAAAATCAGCCAAAATCCGAATTCTGATTTACTCACCTGTTATCAGGAGAGACCTCAGTGCTGCATCTTTCAGCCCAGTACTGATCCTGAAAAGTAATTTTAACCGTACTTACCAGTAACTTGAATTTCCTTCATAGGCTAACATTGACTGGTTTCACTTGGAAATTCTTCTAAGTGTGGAGTTTTGGAACTTTAAAATATTCCTCTAAAATCAGCCGAAATACGAATTCCGATTTACTCACCTGTTATCAGGAGAGACCTCAGTGCTGCATCTTTCAGCCCAGTACTGATCCTCAAAAGTAATTTTAACCGTACTTACCGGTAACTTGAATTTCCTTCATAGGCTAACATTGACTGGTTTCACTTGGAAATTCTTCTAAGTGTGGAGTTTTGGAACTTTAAAATATTCCTCTAAAATCAGCCGAAATACGAATTCCGATTTACTCACCTGTTATCAGGAGAGACCTCAGTGCTGCATCTTTCAGCCCAGTACTGATCCTCAAAAGTAATTTTAACCGTACCTACCAGTAACTTGAATTTCCTTCCATAGGATATCATTGCCTGCTTTTGCTGAAAAAGTTTCTAAGTGTTGATTTTTGAAACATACAAATATTCCTCTAAAATCAGCCAAAATCCGAATTCTGATTTACTCACCTGTTATCAGGAGAGACCTCAGTGCTGCATCTTTCAGCCCAGTACTGATCCTGAAAAGTAATTTTAACCGTACTTACCAGTAACTTGAATTTCCTTCATAGGCTAACATTGACTGGTTTCACTTGGAAATTCTTCTAAGTGTGGAGTTTTGGAACTTTAAAATATTCCTCTAAAATCAGCCGAAATACGAATTCCGATTTACTCACCTGTTATCAGGAGAGACCTCAGTGCTGCATCTTTCAGCCCAGTACTGATCCTCAAAAGTAATTTTAACCGTACTTACCGGTAACTTGAATTTCCTTCATAGGCTAACATTGACTGGTTTCACTTGGAAATTCTTCTAAGTGTGGAGTTTTGGAACTTTAAAATATTCCTCTAAAATCAGCCGAAATACGAATTCCGATTTACTCACCTGTTATCAGGAGAGACCTCAGTGCTGCATCTTTCAGCCCAGTACTGATCCTCAAAAGTAATTTTAACCGTACTTACCAGTAACTTGAATTTCCTTCCATAGGATATCATTGCCTGCTTTTTGCTGAAAAAGTTTCTAAGTGTTGATTTTTGAAACATACAAATTATCCTCTAAAATCAGCCGAAATCCGAATTCTGATTTACTCACCTGTTATCAGGAGAGACCTCAGTGATGCATCTTTCAGCCCAGTACTGGTCCTGAAAAGTAATTTTAACCGTACTTACCAGTAACTTGAATTTCCTTCCATAGGCTAACATTGACTGGTTTCACTTGGAAATTCTTCTAAGTGTGGAGTTTTGGAACTTTAAAATATTCCTCTAAAATCAGCCGAAATCCGAATTCCGATTTACTCACCTGTTATCAGGAGAGACCTCAGTGCTGCATCTTTCAGCCCAGTACTGGTCCTGAAAAGTAATTTTAACCGTACTTACCAGTAACTTGAATTTCCTTCCATAGGATATCATTGTCTGGTTTTCAGCAGAAAAGTTTCAAAGTGTTGATTTTCACAAACTACAAATATTCCTAAAAAATCGCCTGTATGACTTAAACGCATTCTTTCAACTGTTTACAGGAGATGCACCAGTGCTGGATCCAGGATCCAACACTGAGTAAGAAAAAGTAACGATAACAGTTTTTAACTTCTAAGTGAATTTCCTTCCATAGGATAACATTGGTGATTCTATGAGAAAAAGTTTCTAAGTGTGAACTTTTAAAGTACAATAATATTCCTTAAAAATCACGACTGTAACCAAAACGCTTTTACTCAACTGTTTACAGGAGATGTCCCAGGACTGAATCTAGGATCCAGTAATGTGGTTAGAAAAGTAATCCATAAAGTAACTAATTGCATTTAACTAGAAATTCACATTGAGCTGAATGTTGCATTGTGTTTGAAAATGTGTTGCCCATTGCAACAACTGTAACTACTGTACTTAAAAGTCTATTGCCTATGTGCAAAGTAATTAAACTAAAGTAATTCATTCTGAGAAAGTATTTTTGTAATGTAATGTATAATGTAATTACAATGTAATTTAAAAAATAAAATATGTAAAAAAAAATTGTTTCTAAAAATTTGGAAATCAGTATGAAAAATTTTTATATAACAATTAATACATTTAAAAATTGTCATTTACAAAACCTTTGAAATTCACTGAAAAAACTGTAGGTTTCAGACATGTTATAGTTACAAATTAGCATTTAAAAAACCTTTGAAATTCACTGAAAAAACCATAGGTTTCAGGGACGTTATAGTTACAAATTAGCATTTAAAAAACCTTTGAAATTCACAGAAAAAACCATAGGTTTTAGGGACAGTTATAGTTAGTTGGACATTGCACTCGTACAAAACCCGTGAAATTCCCCGTTATAGTTAGTCCAGCTAACTATAACTCGCGCCCCCGCAATGCACTGCTGATGGCGTCACATATTACATCACTCATGACATGGTCAGTGACATCACTGATGACATCACTGATGACATCTCAAATGACATCACTGATGACATCATCCACGTGATAATCTGATGCACCTCCTCACACCCTAATATAACCTTTGATACACCCACTCTAAATTACAGACTGCCATTCGCAAAACCATAGACACTCCAACACCAATAACTACATACCCACTCACTGATTCTTAGGTCTACGCACACATCCACTCACTCACCCGTACAGTCACTCATACTTACGGTCACTCAGTACAGGACTATCATATGCACTCATACTCCTATATAGACACTCAAACACCGCCAATCATCCATAGAGGTACTCACACACCTAGTCAGTCATGCAAATAATTAAACACACTACCATTTACTCACCTATACAGTTATACACACACCAGCTCACTTACTCATACAAATAGTAGCACAATCTTACGCTCTTATACAATCACTGATACAAGCACACACTCATCCATACAGCCACTATCACAATCACTCACTCTCGCTTATAGCTATTTATATACTCCAACACACATATATACTGCCTTTCACATATGTAGTTACTCACACATGTACCACTGGGACATACATTCACTCACTAACACACTCTTACACACACTTACCCAACCATACAGTCTATCACAGTTGCACTCTTGAAACCATCCACCCAGTGAATCACCCACTCACACATCTATGCACAGAGTTGCACACACCCCTCCCACACAAACACTCAGGCACCCATACAGATACTCAGACAAGCATTCAATAACTCATATAGACACTCATGTAGCTATTCACAAACACATGCAGCCACTTACACAGCAACAGACAGACGGATACAGACATTCACCCAGTTTAGTCACTAACCCATGCATTCAGTAAGATACGTTAAATCACTCACTTATAGAGTCAGTCACGCACCTACTAAATCATCCATACAGACACTTACACACCCACTCATTCTTCAATACGTCTTTTCCTATATATATTAAAAATATTTAAACTTTACAGAAACACACAGTCACTGGATGATGTCATCAGTGATGTCATCAGTGATGTCATTTGAGATGTCATCAGTGATGTCATCAGTGATGTCACTGACCATGTCATGAGTGATGTAATATGTGACGTCATCAGCAGTGCATTGCAGGGCGCGAGTTATAGTTAGCTGGACTAACTATAACGGGGGAATTTCACGGGTTTTGTACGAGTGCAATGTCCAACTAACTATAACTGTCCCTAAAACCTATGGTTTTTTCAGTGAATATATATATATATATATATATATATATATTACAAACACTCCTTTTCTCCACCGGTTCCCTGCCACCTGGAACCAGAAACAGAACGGACTCCACTTATTTGGTGCAAATTAAATTTATTCAATTCGTGCGCTTTGCCGCCATGACACGTTTCGGCCTCTGAAGGCCTTGATCACATATATATATGTATGTATGTATGTTTGTGTGTATATATATATATATATATATATATATATATATTACCTACTGGCAGTCGCCAATAGGTAGTTATAGTTAGGACCTTGTTTCTATTCAAAAAGCGTTTTTTCTTTTGCCAATATCTTTGGTGCCGTTTGACGAATCATCGCGAAATTTTCAAAACTAATGGTTCGCTCAGATCAGCTCCTGTCGTTCAAAGTTTCGGGGTGATTCGTCAAGTGGGGGCCGAGAAAAAAGGGGGGTGCCAAAACGCATTTTCCCCATGCTAATTTCCATAGGAACTTTAGACAAAGCTACAGCCCGAACTGCTGAATGGAATTACACCAAATTTGGCAAAAAGGTAGGTCTTGGTTCAGAAAGCGTGCTTTTTTTTAAATGGTGTAAATCCGTTCAGTAGTTCCTGAGAAATTCAAAAAATAAAAATATCGATATCTGAGGACCGAGGAGGATTCACGAACCCTCCCGAGCATGAGCTTGATTCTGATTGGCTGTCAACACTCCAAACCAGGAAGTGTTGGCAGCCATCTTGTGACTCGGTTAAACCGAGTCACAAGAAAACAGTAAAAAAAAGGATAAAAAACAAGAAAAGGGGGCAGGGTAGAAACACCCTGACCCCCTAGGCCTGCTCAGAGGGGACCCCCAGGGCCATAAAAAGCATTTTTGTTTTTTCAAAAATCGGCCGAATTTACGCTGGGTGCGCGAATCCGGCCGAAATGTTTTTAAAAAAACGAAGCGTGGGCTCCCGCGCTTTGTTTTCTATAAGGGCCAGGTCCCGGGGGCAATACCTATTTATGTAGTGGAGGCCCTCGGGGGCCCCGCAGCCCCGGGGACCACCACCTTCCCGGGGCTCAGATAATCATATGTGGGGGTACACCACCCCCCCGCAGCCCCGGGGACCGCCACCTCCAAGGGGGCTTTTATTATAAAATGCATGGGGGGCTCCTGCCCCCCCACGCTGCCCCGGGGACCGCCACCTCCCTGGGGCATTGTTATTTTAGGGAGGGGGGCCTTGTGGAACCCCCAAGCCCTGGGGACCGCCGCCTCCCCAGGGCTATAATTTATTTAGGTTGGGGGGCCTCACGGGCCCCCCAAGCCCCGGGGACCACCACCTCCCCGGGGCTATATGATTTAAATGCGGGGTGCCACGCGGCTCCCCTGGGCTATTTTGAAAAACAAAGTGTGGGGGGGCTCAAGCCCCCCACACTGCCACGGGGACCACCACCTCCTCGGGGCTTTAAACAGTCCCCCTCCTGGAGCCCTATATGGCCCTGGGGACCGCCACCCCCCAGGGCCGGCTGCTGCAATGTCCCGGAGTGCCCACACACAGGACATTGCCGTTTGCTATGGCAGGGCGGGAGCACGGCTCCCGCCCTGCCATAGCAAACACAGCTTTGCTTCTTGGAAGTGAGAGCAGGAAACCTGCTCTCGCTTCCAAGAAGCAAAGCAGAATTGCTTTTGGGCAAGGGGAGCTGCATGTTAGCAGCTCCCTTTGCCCAAAAGCAATGCCGGCTCCCGCAGGAGGCGGGGAGCCGGCAGAGACCGCTAGGGCATTGGGGTTCCCCCGCGGTCCCCAACGTATAGCCATGCCCCGGGAAATGGGGTCCCCGGGGTCAAAATGGCCCAGGAGGGGGCCACTCGGCCCCCCTCAGTTTATTTTTTTAAATGAATGGCCAAGCCCCGGGGGATGGGGTCCCCGGGGCCGAAAATGCCCTCCCTTTATTTAAAAAAAAAAAAGCAATAGCCAAGCCCCGGGGGTGGGGTCCCCGGGGGCGAAAATGGCCCGGGAGGGGGGTCCGCGTGGCCCCCTCCCTTTAAAAAAAAAAAAAAAGGAATGGCCAAGCCCCGGGAGATTGGGTCCCTGGGGCCAAAAATGGCCCGGAAGGGGAGCCACGCTGCCCCCTCCGTTTTTTAATTTAATTAAAAAAACAAAAGAAGGCTGGCCCCGGGGGATGGGGTCCCCGAGCCCCAAATTGGCCTCAGGAGGGGGGCCACGTGGGCCCCCTCCAAAATATAAAAAAAAGGCTGGGTATGCCCCGGGGGATGGGGTCCCCGGGGCCAAAAGTGGCCCAGGGAAGATGGGCCACGCGGCCCCCCTCCCATAAAAGAAAAAAAGAAAAAAAAAAGAAACCAGCAACTCACCGGAGGCCCTGCCCCCTCCCTGCACGGTTCTGCAAACGCACCTCCTGGTGCGCTCTGCGTTGGGGGATTAAGTCCCCATTGCTAGTGAGGGTCCCTGGGGGCCAACTAGGCCACCAGGAACCTCCAGTAAGCCCCACACAGTGGGATTGCTGAGAGGTGATTACGAGGCCACGCCCCTTTTAACACCACTCTGCAAACGGGCCTCTTGGCGCACTGCTGGTGGGGTGATGAGGTCCCCTTGTGTCCTGAGGACCTCAGGACTGAAGTGGACTTCATCCCCCGAGCAGCAGTGCGCCAGGTGGCATGTTTGCAGAGTGGTGTAAAAAGGGGGCGTGGCCTTGGACCACTCTCAGCAATCCAGCTGTGTGGGGCTTACTGGAGGTAACAGGAGGGCTAGTTGGCCCCCAGGGACCCTCAGGAGGCAAGGGGACTTCACCCCCCAACCAAGAGTGCGCCAGGAGGTGCGTTTGCAGAGTGGTGGACAAAGGGGGCATGGCCTGTGTCCACCTCTCAGCAATCCCACTGTGTGGGGCTTACTGGAGGTAACAGGTAGGCTAGTTGGCCCCTAAGGATCCCCAGCAGCGAAGTGGACTTTAATCCCCATGCAAGAGTGCACCAGGGAGCGCGTTTGCAGAGTGGTGGGGAAAGGGGGCATGGCCTGCTATGAGAACTTAGCAATGCTGCTGTGTGGGACTTACTGGAGGTAATAGGAGGGGTAGTTGGCCCCCAAGGTTGTCCTTGGGGGCCAACTACCCCTCCTGTTACCTCCACAAAGTCCAACACAGTGGGATTGCTAAGAGGTCTTCGGAGGCCATGCCCCCCCTTTCTCCACCACTCTGCAAACATGCCTCCTGGCACAGTACTGGTTGGGGGATGAAGTCCACTTTACTCCTGAGGGACTTTGGGGGCCAATAAGCCCTCCTGGTACCTCCTCTAAGTCCTACGCAGTGGAATTCCTGAGCGCTGGTTGGAGGCGCAGACCCCTTTCTCCACCACTCTGCAAACGCGACTACCAGTTAAAGAAGCATTTGTAATGTAATAGGTCTCGCATTTGCAAGAGTTAGAGCTATTGGCGTTGTAAATCTAAAAGTTTCTTACTAATGTTTTTTGGAGTGGAGTGGATGTACTTTGTGTGTAGTGGAATTATGTGATATGTTGTGAAGTGAAATTATGTGGATAGAAAGTATGTGGTATTTAGTGTATAGTAAGTATGTAGAGTGGGATTATGTGTCATGTGGTATGGTAGTCTGTGTTGTGGAGTGGTAACCTCAGGTTTAGTCTTCCTCGTTTCCATAGAAGCTAAATTATTAACTCAATGAGATAAAAAAGAAGGAATCAATGAGGAGCACTTCTGGACCTAGTCAGAGGTATGAGCAGGGCCACTGGAATTATGCGACTGTTTGGCTGCACCGACTTTCGCACAATTATACATTTTCCGCATTAGCCACATAATCCATCATCTGCTGTCTAATCTGCAGATTTGAACAAAAAAAGCCTTGTTTCTGGCTCAAACGTTACCAAAAATGCAAGGACAAGTGTTACAGCGTGGTGGAAGGCCCTTTGCAAACCTAGAATGGTCGCCTGTTACTTATTGCTAAATGTGGGTGTTAAATTGGTACTAATGGTGTGCAAACCACTCTTGCTTCTTTCTGCGCCTCTCTTGCCACTTTCTGCATTTCTGTTGCCTCTTTCTGCTCATATCTTCCACTTTCTGCACCTCTCTTGCCTCTTTCTGCACCTCTGTTGCCTCTTTCTGCACCTCACTTGCTTCTTCCTGGACCCCTCTTGCCTCTTTCTGCACCCCTGTTCCCTCTTTCTGCACCTCTCCTGACTGTTTCTGCACCTCTCTTGCCTCTTTCTACACTTCTCTTGCCTCTTTCTGCACCTCTGTTGTTTCTTTCTGCACTTCTCTTGCCTCTTTCTGCACCCCTCTTGCCTCTTTCTGCACCTCTGTTGCTTCTTTCTGCACTTCTCTTGCTTCTTTCTGCACCTCTGTTGCTTCTTTCTGCACCCCTCTTGCCTCTTTCTGCCCACCTGTTCCCTCTTTCTGCACCCCTTTTGCCTCTTTCTGCAACTGTCTTGCCTCTTTCTGCAGTTTTCCTGCCTCCTTCTGTACCTCACTTGACTCTTTCTGCAACTCTCTTGCCTCTTTCTGCAGTTCTCTTGCCTCCTTCTGCACCTCTCTTGCCTCTTTCAACACTTCTCTTGCCTGTTTCTGCACATCTTTGCCTCTTTCTGCACCTCTCTTGCCTCTTTCTGCACCTCACTTGCTTCTTTATGCACCCCTTTTGCCTGTTTCTGCACCCTATTCCCTCTTTGTGCAACTCTCATGCCTCTTTCTACACCTCTCTTCCCTAATTCTGCACCACTCTTGCCTCCTTCTGTACATCTGTTGCGTCTTTCTGCACCTCTCTTGTCTCTTTCTGCACCCTTCGTGCCTCTTTCAGCACCTCTGTTGCTTCTTTCTGCAGTTTTGTTCCTTCTTTCTGCACCCCTCCTGCCTCTTTCTGTACCCCTCTTGCCTCTTTGTGCACCTCTCCTAACCCTTTCTGCACCCCTCTTGCCTCTTTTTGCACCTCTGTTGGTTCTTTCTGTACCTCTTTTGCTTCGTTCTGCTCTTCACTTGCCTCTTTCTGTACCCCTCTTGCCTCTTTCTGCACCGCTGTTGGTTCTTTCTGCAGTTTTCTTCCTTCTTTCTGCACTCCTCCTGCCTCTTTCGTCTTTCTGCACCTCTGTTCCAAATTTCTGCATTCCTCTTGCCTTTTTCTGCACACCTCTTCCCTCTTTCTGCACCCCTCTTGCCTCAGTCTGCCCACCTGTTCCCTCTTTCTGTACCCCATTTGCCTGTTTCTGCAACTCTCTTGCCTCTTTCTGCAGTTCTCTTGCCTCCTTCTGTACCTCGCTTGCCTCTTTTTGCACCTCTGTTGGTTCTTTTGCACTACTCTTGCTTCTTTCTGCACCTCTCTTGCAAATTTCTGCACCCCTCTTGCCTCTTTCTGCACCCCTCTTACCTGTTTCTGCACCTCTCTTGCCTCTGTCTGCACCCCTGTTCCCTCTTTCTGTACCTCTTTTGCCTGTTTCTGCAACTCTCTTGCCTCTTTCTGCAGTTCTCTTGCCTCCTTCTGCACCTCTGTTGCTTCTTTCTGCACGTCTCTTGCCTCTTTCTGCACTTCTCTTGCCTCTTTCTGCACCCCTGTTGCTTCATTCTGCACTTCCCATGCTTCTTTCTGCACCTGTCTTGCTTCTTTCTGCACCTCTCTTGCCTCTTTCTGCACCCCTCTTCCCTCTTTCTGCACCTCTCTTGCCTCTGTCTGCACCCCTCTTGCCTCTTTCTGCACCTCTGTTGCCTTCTTTCTGCACTTCTCTTGCTTCTTTCTGCACCCCTCTTGCCTCTTTTCTGTACCTCTGTTGCTTCTTTCTGCACTTCTCTTGCTTCTTTCTGCACCTCTCTTGCCTCTTTCTGCACCCCTCTTGCCTCTTTCTGCACCTCTCTTGCCTCTTTCTGCTACCTCTCTTGCCTCTTTCTGCACCCCTCTTGCCTCTTTCTGCACCTCTCTTGCTTCTTTCTGCACTTCTCTTGCCTCTTTCTGCACCCCTATTGCCTCTTTCTGCACCTCTGTTGGTTCTTTCTGCACTGCTCTTGCTTCTTTCTGCACTCTCTTGCACACTTTCTGCACCCCTCTTGCCTCTTTCTGCACCTCTGTTGGTTCTTTCTGTACCTCTCTTGCCTCTGTCTGCACCCTTGTTCGCCTCTTTCTGCACCTCTCTTGCCTGTTTCTGCACCTCTCTTGCCTCTTTCTGCACTTCTCTTGCCCCTTTCTGCACCTCTGTTGCTTCTTTCTGCACTTCTCTTGCCTCTTTCTGCACCCCTCTTGCCTCTTTCTGCACCTCTGTTGCTTCTTTCTGCACTTCTCTTGCTCCTTTCTGCACCTCTCTTGCTTCTTTCTGCACCTCTCTTGCCTCTTTCTGCACCCCTCTTGCCTCTTTCTGCACCTCTTTTGCTTCTTTCTGCAGTGCTCTTGCCTCTTTCTGCACCTCTTTTGCTTCTTTCTGCACTTCTCTTGGCTTTTTCTGCACCCCTCTTCCCTCTTTCTGCACCTCCCTTGCCTCTTTCTGCACCCATCTTGCCTCTTTCTGCACCTCTGTTGTTTCTTTCTGCACTTCTCTTGCTTCTTTCTACACCTCTCTTGCTTCTTTCTGCACCTCACTTGCCTCTTGCTGCATCTCTTTTGCTTGTTTCTGCTCTTCTTTTGCCTCTTTCTGTACCCCTCTTTTGCTTGTTTCTGCTCTTCTTTTGCCTCTTTCTGTACCCCTCTTGCCTCCTTCTGCACCTCTGTTGTTTCTTACTGCACTGCTCTTGCTTCTTTCTGCACCTCTCTTGCAAATTTCTGCACCCCTCTTGCCTCTTTCGGCACCCCTCTTCTCTCTTTCTGCACCCCTGTTCCCTCTTTCTGCACCTCTTCTGCCTGTTTCTGCACCTCTGCTGCCTCTTTCTGAACTTCTCTTGCCTCTTTCTGCACCTCTGTTGCTTCTTTCTGCACTTCTCTTGCCTCTTTCTGCACCCCTCTTCCCTCTTTCTGCACCTCTGTTGCTTCTTTCTGTACTTCTCTTGCTTCTTTCTGCACCTCTCTTGCTTCTTTCTGCACCTCTCTTGCCTCTTTCTGCACCCTTCTTCCCTCTTTCTGCACCTCTCTTGCCTCTTTCTGCACCTCTCTTGCCTCTTTCTGCACACACAGGGCTACTTTTAAACTGACCTCAGGCTCAGCAGTGCACACATGCAAGTGCAGAAAAGGGCTGCTGGCCTCTAAACTGCCATGCCCTATTATATGCTAGGGACTTAGAGGTAGTTTTAATCCACCTGCCCTATTATGTACTAGGGCCTTACAGGGGAGGTCATGCCAATCACAGGGGTACCCCAACCCATAGTGTACCCTAGTGTATGTAGGTGTTTTCACTGTATTCTAAGTGTCTTTCAGCATAGCACTGGCTCCGGGCCTGGTTAGGCAGAGCCCAGGGTCAGTCAGAGTCAGTTACCACCAGTACCAGTCAGCAAAAAGTTGGGGGGTGCCCAGGGCACAGGATGACTTTGCAACAAGGCCTCTTTCTGCACCTCTGTTGGTTCTTTCTGCATATCTCTTGCTTCTTTCTGCACCTTTCTTCCTCTTTCTGGACTTCTGTTGCCTCTTTCTGCATTTCTCTTGCTTCTTTCTGCGCCTTTCTTCCTCTTTCTGCACATGTCCTACCTCTGTAGGCATAGTTAGAAATTAGCATTTAAAAAACCTTAGAAATTCACTGAAAAAACCATAGGTTTCAGGGACGTTATAGTTAGAAATTAGCATTTAAAAAACCTTTGAAATTCACAGAAAAAACCATAGGTTTCAGGGACGTTATAGTTAGAAATCATCATTTAAAAAACCATAGAAATTCACTGAAAAAACCATAGGCTTCAGGGACGTTATAGTTAGAAATTAGAATTTAAAAAACCATAGAAATTTACTGAAAAAACCACAGGTTTCAGGGACGTTATAGTTAGTTGGACATTTCACTCGTACAAAACCAGAGAAATTTGGCCGTTATAGTTAGTTGAGCTAACTATAACTCGCGCCCCCACAATGCACTGCTGATGACGTCACATATTACATCACTCATGACATGGTCAGTGACATCACTGATGACATCTCAAATGACATCACTAATGACATCACTGATGACATCATCCATGTGATCATCTGATGCACCACCTCACACCCTAATATAACCTTTGATACACCCACTCTAAAATACAGAATGCCATTCTCGAAACCATAGACACACCATTACCAGTTAGTACATACCCACTCACTAATTCCTAGATCTACACATACATCTACTCACTCACCCACACAGTCACTCATACATGCAGTCACTCATCAATACAGCCACTTTCATATACAGTCATATAACCATACAGACACTCACACACCGCCACTCACCCATAGAGTTACTCACACACCTAGTCAGTCATGCAAAGAATCAATTACACTCCCATTTACTCACCTATACAGTTATACACAGACCACCTCACTTATTCAGACAGAGACTAACACATACTTACTCTCTTATACAATCACTGACACAAGCACACACTCATGCATACAGCCACTCTCACAATCACTCACTCTCACATATAGTTAGTTATATACTCCAACACTCACCTATACTGCCTTTCACATATGTAGTTACTCACACATAAACCACTGAGACATCCATTCACTCACCGACACAGCCATACGCACACTCACTCACCCATACAGCCCCTTGCAGATGCACTCGTGAACCCATACACCCACTAAATCACCCACTGACACATCCATGCAGGGAGTTACACCCCCCACCCACCCACACAGATACTCAAGCATCCATACAGGTACTCAGACAACCAATCAATAACCCATATACACACTCATGTAGCTAGTCACAAACCCATGCAGCCACTTACATGCCAACTGACAGACTGACACAGACATTCACACAGATTAGTCATTCACCCATGCATTCGCTGACACGTTTAATCACTCACTTATACAGTCAGACACGCACCCACAAAATCATCCATGCAGACACTCATACACCAACTCATTCTTCGAATACACCTTGGCGTATATATAGATAACATTCTTCAACTTTTCAGAAACACTCAGTCACTGGATGATGTCATCAGTGATGTCATCAGTGATGTCATTTGAGATGTCATCAGTGATGTCATCAGTGATGTCACTGACCATGTCATGAGTGATGTAATATGTGACGTCATCAGCAGTGCATTGCGGGGCACGAGTTATAGTTAGCTCAACTAACTATAACGGCCGAATTTCTCTGGTTTTGTACGAGTGAAATGTCCAACTAACTATAACGTCCCTGAAACCTGTGTTTTTTCAGTGAATATATATATATATATATATATTCACTGAAAAAACCATAGGTTTTAGGGACAGTTATAGTTAGTTGGACATTTCACTCGTACAAAACCATAGAAATTCCCCGTTAAAGTTAGTTCAGCTAACTATAACTCGTGCCCCCGCAATGCACTGCTGATGACGTCACATATTACATCACTCATGACATGGTCAGTGACATCACTGATGACATCACTGATGACATCTCAAATGACATCACTGATGACATCATCCAGTGACTGTGTGTTTCTGTAAAGTTTAAATATGTTTAATATATATAGGGAAAGGCGTATTGAAGAATGAGTGGGTGTATAAGTGTCTGAATGGATGATTTAGTAGGTGCATGACTGACTCTATAAGTGAGTGATTAAACGTATCTTACTGAATGCATGGGTTAGTGACTAAACTGTGTGAATGTCTGTATCCGTCTGTCTGTTGGTGTGTAAGCGGCTGCATGGGTTTGTGAATAGCTACATGAGTGTCTACATGGGTTATTGATTGGTTGTCTGAGTATCTGTATGGGTGCCTGAGTGTTTGTATGCGTGGGGTGTGTGTGACTCTGTGCATAGATGTGTGAGTGGGTGATTCACTGGGTGCATGGTTTCAAGAGTGCATCTGTGATGGACTGTATGGGTGGGTGAGTGTGCGTATGGGTGTGTTAGTGAGTGAATGTATTTCTCAGTGGTACATGTGTGGGTAACTACATATGTGAAAGGCAGTATATATGTGTGTTGGAGTATATAAATGGCTATAAGTGAGAGTGTGTGATTGTGAGAGTGGTTGTATGGATGAGTGTGTACTTGTATCAGTGATTGTATAAGAGCGTAAGAATGTGCTAGTATTTGTATGAGTAAGTGAGCTGGTGTGTGTATAACTGTATAGGTGAGTAAATGGCAGTGTGATTAATTATTTGCATGACTGACTAGGTGTGTGAGTACCTCTATGGATGAGTGGCGGTGTGTGAGTGTTCTATGTAGGTGTATGAGTGCATATGATAGTCCTATACTGAGTGACCGTAAGTATGAGTGACTCTACGGGTGTGTGAGTGGATGTGTGTGTAGACCTAAGAATCAGTGAGTGGGTATGTAGTTATTGGTGTTGGAGTGTCTATGGTTTTGAGAATGGCAGTCTGTAATTTAGAGTGGGTGTATCAAAGGTTATATTAGGGTGTGAGAAGATGCATCAAATTATCACGTTGATGATGTCATCAGTGATGTCATCAGTGATGTCATTTGAGATGTCATCAGTGATGTCACTGACCATGTCATGAGTGATGTAATATGTGACGTCGTCAGCAGTGCATTGCGGGGGCACGAGTTATAGTTAGCTGAACTAACTATAACGAGGGAATTTCTATGGTTTTGTACGAGTGCAATGTCCAACTAACTATAACTGTCCCTAAAACCTATGGTTTTTTCAGTGAATTTCTAAGGTTTTTTAAATGCTCATTTCTAACTATAACGTGCATGAAACCTATGGTTTCTTTCAGTGAATTTCAAAGGTTTTTAAATGCTAATTTCTAACTATAACGTGTCTGAAACCTATGGTTTTTTCAGTGAATTTCAAAGGTTTTTTAAATGCTAATTTTTAACTATAACGTGCCTGAAACCTATGGTTTTTAAGTGAATTTCAAAGGTTTTTTAAATGCTAGTTTCTAACTATGCCTACAGAGGTAGGACAAGTGAAGAAAGAAGAAAAAACCCACAGAAAGAAGCAAAAGAAATGCAGAAAGAAGCAACAGAAGTCCACAAAGACGAAGAAAAGAGCAGGAAGAAGCAAGACATGTGCAGAAAGAACCAACAGAGGAGCAGAAAGAGGCCTTGTTGCAAAATCATCCTGTGCCACAACTTTTCAGACGGGTACTGGTGGTAACTGACTCGGACTAACCAGGCCTAGAGCCAGTGCTATGCTAAAAGACACTTAGAATACAGTGAAAACACCTACATACACTAGGGAACACTATGCGTTGGGGTACCCCTGTCATTAGCATGACCTCCTCTGTAAGGCCCTAGTACGTAATAGGGCAGGGGGATTAAAACTTCCTCTTAAAACGCGCCCCGGGGCGCGTTTGCACAGTGGTGAAGGGAGGGGGGGGCCTGTGGTGACATGTGTGCAAACAAGCCCTGTGGCCGTTTTAAGTTGGGAGATTAAGTCCCCTTGAATCCTGAGGGTCCCTGGGGTCCAACTAGCCCACTAGGTACCTCCAGTAAGCGCCACACAGCTGCTTGCACAGAGGTGTAAAAAGGGGCGTGGCCATGACCACCTCTCTGCAACGCAGCCCTGTGGCGCGCACTGGAGGTACCTGGTGGGCTAGTTGGCCCCCAGGGTCCCTCAGGATTCAAGGTGAATTAATTCCCCAACTTAAAACGCGCCACAGGGCGTGTTTGCACACATGTCACTTGAGGCCCCGCACCCTCCCTTCACCACTGTGCAAACGCGCCCTGTGGCACGTTTTAAGTTGGGGTAATCCAAAGCAAGTTTGCTATGGCAGGACGGGAGCCGCGAGGCTCCCGTCCTGCCATAGCAAACAGCAGTGTCCCGGGGGTGGGCACCCCGGGACACTGCAGGAGCCAGCCCTGGGGGGTGGCGGTCCCCAGGGCCATCACAGGCTCCAGGAGGGGGGCCGCGCGGCCCTCCTCCCTTCACTTGCACAGCCCCGGGGAGGAGGTGGTCCCCGGTACTTGGGGGTCCGTTACGGACCCCCAAATTTAAATATTAGTGCCCCGGGGAGGTGGCGGTGCCCGGGGCATGTGGGGGGGCTCGAGGCCCCCCACACAGGTATATTTTTTTTTTTAAAAAGGAGCCCCGGGAGGTGCCGGTCCCCGGGGCATGTGGGGGGGCTCGAGGCCCCCCACACAGGTATATATTTTTTTTTAAAAAGGAGCCCCGGGGGGTGGCGGTCCCCGGGGCTGCGGGGGGGGCAGTGTGCCCAGCGATTATAATTGATCAAAGCCCGGGGGGGGGTGGCGGTACCCGGGGCTGCAGGGGGCCATGTGCCCCCTGCAAATATTGTTGCAAAGCCCCGGGGGGTGGCGGTCCCCGGGGCAATGTGGTGGGATTGGGGCCCCCCCACACATTTTTTTACTGCCCCCGGGACCTGGCCCACCCGGGGGCTTCAATTAAACGAAGCGCGGGAGCCCGCACTTCGTTATTTTTTTAGTTTCGCGTCCGGATCCGGTGCGCATTTTGCCGAGCAGGCCTAGGGGGTCAGGGTGTTTCTACCCTGCCCCCTTTTCTTGTTTTGCGCATTTGTTTTTCTCTTTTCTTGTGACTCGGTTCTACCGAGTCACAAGATGGCTGCCAACACTTCCTGGTTTGGAGTGTTGACAGCCAATTAGCATGAAGCTCGTGATCGGGAGGGTGCGCGGATCCACCACGGCCATAGATATCGAAACTTTTATTTTTTTAATTTCTCAGGAACTACTGAACGGATTTACACCATTTAAAAAAAAGGGCGCTTTCTGAACCAAGCACTACATTTTTGCCAAATTTGGTGTAATTCCGTTCAGCAGTTTTGGCTGTAACCGTGTCTAAAGTTTCCTATGGGAAATTGATTTTTTGACCTCTATTTTTTTTATATTCTCCGCAACTACTGAACGGATTTACTCCATTTAAAAAAAAGGTCTCTTTCTGTAACAAGGGCTACCTTTTTGCCAAATTTGGTGTAATTCCGTTCAGCAGTTCGAGCTGTAGCCCTGTCTAAAGTTTCCTACGGGAATTAACATGAAGAAAACACGTTTTGGGACCCCCCTTTTTTTACGGCCCCCGCTTGCCAAATCACCCCGAAACTTTCAAGACAGGAGCTGACCGGAGCGGGCTACGAGTTTTGAAAATTTCGCGAAGATTCGTCAACCGGCGCCAAAGCTATTGAGGAAACAAAAAACGAGTTTCCTATGGAAACTAGGTCCTAACTATAACTATCTACTGGCGACCGCCAGTAGATAATATATATATATTTATATATGAATTAAATGGTCGTAAAAGTTTAATGTGGATGCATAAAAGCAAAATCATTGCAAACCACACAATGTTGCAACATTTTCACAATACCGTTGTACAAAAAAAAAAGCAACCTCACTGAAATGTATAAGCTGCTTTGTATCATCACCTGAAATGGCAACCATATTAACTACGTTTACGTGCTGGTTTGGTGGAGTACTGAAGAGCTTGAGGGCTAAGTGGATGCACAGATTTAGACTGTTCCTAGACTACATCCTCCTCACTTGTGCACCCTCAACTCTCCCAAGCCTGAGCGCGTTGTAGTCAGACATTGTACATATGGAAACCTGCATTAAGGTAAAAAATTGTGTGAAATTGTGTGCTGTCTACTGCTATCTCAATGACACGTTCCCTCCTCCCCTTACAACTGCACACTGGTTACTTACTGTAAGGCTTTCTCACTCAGTGCTACATCACTTATTTTTCTCTATTCAGTCACTTGTGTTTGAGATGATTCTCTTACAATAAGCAATGCTATCCGAAAAGTGCTCTGCTGCTCTGTGTAGCCAGGTCCAGAAGATATCATGAACTTAATACAAATAAATTAAAGCGCAGCAACTGTGGCAGCAAATTGTGTAAAGTCTGTGGTACTGCTGTGGTGCACAGTGGCTGGAAAGCACAGGAATGTGTGCTGACAGGAACACCAGCCCCAAATAATGAGGCACAGGAATATTTGTAAAGCAGCTTGCATCATGTGTAAGACTTCTAGACCAAAAACCCTGACTATCTGCTGATGTTGGCACTACGATCCATACCAGCTGTCTAAATATGCCAGCAGTGAGCTATCTCTCTCCCATGTCAATACCCTGATCCAGCTGTGATATCTTCCAAACAGCAAAAGCACTGAGGTCGTTAACGTGGACTGTGGGTTCCGAACTCTAAAACGACCTGGATCAGATGGACACAACCCAATACTGAAAGAAACCGCTTTACTGATGAGCTGTTCAGGCAGCACAGTACACCACGCCATGTGTTCACCCTGCGGTGTGCAAATAGCCTAGTCATTAGCCTGGGGTGTCTGGCATGTAGGCATGTCCATATTAGTATGTACTTTACTCCCATATATATTAGAAGGTCAGGCTGCATTACACAGGGCATCAGCACCAGGAATTAACACATTTTTAGGTTTCGCCTGCACAATGCTTGCACTGTGCTTGAGAAATCTTTTGTTTTTAATATAACCTTAAAGGGGACTTCCAGCCCACCTCCTCTCTTTCGTGGCTTCTCATTGGTTCCTGTGCCTGAGACTTACCTTTCCTCTGTTTCTATTGGCTAAAGCATATTTTCCTGCATTTACCAATGCTTGTTCTTCATCTGCTTCTCTTATCAGTTTCCCCCCACCGAAATACTGTTAACATCCGCTTTGGTGGAACTATATTTTCTGAAAGTTTTGCTTTTTACTATTGCAGCATATTTATATAACAATTTATCACCGGAGAGATTAAGTGATTTGCATAGAATCACAGGATGTTGTGCAGGGCAGCCAGAGACTCGGACCCGGATCCCCAGCTCTTGAGTGCAGCCGCACCCTCGCCACTCCCTTGTTACCTATCTGTCCGGGAGCTCTTTCCTCCTACCGGATACTGAAGATGAAAACAGCTCTTTATTCATTACATAGGTGAAAGGATGCATTACCAATGCTGTTTTATTTAAGACTTTGAAAAACCTCCAGGATGACTGATTCACTACAGAGCAAAACACAAGCAAGTCCATTTGAGTTTAACTTTATTTTTTGCAGCAATAAAATAAAAACAAATATAAGATAAAAAAATACACACTGTCTGCATTTTGTCTTTTTTTCTCACGGGTTGACATCTATGGTTACCACATTTTAAAGTCAGGATGGCTGCTGGGCTAATGACAGTCACAACCTCTATTGTTCTGGGGCCAGAGACTTGCTAGCTCCGCAGTGCTTGGTTTGCCAAAAAAGTACAAGGGTCCTAAACTTTTCTTAGGAGTCCTCTGCTGCCACTGCCCAGTGCTGCGGTTGTTGTACACCAAAGGCTGTCCAGTCTTGAGTCCACCTCATGCCTCTTTCTTCCACCACCCTAAAAGACCTGTCTCTTTCTCATGCTCAGCACATCTATAAGCTGTGTTCTGAAATAAAACTAAAGAGTATTGTGTCATGACTGTAAGCAAAGATTGTGACAGATAGCATTCTCTCCAATTTCGCTAACCTTTAAAATATCTACCAAGCTACAACTTACAACAAAAAACAGCTTATTATTAATAACATAGGCGAAACCTAATGCATTTACCAGTGCTTGTTATCTGGAAGGAGAACGCCCACCGCTTAGCCATCATCTTCCTTTTTCCCTGCCCATAGTTTGGAGAGTTTTTACCCCCTTTTGGACAAACCAAGTTCTTTGCTTTGCTCACTCTGATTTATGTCTTTTTACAGCCCATTCCGGCTAATTCAGTTGGAAGGGCGTTTAACCTCATTTACTGACTATCGGTAAGTGTTTCCCTGGCCGCTTCTCAGGGTTTTTCACTGCCTTAAATTTACTTTGGGACTAATCCTACATTTGTGTCTTTTGTTTCGTACAGCTACTGGTTTTCTTTTCCATTTTCAGCCCATTCTTTAAATTCTTTGGAAGGGCCTCCACATCATGTCTTGCAAGTGGAGCTTTGTGCTCATGGGTGACTGTGTAATTGGCATCCACATTCCCTTATGTATTCCATGTGTGTGTAGCCTGACACTGAATTATTCATTTTATTTTCAGAATTGCGTTGCGACGAGCGGGCTTGCCGTCTAAGTAACTCCGTAGGAAGTCCTCCATGGAAAGTTTTTTCATGCAGCTCAAGGCGAGCTTTTGCATGAATCTCTCTTCTTTTAACAAACACAACAGGTTTGACCCCCTTTTAATTAATTCCTGCTCTCATTACACAGGTTGCCCCTCCCGCACGCCCTGATAAAGACCCTCTCTACTGGCTCAATATACAAAGCGTTTTTTTGTTTGCTAATAACTTTACTAATAACTTTGACGCCGTTTGACAAATCTTCGCAAAACTTTCCAAAAAAAAGACAAATTCACTTCAGCTCCTTCCTGGAAAGTTTAGGGGTGATCTGTCAAGCGGGGGACGAGAACAAAGGGGGGTCCCAAAAACAGATTTCCCCGTATTTTTTCAAAATACGTCTTTAAGCAGTAGTACCGAAATACTAATGATCGGAATTACACCAGATTTGGCAGGAAGCTAGACATTGGTCCAGAAAGTGTGCTTTTTCTGATTTGGTGTAAATCCACTCAGTAGTTTTGGAGATATTAAGCTAAAAAAATATATTTGTATATCTGGACAGTTGGATTCGAGGGACTCAATTCGGGAGTAGGTGCTCTGATTGGCTGCCAGCAACATGAAGTAAAATGTTGCTGGCACCCATTACTGGACTCGGAGACTTAGTCCCCTGTCCTGAGTTGTTTTTAAAAAAAATATTCAGGGGGGCATGGTAGGATACCCTTTCCCCCATAGGCCCCGTGGGGGGACACAGACGGCAAACAAAAAATACAAGAAAAAGGCCGCCTGCCATTTTTCATGAATTAATTGGGGAAGGAACGTGAGTGGGGCCCCTCCCTGAGACTTATTAGGTCCCAGGGACTCTATCCCTGGGGGCTGAATTAATAAGGGGAGGGGGACCACGCAGCCCCCCTCCCTGAGCATTAAAAGATCCCAGGGACCCATCCCCCAGAGCTGGATTCATTACTCTGTCCCGGGAAGACCACCCCTGAGAGAGAGACATTTCCTTGCCTGCAACATTGAGGGCAGGAAAACATATGTTGCTCCAGCCCGGCATCAGCTTTTTTAAATGTCCTGACGGGCAGGAGCAAACATGTCTTTCCTGCCTGCAGCCACATGGGCAGGGAAGGCATGTCTTCTCCCACCCGGCATGTCTTCTCCCACCCGGCTGGAGATTTAAAAATGCTCCCGTCACGTGGGAGCAGACTGCGGGCAAGGAAACAGATATTGCTCCCACCTGGAGGGAACATGCAAAGACAGCTCATCCCTCTGGGCAGGAGCACTGCCGGCTCCTGCACCATGCGGGAACCCAGCTGGAGCCGCGGGGGCACTGGGGCTCCCCACGCGGCCCCCAACAAGTAGTTTATGGGTACCCTGGGTGTGTACCGGGGCACTCATCTCTGGCCCCGTGGGATGGGGTCCACAGGACCCAAGAAAGCTCAGGGAGAGGGGCCGCATTTCCCCTCCCCTTAATGATAGAATTCTGCCCCGGGGAATGGGGGTCACAAGGGCCTATTAAGGCTCAGGGAGAGGGCTGTGAAGCCCCCTCCCCATTTTTTAAAATGTATTCTGCCCTAGAAGATAGGGTACCCATGGCGTGTTAAGGCTCGGGAAGGGGGACCTTGTGGCCCCTTCCCTTTTTTTAATGAATTGGGCCCCTAGGGATTGAGTCCTCTGGGCCTATTAAGGCTCAGGGGGGAGGCCACATGGCCCCTACCCTCTTTTATGGCATTTTGCCCCATGGGATGGAATCCCCAGGGCCTATTAGGGCTAGGGGAGGGGCACCGCGCGGCCGCCTCTTCTTTTTTTATAGGATCCAGTCCCAAATTATGGAGTCCACGGGGCATCATAAGGCTCGAGGAGGGCGATGCACACCCTCATCCCCTAAAATAACTGGGAGGCTCGGGGAGGGAGTCACGCGGCCCCCTCACCTATAGTTAATTTATGGCCTTAAGGATGGGCCCATTTTGGGTCAGGAAGGGAGGCCACGCTCCACCCTTGCCTATTACAAATATGTTTGGGCCAGGAGGATGGGATCTGTTGGAAAATTGCCCTCTCTGAAGGGTCACCGCAGACTTTTTGCCTTCCTCCTCCTCTTTTTCTGACCACGGTTTTGTTGGCTTTAGTACTCCAAGCCCTTTACCACTGCGAACCAGTGCTAAAGTGCATGTGCTCTCTCCTCTAAACATTGTAACATTGGCTCATACCCAAATGGCATATTTAATTTACTTATAAGTCCCTACTAAAGTGCACTACATGTGCCCAGGGCCTGTAAATTAAACTCTACTAGTGGAACTGCAGCACTGCTTGTGCCAGCCACTTGAGTAGCCCCTTAACCATGTCTCACGCCTGCCATTGCAGGGCTTGTGTGCGCAGTTTACTGCCACTTCGACTTGGCATTTAAAACTACTTGCCAAGCTTGAAACCCCTTTTATTACACATATGTCACCCCTAAGGTAGAATCGAGGTTGCCTTAAGTGCAAGGTGCTGTGTCAATGAAAGGTAGGAACTGTATTGGTATGTTTTGCATGCTCTGGTAGTGACAAACAGCCTATTTCAATTTTCACTACTGTGAGGCCTACTCCTGTCATAGGTTAGCATTTGGAATTCCTTAATACACTTTTAAGCTGTAATTCCTGATCAGAGAAGAGTAGCTTTTTCATGTTTCATAGTTTTGGAATGGTAATGCAAATCCTCCTCACTGGTAAAGTTGGATTTGGCATTACTATTTTAGAAATGCCACTTTTAGAAAGTGAACATTTCTCTGTGCTAATAACTCTGTGCGCTTTGCAGCCTTTTTCTAATACATGTCTGGGTTGGGTGACAGCTACACTTTCTGCATTCCCTCTAGACAGCCACAACACCGGAAGGATAGGTGTGTCTGAGTACCCATCTACATACATCTGCATTCTGATTGTCTTGCCTGGGCAGGATGGAAGGGAGGGGTTAACACTTCACTTGAGTAGGCAGTGTCCTCTCCCCACACAAAGGACTGATTACCCCCACAGATAGCCTGGTAGACAGGGCTGGTTTGAAAGGGATCCTTGTGCACTTGAGAGAGCTACATTGAAGTCACTTCCACGTCAAAGGCAATTTTGGATATTAGTACTGGGTCTCTGACCCCCTAAAATCAGACACTACTGGACTTGTAACTGAAGCTCTCCCAGAAGAACTGCTGTGCTGCTTAAAGGACTCAACTGGACTGCTGATCTGGAAGGCCTGCCTTTCTGTTTGTTGCCTTGCTGCTCTCTTACTCTGCTGAAGAAGAGCTGGACTCTGCCTTCTTCCAAGTGATCTCCAGGGGCTTGTTGACTTGCCTCCTATTGCTTGAGACTCAAGGATATTAAAGTCTCTACCTCTGCTCCTGTGCCTGGCTTGCTGGAGGTGGCCCAGATACTTGCAACACAGATTTTGATGCATCTCCTGTGGCTGGTAGCAGAATCGGCACATCAACCCGGTTGCAGGGGTAAAATCGGCACATTGAAACAGAACCAGTGCTTTGCCTCCAGAGAGCGACACATCGGACAGCATATCACCGCCGCTGCAGCTTGGTGAGATCGACACATCCCCTCGACTGCGTGGCAGAATCCGGCACATTGCTCAATACCTCTCGACTCCAGCACCTGTCTTCGGAACTGACGCATCGCCTTCACTGCATGGAGAAGATCCATGCAGCTCCTTGCTTGCAACCAAGAAATGTACTTCATGGGTCCTGTAGCCGGGCTGGGCTTCCACAAGGTCGGCCCGAACTTTGACTTTGGCGCGGCCTAAGTAACATAGGATTTTTGTCGTTTTGGTTTAATATAATAATCTATTTTTATAAACCTATGTGGAGTCTTTTTGTGGTGTATTCATTGTGTTACTGTGTGTCTTGCACAAATACTTTACACATTGCTTCTTTAGATAAGCCTGACTGCTCTGTGCCAAGCTACCAGACGGTGAACACAGGTTATCTCTTAGTGTGTATCTAGCTTAACCTGACTAGAGTGGTGGTTCCTACTTGTACAGGGTACATACTCTGACAACCAGAAACCCCATTTCCAACAGGGTCCCTGGGGCCCATTTGAGCTTGGGGTTGTGGGCAGTGTACCCTTTACAATATTAGAAATGTTTTTGGCTCCGGGGGATGGGGTCCCCGGGACCAATAGTGGCATAGGGGAGGGGGACTACACGCCCCTTTTGGCCCACAGGGAGCTTGTTGCATGTGGTGGGTTTGACTCCGGGCCTGCCAATCCCGTATCGCAGGATAAAGGCAGTGTGTGGCTGGTGCAATAGGAGCACATGCGTTTTGTAAACCCTTACACCCATTAGCTGGACACAGGCTGCACAAAATTAAGTAGAAAAGCAATATGGAAGCTACTCGCCACTATGTAAACTATAAAACAAATTTCATTACTGATCATTGGATGATGTCATCCGTGTTATTATCAGTGATGCCATCAATGATGTCATTTGAAATGTCATCAGTGATGTCATAAATGATGTCATAAAACATGTCATGAGTAATGGAATATGTGAGGTCCTAAGCAGTGCATGGCGGGGGCACAAGTTATAGTTAGCCATTTATAACTGGTGAATTTCTGAGGTTTATTTTTTTCAAAACGTTAACGTCGCAGACATGTTCACCTAACTATAACGTTACTTTAACCTTGGTTTTTTCAGTGAAGTTCTAAGGCTTTTTTTTAACAAAAAATGATTTTTTTATCACATCTAACTATAACGTTGCTACAACCTTTGATATTTTCTGTGAATTTCTAGGGTTTTGTAACGTAAAGTAATATTTTATTACCATATGTAAATCCAACCCCCCGCCGCGCACGGGGTTGTTTGTAGGTGGCAAACCTTCCCCAGGCAGCCAACCCCACCCTGCGCATGGCCCGTGCACAGCAGGTGGTCCACAACAGGGCCTGGCCTGTGGCCAGGCATAGTGGTCAACCCACCGGGAACCAGCACCGTTGCTCACTTCTAACATAGAAGCGGCGTGGCCAAACGTGCAGAGCTTGTAGGTAATTTGATGCCCTTGCATACTCGACAGCGGTTCAAAAGGGAGAACCGTGGACTCTGCTCTCACACCAGGAGACGACAAGAACCAACCCAGAAACAACAGTCACTACAGAAGAGATTGAGCTCCAATCAATCAATGATACATTCACCTCCATTGAGGATTTCAGATCGTTTTTCAACATGCAATTGTAAAGAAAACACACTGTCCATCAGCCTGGAAAATTGCAGGAACCCTGTTGCATACTATTAACGTAGAAGGGGCAGGGCCAAATGGGTGGAGCTTGTAGTTGATTTGGCAGCCCCCTCCCGAGCCTATTATTGCCCTGGGGACCCCATCCCCCAGAGCCCGCATTATTTGAAAGTGGGTGCCCTTGTGCCCACCCAAGGCACCCACCACACACAACGCTGAGGGCCGTGGGTGGAGCTCCAGGGCCCACGCAGCCCCCATCGGCTCCCTGCATGCTGCAGGAGCCGGCATTGCTACTGCATGGTGGGAGCAGCTATTTATGCTGCTTCCTCTGGGCAGAAGTAATCTGTTGAAACAGATCCCAAGTTTTCTCCTAGCCGGCCTGGAGCATTTTTAAAGCTCCCACCTGCTGGGAGCAGACTTTGTGTTTGCTCCCGTTTGGCAGGAGTTTTAAAATGATCCCGCCAGATGGGAGCAATTACAAGTTTCACTGCCCGTGCCGGTGCAGGCAGGGAAACTGCTGTGTCTCCCGGACTGGGCTGGCCCCAGGGGCTTGGGTCCCCGGGGCCAGTAAAGGCTGAGGGAGGAGGGTAAGCATGCGCAGCCCCCTTCCTTTTTCAAAAAGTAGCAACCCTGGGTGATGGTGTCCGCAGGGCCCTTTAAAGACTCAGGGAGGGTTTGCGTGACCCCCCTCCCCTTTAAAAATGCATTGGGACCTCCGGATGGTGCCAAATGCGGTTCGGTGAGGGGTGGGCATGCACCCCCTCCCCTCATTATTTAAATCGAGCTCAAGGTAAAAAGGGCCCCAGGGCCAAATGTGGCTCGGGGAGGGTGGCACGAGGCCCCCCTCCTCTTATTAAATAAACTGAGGCCCGGGGGATGTGGTGTCTGGGGCCATTGTTTTTTTTATCCTGTGAGAGTCCCGTGGGATCGCAGCAAAAATGAACATTTTTACCCAAGGGGTCTCTCTGGGTCCACCCTCATGGGGCCTAGGGGGGGCAGGATACCCTTACCCTGCTCCCATATGTTATTATTACTTTTTTTACTTCAGGACAGGGGACTAAGTTCTTGAGTCCTGTAAGGCTGTCAGCTATATTTTTCACAAGTTGCTGGCAGCCAATCAGAGCGCTCCGAGATGGCCCAAGAGAAAAAAAGCTCCCTGGGCCAATCAGAATGCTCTATTTTTTTTTATTGGGTTCAAGGTACTCTCGTGAGAGTCCCTCGAACCCAACCGTCCAGATAAACAAATATTTTTTAACCTTAATTCTCAAAAACTACTGAGCAGATTTACACCAAGTCACAAAAAGCACAATCTGCGAATCAAGATCTAGTTTCTTGCAAAGTTTGGTGTAATTTTGCGGTAGTGCTTCTTAAAGAAGTCTATGGAAACGGCTTGGGGCTTGTGCGTTTTAGGAGCCCCTTTTGTTTCGGCCCGTGCTTGAAGGATCACCCGAAAACTTTCCATGCGCAAACTAGGCAAAAAAGAGCACTTTTTTGGAAAGTTTCATCGAGATTCGTCAAACGGGGCCAAAGTTATTAACAACACAAAAAACGCCTCTCCTATGGAACAGCTGACCTATCAATACCTACCCAGTGGCAACCGGCACGGGTGGGGGGGGTGTATGTGTGTGTGTGTAGGTGTGTGTGCGTGTGTGTGTGTGTGTGTATATATATATATATATCTTGATTATTATGGATCACTTGTGATGACATCCGAGTATATGTACTAGCAGTGACTGGTAACTTCTAGAGCCTTCAAACTTATTCTAAGCAAACTGCTTTTGAGGGCCCTGTACATTTGTGGTAATAATTGCAGTTGATTATATTAACGCCCACGGCCTGTGAAGTTTGCTTGAGGATGGCAAGACATTCTTTAACCTTAACTACTTCATGTCATTACTATAGAGTCAGATAAAGAATACATAAAAAATGTTCACAAACTTGCAGTACTTCATGTTTAACCCCTTCCATGCTTATGACGAGCTGGACTCGTCATGGCACACAGTGCTCGTGTGCTCATGACGAGTCCAGCTCGTCATAAGACTCACCCACGGGGAAGCGCTGGCGCTCCCCGTGGGAATCCGATCGTCGGGGTTTTTTTAGGAGGCAGGGGAAGGACTTCCCCTGCCTCCCCCGCCCCCGCCCCCATCAATGACGCCAGCGCGCGAGGCGCGCTGACATCATTGAGGGTTTCCTTTCTTCCCCGACGTGCTGGAAGCCATTTGCTTCCAGCGCGTCGGGAAATAAGGTGAGTTTTGGCTCGGGAGGGGGGTTTGATTCAAAGAGACATCGAGGGAAAGGAAAGGGTTTTCCTTTCCCCGATGCCTTTTTGTGCATTCCTGCTGCACGATCATGTGATCGTGCAGCAGGAATGCCCACTAGGGCGGGATTGTGAGCGTGGAGATGTGCCTTCTCTCCATTGCCACCCTGTAAAGTTAGCTGTAATCCTTGATGGAGGTCTCTGCACCCTTGATTTTCTTGAGCGCAATCCTTCTCCTCGTCTGCCGCTGCGATCCTGCAATTCTTCTGGTCCTTTACGCAGCTGTAGTGTAGGAAAGGCATTATACATTTACCCAACGAGGTAGCACTTACTGATTAGCCAGTAGAAAGTACTCCAGTTGAGTAGAGGTATTGCACAAAACGGTGGCATCTTCGTGAGCGTGGAGATGTACCTTCTCTCCATTGCCAACCTGTAAAGTTAGCTGTAATCCTTGATGGAGGTCTCTGCACCCTTGATTTTCTCGAGCGCAATCCTCGTGTAGTTCCTGTGACCAGGAGGTTCCTTCTCCTCGTCTGCCGCTGCGATCCTGCTCTGACCCTTTATAAACAAGAGGCATGTGAACGGGCCTAGAAGCCCCGCCACACATACACTAGCGGTATGCAACGTATGCCCGCCCTTTCCCTACTATGACGGACAGCTTACTCAAAGGATCCCGGCGCTTTCGGCGCGGTGGCAAAGTTACAGACACACAGGTCACTGGAGACAATCCTTGATGGAGGTCTCTGCACCCTTGATTTTCTCGAGCGCAATCCTCGTGTAGTTCCTGTGACCAGGAGGTTCCTTCTCCTCGTCTGCCGCTGCGATCCTGCTCTGACCCTTTATAAACAAGAGGCATGTGAACGGGCCTAGAAGCCCCGCTCGTTTGGCCCCGCCACACATACACTAGCGGTATGCAACGTATGCCCGCCCTTTCCCTACTATGATGGACAGCTTACTCAAAGGATCCCGGCGCTTCGGCGCGGTGGCAAAGTTACAGACACACAGGTCACTGGAGACAATCCTTGATGGAGGTCTCTGCACCCTTGATTTTCTTGAGCGCAATCCTTCTCCTCGTCTGCCGCTGCGATCCTGCAATTCTTCTGGTCCTTTACGCAGCTGTAGTGTAGGAAAGGCATTATACATTTACCCAACGAGGTAGCACTTACTGATTAGCCAGTAGAAAGTACTCCAGTTGAGTAGAGGTATTGCACAAAACGGTGGCATCTTCGTGAGCGTGGAGATGTACCTTCTCTCCATTGCCACCCTGTAAAGTTAGCTGTAATCCTTGATGGAGGTCTCTGCACCCTTGATTTTCTCGAGCGCAATCCTCGTGTAGTTCCTGTGACCAGGAGGTTCCTTCTCCTCGTCTGCCGCTGCGATCCTGCTCTGACCCTTTATAAACAAGAGGCATGTGAACGGGCCTAGAAGCCCCGCCACACATACACTAGCGGTATGCAACGTATGCCCGCCCTTTCCCTACTATGACGGACAGCTTACTCAAAGGATCCCGGCGCTTTCGGCGCGGTGGCAAAGTTACAGACACACAGGTCACTGGAGACAATCCTTGATGGAGGTCTCTGCACCCTTGATTTTCTCGAGCGCAATCCTCGTGTAGTTCCTGTGACCAGGAGGTTCCTTCTCCTCGTCTGCCGCTGCGATCCTGCTCTGACCCTTTATAAACAAGAGGCATGTGAACGGGCCTAGAAGCCCCGCTCGTTTGGCCCCGCCACACATACACTAGCGGTATGCAACGTATGCCCGCCCTTTCCCTACTATGATGGACAGCTTACTCAAAGGATCCCGGCGCTTTCGGCGCGGTGGCAAAGTTACAGACACACAGGTCACTGGAGACAATCCTTGATGGAGGTCTCTGCACCCTTGATTTTCTCGAGCGCAATCCTCGTGTAGTTCCTGTGACCAGGAGGTTCCTTCTCCTCGTCTGCCGCTGCGATCCTGCTCTGACCCTTTATAAACAAGAGGCATGTGAACGGGCCTAGAAGCCCCGCTCGTTTGGCCCCGCCACACATACACTAGCGGTATGCAACGTATGCCCGCCCTTTCCCTACTATGATGGACAGCTTACTCAAAGGATCCCGGCGCTTTCGGCGCGGTGGCAAAGTTACAGACACACAGGTCACTGGAGACAATTCTTCTGGTCCTTTACGCAGCTGTAGTGTAGGAAAGGCACTATACATTTACCCAACGAGGTAGCACTTACTGATTAGCCAGTAGAAAGCACTCCAGTTGAGTAGAGGTATTGCACAAAACGGTGGCATCTTCGTGGATAAATATGCAGGGCAGATGTGCCTTCTCTCCATTTACACCCTGAAAAGTTAGCTGTAATCCTTGATGGAGGTCTTTGCATCCTTGAATTTCTCGAGCGCAATGCTCGTGTAGTTCCTGTGACCAGGAGGTTCCTTCTCCTCGTCTGCCGCTGAGATCCTGCTCTGACCCTTTATAAACAAGAGGCATGTGAACGGGCCTAGAAGCCCCGCCACACATACACTAGCGGTATGCAACGTATGCCCGCCCTTTCCCCACTATGATGGACAGCTTACTCAAAGGACCCCGGCACTTTCGGCGCGGTGGCAAAGTTACAGACACACAGGTCACTGGAGACAATTCTTCTGGTCCTTTACGCAGCTGTAGTGTAGGAAAGGCACTATACATTTACCCAACGAGGTAGCACTTACTGATTAGCCAGTAGAAAGCACTCCAGTTGAGTAGAGGTATTGCACAAAACGGTGGCATCTTCGTGGATAAATATGCAGGGCAGATGTGCCTTCTCTCCATTTACACCCTGAAAAGTTAGCTGTAATCCTTGATGGAGGTCTTTGCATCCTTGAATTTCTCGAGCGCAATGCTCGTGTAGTTCCTGTGACCAGGAGGTTCCTTCTCCTCGTCTGCCGCTGAGATCCTGCTCTGACCCTTTATCCCCTTTCGGTGCTTATGACGAGCTGGACTCGTCATGGCACACAGTGCTCGTGACGAGTCCAGCTCGTCATAAGACCACCCACGGGAAGCGCTGGCGCTCCCCGTGAGAATCTGATCATTAGGTTTTTTGGGGGAGGCAGGGGAAGGGCTTTCCCTGCCTCCCTCGCCCCATCAATGACGTCAGCGCGCTGACATCATTGAGGGTTCTCTTTCTTCCCGACGCGCTGGAAGCCATTTGCTTCCAGCGCGTCGGGAAATCAGGTGAGGTTTGGCTCGGGGAGGGGGTTTGTATCAAAAGAGGCATCGAGGAAAGGAAATGGTTTTCCTTTCCCCGATGCCTCTTTTGTGCATTCCTGCTGCACGATCATGTGATTGTGCAGCAGGAATGCCCACTAGGCACCAGGGTTTTTTTAATTTTTGTGTTGGGGAGTGGCCAAAAGGGCAAGGGTTGCTCCCTTTTACGGGTGTGAATATTTTATTTATACTGTTAGGCCCAACTACCCCTTAGCTTGGCTGGTGGATTGTGTGTGGACTGGTGCATTATTTGCATATGTGATTGTAATGTTTTTTTCCTCCTTTTTATTCTAGTGTAAAGCTTTTGATTCCTGTTTGCGGTTTCGGCAGTTGTGGTTCTGCAGTTTTGCGTAATTGCATTTATTTGGTAAGAAAAATATTTTTGTTGTGTGTACTCCAAATGAGTATTATTGTCATGCATGAATGAATTTTTTGTAAGTGGTGCCATAATGGCAGCATATTTGTTAGTGTTCAGAGCATGAAATTCTTTGCGATGTTTTGCATTGTCTTATGTGTAATTTTTTTCTTCTTCTTTTTAGTGGGATATTGTTGATCCTTACTGTGTCTGTGCAGAGTAGGTGGTGGTGAGTCTAGCTGCTTCTGTCACGTGAGTGGTATAGTGTTGGAGTATATAGGTCTTTGTGATAAATCTACATTTTGTTTATTTCTTTTTTTTTTTACAAAGGGTTTGTTGTTGTTGACTTGTTTGACAAGTAACCTTTATTAGTAAGCATTATGGCTAGCCGTAGAATTACTGCTCAGCAGGTGGTTGGTTTGCTTCTTGAATCTTCCTCTGAGCAGGATTATGAGACTGACAGTGCGTCTGAGGGAGAGGAGGGAGGGAAGATTCAGGCAGTGAGTTTTCTCTCCACATGGAATCATCGGATGATGAAGGTACTCTCAGTGCAGATGAAGTGCCTGATTTAGAGGAGGATACTAATGTGCCGATGGTGCAAGAGGCATCTGGATTGCAGCCTGGGGCTGCTAGGCTTCCTACTGGAAGTGCTGGACTCTGGGTTGATCCAAACATGGTGCAGCCGGTGTTGCCTGCCTTTAGTGGTTATGCAGGGTGTAGAGTGGATTGTGAACATTATTTGCCTATACAGTATTTTCAGTTGTTTATGGATGATGTATTTTTGGGTGAGATTGTTGAGCAGACTAATTTGTATGCTGAACAGTTTTTGAGGGACAACAGTGCCAGACTTAGGCCCCATTCTAGAGCTACCCGGTGGAGTCCCACAAATCTGGAAGAGATGAAGAAGTTTTTGGGTTTGACTTTTTTGATGGGTTTGATAAGGAAGCCGTCCATGAGTTCATATTGGTCTACCAGTCCCTTGATGGCAACGGCCATATTTCCTGCAGTTATGACTCGTGATCGGTATTTACTTTTGCTTCGGATGCTGCATTTTGTTGATAATGGTTTGGCGTTGCCACGAGATCACCCTGAATGTGACCGTCTTTTTAAGATTCGGCCTGTTCTTGATCACTTTGTAGATCGATTTTCAGAGATCTATACTCCAGGGAAAGAAATATCTATTGATGAGTCTTTGGTGCTGTTCAAGGGCCGTTTGGTTTTTAGGCAGTACATTCCTAGCAAGAGGGCACGCTATGGAATTAAGCTGTATATGTTGTCTGAGAGTAGGACAGGATATGTTTTTAATTTGCGTGTGTACACTGGTAGGGATTCCACTATTGACCCCCTGGTTGTCCGTCCACTTTAGTAGGAGTTTCAGAGAAAATTGTGTGGGAACTTGCTAGAGGACTGTTTAACAGAGGCCACCATTTGTACATTGATAACTTCTACACTGCTGTGCAATTGTTTAAGGAATTGTTCAAAGTGGACACTTTTGCTTGTGGCACAATCCGCTCTAACCGTAAAGGTTATCCAAAAGAGCTTGTTTGCAAAAAACTTCAGAGGGGACAGTGCAGTGCCTTGCGTAGTGAGGAACTGCTAGCTGTGAAATTTGTGGACAGGAGGGATGTGTACATGCTGACTACCATCCATGATGAGAGTACTTCACCTGTGGCTGTTTGGGGTCAGATTGCTGAAGTGCGCAAACCTGTGTGCATTTTAGACTACAATAAGCACATGGGTGGTGTTGATAGAGTAGATCAGAGGTTGGAACCTTACACTGCTATTCGTAAGTCTTACATTTGGTATAAGAAGTTGGCCATCCATCTCTTCAATTTAGCAACTTTCAATGCTTTTGTTGTGTTCAAGGAGTGTTCTCCTGCGTCAAAGTTGACTTTTGTTCAGTTTCAGGAGTCTGTCATAGGCAGCCTTGTTGTTGTGGAACAGGCAAGTGTTCCTAGAGTTGGAGTGGTGGAGGATGTGGCTCGATTGAAAGATCGCCACTTTCCTGATCACATTCCTCCTACATCCTCAAAAGACTTTCCCACTAGGAGATGTAGAGTCTGTTGGCGAAGAGGTACGCGGAAGGAGACTCGTATGTACTGCCCTGAGTGTCCTTCTAACCCTGGGCTGTGTGTGCCTGCTTGTTATAGAGCGTACCACAAGCAAAAGAATTATTGGGAGCAACCATGAGTGGTAAAGTGAACTGCCTGGTCTGTAATGTTTAAGAATTGTTGTTCTGTTTCAAGGTTGGCATTAGTGCAATGTTTCTGATTTTGTGTTAGTAGATTTGTATCTATTTGCAATTTGTTTGTGTTTTCTTTTTGTATAAAAAAATCCTAAATGTGATGGTGGTGTGTGTAGGCTGGTGCTTGGCTGGCGGTGTGCGTGGAGTGGCGCTCGGCTGGCAGTGTGTGAGTAGTGACTTGCTGCTGGTCACTACACACACTGCTAGCCGAGCGACACTCCACGCAATCCATCAGGTTGTGTTGTTGCTGTGTTAGGAATGTGGGCGTGTGAAAGTGATGGGCCCTTGAATGGCGCTGTCTGCTGGTGTGAGTGTTGTAATGTGATGGGCCCGCGGCTGGTGGTGTGAATGGTTTTGTATTTGTCACACGTATGAAAGGTGTATGAATGGCCTGTAAAGAGGTTGGTGCCTTGTCGTGGCTTTACAGCTCACGAGCTGTGAGTCAATGGTTCAGTTTCTCGTCCTTTCAATTATTAACAGTGCATTTCATTTTTGTGAAATCACTTGTTAATACAATTGTATATACTGAACCATCACTCACCCTCGTGCCAAATCCAACCAGTATGTGTGTGTGTGCTTGAGGATTAGATGGTTGTGCAGTAATATTTTTTTTTGTCTTTCTCAAGCAGGGTGTACCTTGTCCCTTTTTGTGAATGTTGTAATGTGTTTGTTTCTGTGCCTGGGGGTGTGAATGGTCTTGTGTGTATCACGTATGAAAGGTGTGTGAATGGCCTGTAAAGCGGTTGGGGCCTTGACGTGCCTTTACAGCTCACGAGCTGCGAGTCACTGGTTCCGTTTTTGTCCTTTCAATTATTGACAGTGCATTTCATTTTTGTGAAATCTCTTGTTAATAAAATTGTATATACTGAACCATCACTTGCCCTCGTGCCAAATCCAACCAGTATGTGTGTGTGTGCTTGAGGAATAGATGGCTGTGCAGTAATCTTTGTCTTTTAGTCTGTCTGCCAAGGTGTACATTCCGTCTAAGAATAACCTACCAACTGTAGATATTGTCAGTAAACGAAACACCCATGGGAGTACATGGTGATATCTCTCTTGTGGATCCCAACAAGTTATGGTACCCACAATGTCCTGCAAACCTCAAAATGTCTGTCACATTTTCCTTGCAATATTGTGCCAACATTTTCACGCTGCAGAAATAAACAACACATTATCTCATTATGACTTGGTTTTGCAAGGGGTCACCTGGGTTTTGGCCCGGGCTCGGCGGCCACATAGGGAAACCTACCAAACCCACACATTTCTGAAAAGTAGACACCAGGGGGCTTCCAGGGAGGTATGGCTTGCGTGGATCCCCCAACGTTTCACTACCAGAATCCCCTGCAAACCTCACTTTAAGCTGAAAAATCACTTTTTCACACATTTGTGTGTGGAAAGTGTGGCATCACTGGCCTCACACAAATTTCCTACCACCCAGCGTTCCCCAGGTCTCCCGATAAAAATGGTGCCTCACTTGTGTGGGAGGCCCAAGTACCGCGACAGGCAAGGGCCCACAACGTATTGAGGCGACCTCAAAATGGCCTTTCACAAAACCACCTGGTTTTGCAAGAGTCACCTGGGTTTTGGCCTCGTGCTCGGCGGCCATCTAGGAAACCTACCAAACCCACACATTTCTGAAAAGTAGACACTCGGGGCTTCCAGGGAGGTATGGCTTGCGTGGATCCCCCAACGTTTCCTTACCCAGAATCCCTGCAAACCTCACTTTTAGCTGAAAAAATCACTTTTTCACACATTTGTGTGTGGGAAAGTGTGGCATCACTGGCCTCACACAAATTTCCTACCACCCAGCGTTCCCCAGGTCTCCCGATAAAAATGGTGCCTCACTTGTGTGGGAGGCCCAAGTACCCGCGACAGGCAAGGGCCCACAACGTATTGAGGCGACCTCAAAATGGCCTTTCACAAACCACCTGGTTTTGCAAGGGAGTCACCTGGGTTTTGGCCCGTGCTCGGCGGCCATCTAGGAAACCTACCAAACCCATACATTTCTGAAAAGTAGACACCTGGGGCTTCCAGGGAGGTATGGCTTGCGTGGATCCCCCAACGTTTCTTACCCAGAATCCCCTGCAAACCTCACTTTTAGCTGAAAAAATCACTTTTTCACACATTTGTGTGTGGAAAGTGTGGCATCACTGGCCTCACACAAATTTCCTACTCCAGCGTTCCCCAGGTCTCCGATAAAATGGTGCCTCACTTGTGTGGAGGCCCAGTACCCGCGACAGGCAAGGGCCCACAACGTATTGAGGCGACCTCAAAATGGCCTTTCACTAAACCACCTGGTTTTGCAAGGGAGTCACCTGGGTTTGGCCCGTGCTCGGCGGCCATCTAGGAAACCTACAAACCCACACATTTCTGAAAAGTAGACACCCGGGGCTTCAGGGAGGTATGGCTTGCGTGGATCCCCCAACGTTTCTTACCCAGAATCCCTGCAAACCTCACTTTTAGCTGAAAAAATCACTTTTTCACACATTTGTGTGTGGGAAAGTGTGGCATCACTGGCCTCACACAAATTTCCTACCACCCAGTGTTCCCAGGTCTCCGAGCAAATGGTGCCTCACTTGTGTGGGAGGCCCAGTACCCGCGACAGGCAAGGACACAAAACGTTTTGAGGCAACATCAACATTGCCTATCAAAAAATGTTTTGGGCCCTTGCCTGTCGCGGGTACTTGGGCCTCCCACACAAGTGAGGCACCATTTTTATCGGGAGACCTGGGGAACGCTGGGTGGTAGGAAATTTGTGTGAGGCCAGTGATGCCACACTTTCCCACACACAAATGTGTGAAAAAGTGATTTTTTCAGCTAAAATTGAGGTTTGCAAGGGATTCTGGGTAGGAAACGTTGGGGGATCCACGCAGCCATACCTCCTGGAAGCCCCGGGTGTCTACTTTTCAGAAATGTGTGGGTTTGGTAGGTTTCCTAGATGGCCGCCGAGCACGGGCCAAACCCAGGTGACTCCCCTTGCAAAACCAGGTGGTTTTGAGATAGGCAATTTTGAGGTCGCCTCACTACGTTGTGGGCCCTTGCCTGTCGCGGGTACTTGGGCCTCCCACACAAGTGAGGCACCATTTTTATCGGGAGACCTGGGGAACGCTGGGTGGTAGGAAATTTGTGTGAGGCCAGTGATGCCACACTTTCCACACACAAATGTGTGAAAAAGTGATTTTTTCAGCTAAAATTGAGGTTTGCAAGGGATTCTGGGTATGGAAACGTTGGGGGATCCACGCAAGCCATACCTCCCTGGAAGCCCCGGGTGTCTACTTTTCAGAAATGTGTGGGTTTGGTAGGTTTCCCTAGATGGCCGCCGAGCATGGGCCAAAACCCAGGTGACTCCCTTGCAAAACCAGGTGGTTTTGAGATAGGCAATTTTGAGGTCGCCTCACTACGTTGTGGGCCCTTGCCTGTCGTGGTACTTGGGCCTCCCACACAAGTGAGGCACCATTTTTATCGGGAGACCTGGGGGAACGCTGGTGGTAGGAAATTTGTGTGAGGCCAGTGATGCCACACTTTCCCACACAAAATGTGTGAAAAAGTGATTTTTTCAGCTAAAATTGAGGTTTGCAAGGGATTCTGGGTAAGGAAACGTTGGGGATCCACGCAAGCCATACCTCCTGGAAGCCCCGGGTGTCTACTTTTCAGAAATGTGTGGGTTTGGTAGGTTTCCTAGATGGCCGCCGAGCACGGGCCAAAACCCAGGTGACTCCCTGCAAAACCAGGTGGTTTTGAGATAGGCAATTTTGAGGTCGCCTCACTACGTTGTGGGCCCTTGCCTGTCGCGGGTACTTGGGCCTCCCACACAAGTGAGGCACCATTTTTATCGGGAGACCTGGGGAACGCTGGGTGGTAGGAAATTTGTGTGAGGCCAGTGATGCCACACTTTCCCACACACAAATGTGTGAAAAAGTGATTTTTTCAGCTAAAATTGAGGTTTGCAAGGGATTCTGGGTAAGGAAACGTTGGGGGATCCACGCAAGCCATACCTCCCTGGAAGCCCTCGGGTGTCTAATTTTCAGAAATGTGTGGGTTTGGTAGGTTTCCCTAGATGGCCGCGCAGAGCACGGGTTCAAAAACCCAGGTAGGCACTTTGCCAAAACCAGGTCAGTTTTGAGATAGGCAATTTGAGGTGCGACCTCACTACGTTGTGGGCCCTTGCCTGTCGCGGGCACTTGGGCCTCCCACACAAGTGAGGCACCATTTTTATCGGGAGACCTGGGGGAACGCTGGGTGGTAGGAAATTTGTGTGAGGCCAGTAGATGCCAGCACTTTCCCACCACACAAATGTGTGGAAAAGTGATTTTTTGCAGCTAAAAGTGAGGTTTGCAGGGGATTCTGGGTAAGAGAAACGCTGGTGGGATCCACGCAAGCCATACCATCCCTGGAAGCCCCTGGGTGTCTACTTTTCAGAAATGTGTAGTGTTTGGTAGGTTTCCCTAGGTGCCGGCAGAGCTAGGGTTCAAAAACTACAGCTAGGCACTTTGCCAAAAAAGAGTCATTTTTCACTGCGAAATTGAGGTGTGACCACGTTGCGTTTTGCGCCGTTTTCTGTTGCAGGCACTAGGCCGACCCACACAAGTGAGGTACCATTTTTCTCGTAAGACTTTGGGGAACGCGGGGTGGGTGGAAATTTGTGGATCCACGCAGATTCCAGAACTTTCCACCACAGAAATGTGGGGAAAATGTGTTTTTTTGGACAATTTTCTATGTTTGCAAGGGATTCTGGGTAACAGAACCTGGTGGGAGGCAGTCAAGTCACCCCATCCTGGATTCCCCTGGGTGTCTAGTTTTCAAAAATGTATAGGTTTGCTAGGTTTCCCTAGGTGCCGGCAGAGTGTAGGGTTAAAAACTACAGCTAGGCACTTTGCCAAAAAGGGTCATTTTTCACTGCGAAATTGAGATGTGACCACGTTGCGTTTTGCGCCGTTTCCTGTCGCAGGCACTAGGCCGACCCACACAAGTGAGGTACCATTTTTCTCGTAAGACTTTGGGGAACGCGGGGTGGGTGGAAATTTGTGGATCCACGCAGATTCCAGAACTTTCCACCACAGAAATGTGGGGAAAATGTGTTTTTTGGGACAATTTTTTATGTTTGCAAGGGATTCTGGGTAACAGAACCTGGTGGGAGGCAGTCAAGTCACCCCATCCTGGATTCCCCTGGGTGTCTAGTTTTCAAAAATGTATAGGTTTGCTAGGTTTCCCTAGGTGCCGGCAGAGGTAGGGTTCAAAAACTACAGCTAGGCACTTTGCCAAAAAAGGGTCATTTTTCACTGCGAAATTGAGGTGTGACCACGTTGCGTTTGCGCCGTTTCCTGTCGCAGGCACTAGGCCGACCCACACAAGTGAGGTACCATTTTTCTCGTAAGACTTTGGGGAACGCGGGGTGGGTGGAAATTTGTGGATCCACGCAGATTCCAGAACTTTCCACCACAGAAATGTGGGGAAAATGTGTTTTTTTGGACAATTTTCTATGTTTGCAAGGGATTCTGGGTAACAGAACCTGGTGGGAGGCAGTCAAGTCACCCCATCCTGGATTCCCCTGGGTGTCTAGTTTTCAAAAATGTATAGGTTTGCTAGGTTTCCCTAGGTGCCGGCAGAGGTAGGGTTCAAAAACTACAGCTAGGCACTTTGCCAAAAAGGGTCATTTTTCACTGCGAAATTGAGATGTGACCACGTTGCGTTTTGCGCCGTTTCCTGTCGCAGGCACTAGGCCGACCCACACAAGTGAGGTACCATTTTTCTCGTAAGACTTTGGGGAACGCGGGGTGGGTGGAAATTTGTGGATCCACGCAGATTCCAGAACTTTCCACCACAGAAATGTGGGGAAAATGTGTTTTTTGGACAATTTTTATGTTTGCAAGGGATTCTGGGTAACAGAACCTGGTGGGAGGCAGTCAAGTCACCCCATCCTGAATTCCCCTGGGTGTCTAGTTTTCAAAAATGTATAGGCTTGCTAGGTTTCCCTAGGTGCCGGCAGAGGTAGGGTTCAAAACTACAGCTAGGCACTTTGCCAAAAAAGGGTCATTTTTCACTGCGAAATTGAGGTGGGACCGCATTGCGTTTTGCGCCGTTTCCTGTCGCAGGCACTAGGCCGACCCACACAAGTGAGGTACCATTTTTCTCGTAAGACTTTGGGGAACGCGGGGTGGGTGGAAATTTGTGGATCCACGCAGATTCCAGAACTTTCCACCACAGAAATGTGGGGAAAATGTGTTTTTGGGACAATTTTTTATGTTTGCAAGGGATTCTGGGTAACAGAACCTGGTGGGAGGCAGTCAAGTCACCCCATCCTGGATTCCCCTGGGTGTCTAGTTTTCAAAAATGTATAGGCTTGCTAGGTTTCCCTAGGTGCCGGCAGAGGTAGGGTTCAAAAACTACAGCTAGGCACTTTGCCAAAAAAGGGTCAATTTTCACTGCGAAATTGAGATGTGACCACGTTGCGTTTTGCGCCGTTTCCTGTCGCAGGCACTAGGCCGACCCACACAAGTGAGGTACCATTTTTCTCGTAAGACTTTGGGGAACGCGGGTGGGTGGAAATTTGTGGATCCACGCAGATTCCAGAACTTTCCACCACAGAAATGTGGGGAAAATGTGTTTTTTTGGACAATTTTTTATGTTTGCAAGGGATTCTGGGTAACAGAACCTGGTGGGAGGCAGTCAAGTCACCCCATCCTGGATTCCCCTGGGTGTCTAGTTTTCAAAAATGTATAGGCTTGCTAGGTTTCCCTAGGTGCCGGCAGAGGTAGGGTTCAAAAACTACAGCTAGGCACTTTGCCAAAAAAGGGTCATTTTTCACTGCGAAATTGAGGTGGGACCGCATTGCGTTTTGCGCCGTTTCCTGTCGCAGGCACTAGGCCGACCCACACAAGTGAGGTACCATTTTTCTCGTAAGACTTTGGGGAACGCGGGTGGGTGGAAATTTGTGGATCCACGCAGATTCCAGAACTTTCCACCACAGAAATGTGGGGAAAATGTGTTTTTTGGACAATTTTTTATGTTTGCAAGGGATTCTGGGTAACAGAACCTGGTGGGAGGCAGTCAAGTCACCCCATCCTGGATTCCCCTGGGTGTCTAGTTTTCAAAAATGTATAGGTTTGCTAGGTTTCCCTAGGTGCCGGCAGAGGTAGGGTTCAAAAACTACAGCTAGGCACTTTGCCAAAAAAGGGTCATTTTTCACTGCGAAATTGAGGCGTGACCACGTTGCGTTTTGCGCCGTTTCCTGTCGCAGGCACTAGGCCGACCCACACAAGTGAGGTACCATTTTTCTCGTAAGACTTTGGGGAACGCGGGTGGGTGGAAATTTGTGGATCCACGCAGATTCCAGAACTTTCCACCACAGAAATGTGGGGAAAATGTGTTTTTTGGACAATTTTTTATGTTTGCAAGGGATTCTGGGTAACAGAACCTGGTGGGAGGCAGTCAAGTCACCCCATCCTGGATTCCCCTGGGTGTCTAGTTTTCAAAAATGTATAGGCTTGCTAGGTTTCCCTAGGTGCCGGCAGAGGTAGGGTTCAAAAACTACAGCTAGGCACTTTGCCAAAAAAGGGTCATTTTTCACTGCGAAATTGAGGTGGGACCGCATTGCGTTTTGCGACGTTTCCTGTCGCAGGCACTAGGCCGACCCACACAAGTGAGGTACCATTTTTCTCGTAAGACTTTGGGGAACGCGGGGTGGGTGGAAATTTGTGGATCCACGCAGATTCCAGAACTTTCCACCACAGAAATGTGGGGAAAATGTGGTTTTTTTGACAATTTTTTATGTTTGCAAGGGATTCTGGGTAACAGAACCTGGTGGGAGGCAGTCAAGTCACCCCATCCTGGATTCCCTGGGTGTCTAGTTTTCAAAAATGTATAGGTTTGCTAGGTTTCCCTAGGTGCCGGCAGAGCTAGGGTTCAAAAACTACAGCTAGGCACTTTGCCAAAAAAGGGTCATTTTTCACTGCGAAATTGAGGTGTGACCACGTTGCGTTTTGCGCAGTTTCCTGTCGCAGGCACTAGGCCGACCCACACAAGTGAGGTACCATTTTTCTCGTAAGACTTTGGGGAACGCGGGTGGGTGGAAATTCGTGGATCCACGCAGATTCCAGAACTTTCCACCACAGAAATGTGGGGAAAATGTGGTTTTTTTGACAATTTTTTATGTTTGCAAGGGATTCTGGGTAACAGAACCTGGTGGGAGGCAGTCAAGTCACCCCATCCTGGATTCCCCTGGGTGTCTAGTTTTCAAAAATGTATAGGTTTGCTAGGTTTCCTAGGTGCCGGCAGAGCTAGGGTTCAAAAACTACAGCTAGGCACTTTGCCAAAAAAGGGTCATTTTTCACTGCGAAATTGAGGTGTGACCACGTTGCGTTTTGCGCCGTTTCCTGTCGCAGGCACTAGGCCGACCCACACAAGTGAGGTACCATTTTTCTCGTTAGACTTTGGGGAACGCGGGGTGGGTGGAAATTTGTGGATCCACGCAGATTCCAGACCTTTCCACCACAGAAATGTGGGGAAAATGTGATTTTTTTGACAATTTTTTATGTTTGCAAGGGATTCTGGGTAACAGAACCTGGTGGGAGGCAGTCAAGTCACCCCATCCTGGATTCCCCTGGGTGTCTAGTTTTCAAAAATGTATAGGTTTGCTAGGTTTCCTAGGTGCCGGCAGAGCTAGGGTTCAAAAACTACACCTAGGCACTTTGCAAAAAAGGGTAATTTTTCATTGTGAAAATGTGGTACGTCCACGTTGCATTTTGAGCCATTTCCTGTTGTGGGCACAAGGGCTACCCACACAAGTGAGGTACCATTTTTATCGGGAGACTTAGGGTAACACAGAATTGTAGAGCAACTGTTATTACCTATTGACTTTCGATGCATTTCTGCCTTCCAAATGAAAGACAATGTGTAAAAAATAAGTCGTTTTGAAAAATGACCTATAATTCTCATGCTAGTATGGGTACTCCCAATTTCGGAAATGTGCAAATATCTACTGTTTCTAAAATCTACATTTTGTTCCCATTTCAGAAATACATAGGTGTCTTTCATAACAATTTTTCCATGTATACATTTTCCCAAAATAATTGCTATATACCCTGTACTTAAAAAAATCATTGCAAGATGTTGCTCAATTATTGGCTCTGGGTTCGTCGGGTTCTTGGTGAACCTACAAGTCCTATATATCCCCACAACCAGAAAGGTCCAGCGGATATAACGGTATATTGCCTTCAAATAGCTGTCATAATTAGAAGAAGTTACAGGTGAAAACGTTGACACAAATGGCTGTTTTTTTCAACTAATTTTCAATTTTTCCTTTATTTAACTGTTAGTTTCTATAAGGAAAACTTTAAGGATCTACACAAATGACCCCTTGCTGAATTCAGAATTTTGTCTACTTTTCATAAATGTATGGCTTTCCAGGATCCATTATTGGTTTCATACCCATTTCTACCATTAACTGGAAGGAGGTTGAAAGCACAAAAAATAGCAAAAATAGGCTATGTCCCAGAAAAATGCCAAAACTGTGTAAAAAAGTTGGTTTTCTGACAAAAGTCTGCTTGTCCCTGAAAGCTGGGAAGATGGTGATTTCATCCCCACAACCCCTTTTTGATGCCATTTGCAGGGAAAATCAAGACGCTTTCATCTGTAGCCCTTTTTTGCCTTTTTCCAAAAAAACAAAATTTAGCTGTATTTTGACTAATTTCTGGGTCCCTCCAGGGGAACCCACAAACCCTGGGTACCTTTACAATCCCCATGATGTTAGAAAAAAGGACGCAAATTTGGCATGGATACCTTATGTGGTCAAAAAGTTACAGGGGACTAAGCGCGCACTACCCCAAATAGCCAAAAAAAGGCTTAGCACAGGAGGGGAAAAGGCCTAGCAGCGAAGGGGTTAAGAGGGGTCCCTCTTGAGTCAGATTCCACTGTCCTCCATAAACCTGCACAAGCTCAGGTTGTTACTAGAGGCTCCTCTGGAGTTTGATTCCAAAGCCTCAAAATTCCATAATGAAATTGCAGAACCTCTTGTTTTAGGTGTTACCTAGATGTTACTCTTGAGCCAGATTCAACTGCTTCAAATGACCTTCGCAAAGCTGAGGGGGTGTGGCTTCAAGATATAAATATACATCCATGGGGGCATATCATCAAGGGCTGGCGATATAATTATCGCTGCTTTAGCGTCCGTTTTCGGGCGAAAAGCGGCGATAATTATATCGCATTATTTACAAGGACACGCTAGCGCGTGTTTCCTTGATTCAGCTCCCGTTTTGTTCACGCCTCGCTTTGCATCTCTAATGAGATGCAAAGTAGGCGTTCCCTGCGAAAACAGATTAAAAATGATCGCTAATTGTCCTTCTCCGTATTTACAATACGGCCCAGGACACCCATAGCGATATTTAAACCCGCGCTAACGGCGGTTATCGCCGTTATTGTACGTCTGCATTTTTCCTGACTAACCTATCTGTGACATGGGAGGTGGATTGAGTGGCTAAATCCACATCTCCCTATCAGCAAGGATTCCCCTATTGCTGCAGGATTATCGCTGGATTCCCAGCGATAATCCTGCATTTCGCGACTATCGCCGGATTTCACATCGCCGTGGAGATAAACGTTGTAAATAACGCGATATCTCGGCGATCTGATCCGGCGATAGCCGGCGTTAAGCTAAATCGCACTTAGCGCGCCCTGCGATCTTTATCGCAGTTCGTTGCTAATATGCCCCCATACTTTTAACAAATTGTACTCGTTTTCCCAGGATTCATAAATATGCCAAGGTGGTTTATGATAATGTTACAATATTGCAAATTTCAATACATTTCTTGATTTTTATTGAAGTAGCTAATGACATCCTAGTATGCATAGGTACTAGCAGTCACTGGTAAATGCAAGTGCCTTCAAATCTCTAAGACTGGGGATTATGGGACATATGTATCAAAAAAGAGTTTTGCGATTCTCAAATTGCGATTTTTAGCGAATCGCAATTAGAGAATCGCAAAATGCAATGTATGTAGGATTTGCTAAAAATTTTGCGAATCCTACATATTCCTTATTTGCGATTCGCAAATTGAGATTCATAAATCAGGAATACCTTCCCATTCATTCCTATGGGCTAGGAGGCCCATAGGAATGAATGGGAAGACATTCTCAATTTGCGATTACCAATTAGAGAATCGCAAATTGCGAATGCAATTTCAAGGGTGCAAGAGTGTCAAAAGGACACCCTGTTGCACCCCTGAAATGTGCATGTGTGCACATGTGGCACACATACATGCCCTAAGGGCATGTATGTGCGCCACATGGCACTTTGAAAAATGCAAAAAGTGCATTTTTCAAAGAAATGCAAATTACCACCAACTTGAAGTTGGTGGTAATTTGCGATTCCTTAAGGCCAAATCGCACTTTTTTGTGCTTCTTACATTGCATTTAAGGAATTGCAATTTGCGTTTCCTTAAATGCATTCGCAAAATAGGGAATCACAAAATTTTGCGATTCCTTATTTTGCGAGTGGGTGTTTGTGTGATACATTGCACACAGCTAAATTGCGATCGCAAACGCTGAAATTCTGCGAATTTCAGCGTTTGCGATCGCAATTTAGCTTGATACATATGGCCCTATGTTGTTTAGGTGGATGTATACATGCGCACAAACAAAATGGCGTCGCTCTTAGTGAAGGTAGCCAATAGCTGAAGAGCACTGACCCATTGCCCTATACTGTGTGCTGTTTTGGGAGGGAGAAAACTTTGAGTGGCATTTGAGCTGCCCAATCTATAAAGAGAGTTGACAAAAATCCCCCTATATGCATGTATTTTTGGGAATTGTTTTTGAAAACATGGGTCTAGCTAGAAACAAATTGCATGGCTTCTGGTCACGTCACTACTAATTCCAGTTCTTGCCCTTCTGGTATCATTTTGCTCATTGCACACCATGTCTGCCTGGCACAAGTTGCCATATGGCTTAATGGACCTCAAATTACTTGCTTGTTTTTCAGTGTACGCACCCTAGGCACACCACTGCCCTAATGGCCAGACTGATGCTCAAATCGTGGTCTGCGATCGTTCCTGCCAACTCTGCAATTCTGGGGCAGAGTAAGCTCTGGGGAAGCGTTGGAGGCCCAGCAGTGGAAACACTGGAGTAAATGGGGGAGGGTGACGTGTGAGGAGGTGTACCCAGGCAATACATCTGCAAGCCACTAGCACCTGCAAGGACCAAGGGGACGGGGCATGGTTTTGGGTAGCAGAAAACCTATTGCGATTCATGTTTAAGGGTCCAGTCCATGACATTTTTCTCTCAGGTTGCACCCTACTTGCCATTGTGCCATCCATTGCAGCTGCGCTGCCATGAAGTAGACCTCGAAGGACGGTGTAGGAAAGTGCCCTCTTTTTGCATGGTTACCCCCCACTTTTTGCCAATGTTCATGTGCTTTGACCGAGTGCGCCCTGGGTTCCTGCCAATCAGGTACCCAGGGCCTATGTTCTTTCCCTAAAATGTACAGTCACAAAGTCTAATTGACAACTCTCTGCCCACATGTAAGTCCCTTGTAAAAAGGTACTCCAGGTACCAAGGGCACTGTGACCAGGGAAGGTCTCTGAGGGCTGTAGCACTTATTGTGCCACGCTTAGAGGCACTGTACCTTTACCTTTGTAAGAAGACGCGCTAGCCCAGGTAGTGCTTGTCCAAAGTTTTTACTTGTGTTTTACCTGCTTTTAGACGATATAACTGCGCCGAGCGCTTTTATTCCTATGATATTGCTGCGCTACTCACTAGGCACACCGAAGCTTCCTCCTGGCCGGTTCTGCCCTCAAACTCCCGCACGCTCTCACGTGGTCTAGCGACCTTGGGGGTGTCAGCTGCTACACAGCAGGGCTGATTGGCGGGGAGGGGCCAGGGGTCACGAGAGCTTTTAAAACCGCACGCTGGAGCGGACGCGCAGTGTAAGAAGACGCGCTAGCCCAGGTAGTGCTTGTCCAAAGTTTTTACTTGTGTTTTACCTGCTTTTAGACGATGTAACTGCGCCGAGCGCTTTTATTCCTATGATATTGCCGCGCTACTCACTAGGCACACCGAAGCTTCCTCCTGGCCGGTTCTGCCCTCAAACTCCCGCACTCTCTCACGTGGTCTAGCGACCTTGGGGGTGTCAGCTGCTGCACAGCAGGGCTGATTGGCAGGGAGGGGCCAGGGGTCACGAGAGCTTTTAAAACCGCACGCTGGAGCGGACGCGCCGCTGGCGCGCCGAGGGCGCACCTAAGGCAAGCCCGTCTGCGCCCGGCCACACCCGAACGGGTCCAGGGGACAGGATCCCTGGCCTGTTACAGGTTTATTCAGGGGACGAACTTAGATCCCTCGATCTCAGGTCCAGCCCCCTAAAATGGGAGACAATAAATATACTCCAGAGAGAAGGCCTCCTCATCTCACAGGGGGGAAAGTCACCTAGTCCCTTTCCTGTGCACACTCCGAGCCATCACAATTTTGGCAATAGCAATAGTAATAACCTGAAACTCTCTGTCCTGAACACATGCTCCCTACAGAAACATGCCCCCGAGACCTTTACCCTCCTACAAAATGATAACCCCGACATACTGGCCCTGACTGAAACATGGCTTGATGAGAATTCTGGTCCCACCATAACAGCATCACTCCCTGACGGGTATGATGCCATCTGGCATAACAGGTCAGCAGGTAAAAGAGGAGGGGGGGTGGCGCTTATGTTCAAAAATCACCTGAGAATTGAGAAGTTATCAGGAGAAAATCTGGAAGGAGCGGACATCTTAATAAGTAAATTATGTCTTGGCTCCTCCAGCATTGTAATCATGGTAGTCTATCGCCCACCTAAATGCCCACCACCTTTCGTGGATCTCCTCACCGAATGTGTCACCAATCTTCGATCACGTTTCCAACAACTGTTGGTGGTGGGAGACTTTAACTACCACTGGGACCAACTACCTAGAGGCGCACAGGCCCAACACCTAGAGGAGACGCTCACTACCCTTGAGCTTAAACAGCTAGTAATGACCCCGACACATGAGAAAGGACACACCCTTGATCTGGTCTGGACTACCCTCCCGTCTGTGAACCTAGTGGAGACCCTCCCTTGTGCATGGTCAGACCACTATTTGATCAATTTTCTACTCCCCCTAGCTAGGTACGAGGGACGCCCACCTACCAACTGGAAACTAGTCCGAAGCTGGACAAAAATCGAAGGCCCCATACTAGAAAATACACTTAGAGAAAAATCCCTTAGGAGGCCAGAGACAGCAGATATTGAAGAGTGGACTGAATCCATCTCTAGCCAGCTATTATCTGCCATCAATAAATTAGCCCCTGTCAAGAAAATAAGAATTGGTAACAAAGGCAAGGGAGCACCCTGGTTCACGGAGGAGCTTAGGGCTCTGAAATGCACGCTCCGCCACCACGAACGACGGTGGCGTAAAACGTATGAGCCACAGGCCCTAGTAGAGTACAGGGCAAGAGTTGCCACTTACAAAAAGGCCCTTCTTACCAGGAAAGCTGAATATTATGAAAATAGGATCTCGATGGCATCTAACAAACAAAAAGAAACCTTTAAAATCCTCAAGGAACTTTGTCAAAAACAATCACTGGAGACACCATCTAACCAGGAACAATGCAACAAATTCTTATCCTATTTCTCCGATAAAATACAAGATATCTTGGTTGATATCGATAATTCCCCTTTTAAGCAATCCCTCAATGAAGAGGTGAAGACCTCGGGTAAGAGGGTGGAGCTGATCTCTTCCTTTCAAACGCTTGATATAGAGACCCTTCGTCACATTGCATCCAAAATTAAATCTGGCTCACCCGCAGACCCCTGCCCTCCTAGGATCTTTAAACTAGCCCTCCCAGAGATTGAGGGAGATATCCTCACCTTGCTCAACCTCTCGCTGGAAACCGGGAAGGTTCCCAGTTACTTTAAGGAAGCTAGAGTAATCCCGCTACTCAAGAAGACAGGAGCGGACACCTCCAATATGAAAAATTACAGACCGATATCTCAGCTCCCATTTCTGGCCAAAATCATTGAACAATATGTCCTGCAGACTCTATCTAGATTCATGGAGGACCATCATCTTCTGGGAGACAGGCAGGCTGGCTTCTGAGCTCACCATAGTACTGAATTGGTGATGCTGTCAGTACTTGATGCTTTGAGGATCACATCAGACAACAGGAAGCCATGTGCCCTAGTCCTCCTTGACCTGTCGGCAGCGTTCGACACGGTCAGCCACTCCCTTCTCCTGGAAAGAATATATAACATTGGGATTGGCGGCCCAATCCTTCAGTGGATTGCCTCATTCCTGACCGACCGCACCCAAAAAATTCAGATGGGCGACTGGGTCTCAGAGAGGGGGTCCATCCCCTGCGGAGTCCCACAAGGGTCGGCGCTCTCCCCCCTCTTGTTTAACATATACCTCAGACCTTTGATAAAGGCCCTGGCTTTGATGGACTGCCAGGTATTTAACTATGCGGATGACACGCAAATCATATTTCAAATAGAAAACACCCCGCAGGCCCACTCCAGGGCGCAAGACATACTGCGATTCACGGTTAAGTGGATGACGGCCAACGCACTCAAGATCAACCCGGACAAGACGGAGGTTCTGGCCGTCACCACTGAGAGCAACCCTTGGCCGCACGCACTGGGTGACAATCCAGCCCCAGCTCCGGTGGTAAAAAGTCTGGGAATCAAAATTGATGCCAAACTCTCATTGGCCAATCAAGTTTCCACCGTGTTAGGAACTTGTGTCGGCCTACTCAGGCAGCTGAGGAGACTCTCCCCTATCCTCTCCTTCTCATCTATGAAGACAGTCGTGTCCGCTCTGATCCTGGCTCGGCTGGACTACGGGAATTCGCTCTATATCGGTCTACCAGATTCACTGGTGAGCAAACTTCAGGTGGTGATGAACGATGCTGCCAGGTTAATTTTCAAACTACCGATGCGCACGCGGGCATCACCCCTATTGCAACAACTCCTTTGGCTGCCAATTCAGCAGAGGGCTAAATTCAAAGGCCTCTGCATCACACATAAGGCCCTATTCGGTCAGGCACCCATTTACATCAAGGAACGCCTGGAGAAATACGTTCCTGGCCGCTCACTAAGGTCCTCTACGGAAGGTCTTTTAAAATGCCCGCGATTTAATTACACTACTAAAGGTGGCCGGTCATTTTCTGTCCTAATACCACCACTCTGGAACAGGCTGCCGGGCCAGCTTCGGGCAGAAAGACGTCTCCTTCCATTCAGAAAAAAACTCAAAACCCTTTTATTTACGGAAGCATGGGCTTGACACTACCGGCTCTGACAGTACTCTCCTTGGAACTGACGATGATCTTCTTGAAGCGCTTAGAGACCTGCTGGTATTAAGCGCTCTACAAGTCCAAATTAACATTAACATTAACATTAACACCCACACACTGCCATTGCAGACTGCATGTTTTGGTGCAGAACAAAAGTGAAGAGTCGACATGGCCCACATCCCTGTGTGCCATGCCTACAATCCACTACCCTGGCCCAAGTAAGCCACCCCTCTAGCTGGGTGGGCTGTCCCAGTGGTGAGGGTACAGGTGCATGAGCCCTGTACCCCTACAGTGTCCAAGTCCATTCTTGGAAAATGTAAGTGCAGTAATGCCATAAAGAGTATATGGTATGGGAGTTTGTCAGTACAAACTCCACAGAACCATAATGGCCTTACTGAAAACTAGGAAGTTTGGTATCAAACTTCTCAGCACATTAAACCCACACTGATGCCAGTGTGGGATTTAATGAGAAATGCACTCAGAGGGCATCGTAGAGGTGCCCCCTAAAAACGACCTAACTCTAGTGACTGTCTGAGTGGCTGTTCTCCAGCTGCCACCACCAGACATGTTTCTGGACCCCTGGGTCGAGAACCTGCAGCTCTCGGGGTCCTGAAACAAAGCAAAACCTGGGGTGAGGTGCCAAGCCTCCTACCAAGGAAGGGCAGGGTCCACGAAGGGGAAGCTTCAATGGCCAGCCGCCTTTGTGTGCTACCTCAGCCATTTGCTGCTTCCAGCAACCGGCCCCCACCGGTTCTGACCCCCACTTTGGGCGGGAGAATTGGTGGGAAAATCAAGACAGAAAGAGAGGTATGCCCACCTTTGCCAACTCCACCCCTCACGTGGGGGAGGCAAGGTGAAGCATAACTCTCAGTCCCCGCCATCTTGCAGATGGGGGGACCCAACCAACCCGAGTGAGGCCTATGCCCCCTTCCCACTGGAGGGTGGCATAATAGGGGGTGTAACAATCAAGGAAGTAAACCTCTGAACTGACCTATATTACTTTACTGTGCGACCTTAATCGGTTCAAGCTATGCAACCAGCTTCAAAGAAAATTCTCTTAGAATCATTTATGTGCAAAAAATGCATATATCTTTATTAATTTTTAAACTTAAAACGTAAGTTATTCATAAAATTACATCTCATATGAAGTTATCCCAAAAATTCAGGTTTAAACAATGATACATTCATATACTTAAATGTCTACCACTTTGAGAATAGGATGGTAACATTTAGACAGTCAGTACAAATTATTAAATCAAATTTAAAGTACAATGTATTACATTATAATCAGATCTTCATCTGTGGCTGTGTAGCCTGAAATGGGACAACAACAAGGAATCTAAAAAACAGCAAATATTTACAATCAAAAATTGTGTACATTAGAAACACCCAACGCTACACTTCACTCCTACATTCACTCCTCACATAAACCCAAGCACCCTAGCACTCATACACAAACACGAAACCCTTTCCCATGAAGATCCTAGAAAACTTGATAAGGACAGATAAGAACGAGTGATTCCACATTCAAAATAATAGTTGTATCCGTCTCTGGAGGAACTCTCCATGCAAACAATAATGCAATTTGTGTATGAGTGCTAGGGTGCTTGAGTTTATGTGAGGAGTGAATGTAGGAGTGAAGTGTAGCGTGGGGTGTTTCTAATGTACACAATTTTTGATTGTAAATATTTGCTGTTTTTACATTAAACGTTTTTCACTCCACGCATCAACCAGGTATTACAGTACCTCCAGGAATGCTGCATTTCCTCACCCGGGGAAAACAATCTTGTTCAAAGAAAGATGAGAAAACGAAAATAGCGCTTCACTGGCAAACTCTGTAAAGTGGCGCTAATGTGTTTGGTTGTGAATAAAACCAATCTGGCCACTTTGTGACCTCTCTGTCTTGCTTTATTTAGTTATGTTTCACATTTTGAACCTTTTCTCTCTCTGTCCTGAGGCAGCACTTTGAAATAAAAAAATGTCAGAAGAAGACGACATTCCCAGCAAAAGTGTTTTTCTTTTTTTGATCCACTTCACAGGGGAACAAATGTTGGAAAGCAGAGGAAAGAGAGGGTTGTTAGAAAACATGTTATAGACTGCATTTAGTTTGAGCATTTGCGCCTCCATTTTGTATGCCACTTCTGCAGTGCATATCTGTTTCTTCAGTTTCTATGCTTACTGAGTTGCTGTTCTTGGCTAACGGAAAGTTATGAATTAACATTTCTTGTAAATCATGTGACTCATGTGAGGCAACCCAGCTGCGCCTTAGACTAGAGAGTGCTCTGGCCATTTCAAGGCTGCAGTGTCTGGTACTGATAAGAACATGTTTTGCCGCATCTGCAGATTTCTGTACAACATATCTTAGTTTAAGGTAACTGGAGTAGACCGGCTCCAACCAATTTATCACCTTCCTGTTTGTTCCCCACTATAAATGTATCCCTCAGATACTTTACTTCAGCTCTCTCCTGTACACCCTCCCTGGAGGCTGTACGGACCTGTGCCTGCTCAAGTACATAATAAATATTGCTTGTTATACTTTCCCTCCGGCTACCTGGTTATTTGTCTACGAGTGGACAGAGTGGTTTTGGAACCAGACGAGATGGACAAGCTGTGTTACTAATAATTGCGCGTCTCCACAGGGTAAGAGTAATGTCTTGAAGTCACGGTTTTCAGCAAGTGAGGATGAGTGAGACAGAAACAGGGGGAATAAGAGGGAGAAAGAGAAAGAGAAGTGGGGGCAGCTGACCACGGCAGAGCAGGAGATGTGGACACTGTCCTTGTCTTCTCTGGGCAAGACGGAAAAGACAGAGTCTGCTTCCCATCCCGCCCACCCCGAATGGCTGAACCTTATCTATAGGCTTTGGCTATTTCTGCCATCCTGGGACGCATTTTTAAAATAAAAATGTGGGGGAACATATTCTATTAAATAAAAAAAGTAGCGTCACATCAATTTCGACCACTGGTCCTGACCCTCATCTCCTTCCGGCAGACCTAGGATTCGTATGTTGCTCACGCAAGAGCATTCTTCGGTGCCCTTCGCACTCCCCTCGAGTGGCCGCACACGGCCTTGAAGGTCCTGAAGAGCACGCTGTTTGTCTGTGGCTAGTGGGCGTTGTGATGCCAGTGTTTTCTCCCCATCAGTGACTCTGTTTGCAGGTTTTCAGTGGTTATCGTGTAAGAAGCTCATCTCAGCCACCAGGGAGCGGAGTTAAGTCTTCATAGATATCCGGGAACTCTGCCATATCCAGTTTATCGGTTGTGAGCGCAGGATGGTGCTGCATGTCTCCTGGTAGCGGGGTGTCCTGTCCCATTGTGGGTGGGTCAGCCACCATGTGCATCTGTGGCAGCGCAGCTGACCTCAATCTGCCGATGGTTGTGCACTTGGGTCACCCAGGTAGGGGCAGGGGTCTGAGCAGCCTGTGCCGCAAGGGTTTGTAGTTCAGTGACTGCAGCTAGGGTGAGGTAGCAACAGCCCTTAACCCCCATGAGCCCCAAAGAGAGGGGGCGGCACGTAGCATTGGCTTCTCTGGTGCAACTGAGTGGGAGGGCCACGTAGTGTGAGTCCGTGCCCCCACCTTGGTACAATGCGGCCTCCAGGTTACAGCTGTCTCTGCCTCCTCTGCGGGGTACTATGCGGGCGTTGTGGGGGGGGGGTGAGGAAAGTCACAACAGCGTTGTGGGAAGAAGGAGTCACCCACCAGCAGTGTCAGTTCTCTGCAAGGCTTCCCCTGGGTGTGTGTGGGAGTGTTGCGGTCCTTTGCGCCCGTCCCCCCTCCCCGGCCAAGTTACACCCATCTCCAATCCTCAAGCACATAGGGATCCTAGCGGGAATCCATCTTGACACACCATAGGTGGAGGAGAGAGAAAGATTCAAAGATACTTCCAGGAAGGTATGTAACACTTTACACAGCATAAAAAAAGCAACATTTTTGATGCTTTATCAGATTTTGACTCTCGCTTGACAGCAGAAGCTGAGGTACATTCTGATTGCATCTGATCTTTGTTCTAATGTGTTCTTACCGATGTACTACTGTTGTCATGGATGAGCTCTGGCCAGCTACCCTTAAGAGTGATGCCTTACAAGTACCAGGGATATGTGGTTGTTACGGACCAGTGATGGTCTGCTACCCTTTAGAGAGATGCCTTATGTACCACTGATATACGGTCATAATGGACCAGGAATGGTCAACTACACTTTAGAGTGATGCCTTATATATCTCAGATATACGGTGGTCATGAACTAGTGATGGCCTACTACCCTTAAGAGTGATGCCTTACACGTACCACAGATATACAGTTGTTACCAACCAGTGATGGTCTGCTTCCCTTAAGAGAGATGCCTTATGTACCACTGATATACGGTCATCATGGACCAGTGATGGCCTACTACCCTTAAGAGTAATGCTTTATGTACAGTCATCATGGACCAGTGATAGCCTAATTCTTGTATGGGTGATGCCTTATGTACCACTGATTTACTGTCATCATATGCCTGTGATAACCAACTACCTTTAAGAGTGATGCCTTACATGTACCACTGATATACGGCCATCATTGAAAAGTGATGGCCTGCTACCCTGAAGAGTGATGCCTTATGTGTACCACTGATATCTGCTTGCCTCTGTGTAACACATGGACACTCAGTGCTGTGCTCATGCCCATTTTGGAGTTGTTGCAGCAGCTGCAAGAGCTGAGAGCATCAGTGTCTGGCCGTCCGTCTGACAACTCCCGGCTTAGCTGACCTAGGAACCAATGGCTGGGAAGTGCGCTCCAGTGAGTACCTGGGAGCCACAACTGGAGCTCATGGTTGTATTTAGCAGAAGTCGCCAAGGTGCTTGTGAAGGAACCTGGCCCTCAGCTGCCCTGGACCATTCAAGTGACCCACGCCCCATGCCACAAAAGCCAAACAGAGGATGCCTTGGGCTCGTCGAGCAGGACAAACCCAGCAACGGATGTTACTGGTGAGTCCAGGTGGTCATCTGAAGGGCGACGCCAGGCAGGGAGCAGTTGGGTGGAGCGAGGTAGGGCTGATGGGGCGTACAGAGAGCACTAGTGCGCTGGTGACCTTGGTGTGGCTTGCTGCAGCTGCTGCCAATTACAAGCATTTACAAGCACTCCTGGAAAGTTCACAGAGCGAGACATCTATTAAAAAAAAAATGTGAGCACGTTTGTGGGAGCGTGTATGCCGTCCACTCCTGTCACCATCATTATTATAAAGCAAAATAACGTTTTCCGTGTCCATTTTGATTTGGTACAGCTAGCCACACCGTTCTAGGCTCCCTAAACACCACGTGGAACCTTAGCACAGGACGGTCTATATTGGCAGAGAGGGGAGCAACCCAGAACCTCTTTAGAAAGTACCGGAATTCCCAGAAGGCCTATGTGTGTGGGGATAGGGTCTTCCAGAAAATCCATTCTGATCTCCGTGTGCCTGTAGAGAAGTACTCTGGATGCAAGGATTTTGAAGAACTTATCAGTATTGGGGAAGCAGTCATTGTAAAATAGAGAAAAACCTAAATGAGATCTGGGAAAACCAGTACTCCAGCCCCTGCTATTGCAATGAGAAGAAAGTTCCAAACTGCAGATTCATTCACCAAGAGCGGTTGTTAGAAACTGGATTTCTGGCTTGCAGAGGTATGCACCATGTCCAAGCAGGAACCACAATCCTAGTCAGCGTACGTCAGATACACACCATAAATTAACCTGTGGTAACCCTCTGATAGGTTGGCACAGAACAGGTAGGCTTAACTTAAGAGGCAATGTATAAAGTATTTGTGCAACAATTCAAACTGTAACACAGTGAAAACACCACAAAAAGACTTCTCACCAGTTCAGAAAAATAGATTATGATTTCATAAATAAAACAAGACCAAGAGGACACAAATCCAATGAGTAGAAGTTGAGATATGAATATTTAAAGATTAAATGGGAAAATAGTGCTTAGAAGCAGTAAACGCCTATGGGGGTTATCTGGTCACGCTGGACAGGGGCAAAGTCAGGAGTTCAGGCCGACTGGGATGAAATGCGGGCCAGATACAGGAACCAGCGAGATGCGGGGCACAGCCAAGTGATGCGTCGGTGTCGATTCTTGCAGTTGAAGTGAGACGTCGATTTTCTCCACGCAACAATGGCGATGTGCTGGTTCCAAAGATGAAGCGCTGTAGCGTAGATGCATTGGTTCAGAAGCCGATGCACCGGGTTTCACCATGCAGTGGAGGAGATGGGTCGATCGTTTCACACTGATGCGGTGGTTCCGATGCATCAGTTCTGGAGGCAATGCGCTGGTTCTGAGTGCGATGCACCGGTTCTTGTTCATGCAACAGCATTGATGCATTGATTCTGCTTAGCGCAGTGGAGGATGTTTCGGTTCTACTGGAGCAAGCACCTGGATCCACTTCCAATGGACTATGCACAGGAGCTGGAGGTGAGACTTTGACATCCCAGACACAGTCTCCCACCACCTCCTCATCCAAAGACTTCACCACATCAGCATCTGCGGCAACGCCCTCAAGCTACTATCCTCTCTTCTCACTGATGGCACCAAGAGAGTCCACCTCCCACCTTCCAGCTCCAACCCCAAAAGCATCATATGCGGCGTACCCCAGGGCTCCTCTCTCAGCCCCACACTGTTCAACATCTACATGACGCCACTAGCACTCATTGTGCGCAGCCACGATCTCAACATTATCTCATAGGCCTACGACACCCAGCTCATACTCTACCTCACCATAGACACAGACACCAATAGTGCGAACTACCAGAACGCCATGACTGACGTTGCCGACTGGATGAGAACCAACTGCCTCAAACTCAACACCAACAAGACTGAAGTTCTCCCCTTCGGAAGACCCCCCTCACTGTGGGAAGACTCCTGGTGGCCCTCCGCCCTCGTACCAGCACCCTCCCCCACCACCCACGCCGCAACCTCAGAATCATCCTCGACAGCGAGCTCTCCATGAGACAACAGGACAACTCGGTTGCTGTCCCCTGCTTCAACACCCTCAGAATGCTCAGCAAGATCTTCAGATGGATCCCAACAGACACCGGGAGAACCGTCACACAAGTCGACTTGACTACGGGAACACCCTCAACGCTGGAACCACCAAGGCGAGCCTACATCACCCCCCACCCCCGCAACCTGCACAGGCTCCCAATCAAGAAGAGATGCCACTTCAAACTGCTCATGCACACCTACAAAGCCCTCCACAATACAGGACCCGAATACCCGAACAACCGCCTGACCTTCCAGCACCCCACCAGACACCTGAGGTCTGCCTCCCTGGCCCTCGCCACCGTCCCCCGAATCCATTGTATTCGAGCCAGAGGATGCGCCTTCTCCCACCTCGCTGCCAAGGCTTGGAACGACCTCCCCATCCCCCTCCGAACCACCTCCTCCCTCGCCAAATTCAGGAGCGACCTCAAGACCCAAATGTTCGAATTGCTTCCCCCCCGAGGCGCCTTGATACCCCTGTGGTGATTAGTGTGCTTTGCAAATACTGCTTGATTGATTGATTGAATCTCAAAACAGGAGGCTAGCCAGCATCCCCTTGGAGATCACTCTGGGTTCAATTCTTCCTTAGCAGATGGTAGCAGGCAGCAGGGCAGCACAGCAGAAAAGCATTCTTCCAGAGCAGCAGTACGCAGAGTGGCAGTCCTTGTAGCAGCACAGCAGTCCTTCTTCCTAGCAGAGATTCTTTACAGGTCCAGAAGCATGTGATGTGGTGGGGTCAGAGACCCAGTACTTATACCCAGTTGTGCCTTTAAAGTGGGGGTGATTTCAAAGAGGGGCTTTGAAGTGCACAGACGTCCCCCCTGCCCAGTCCTGGCTCCAGACTCACTACAGGGGGGTAAACAACCCTTTGTGTGGGGACAGGACATTGCCCATTCAGGTGAAAGTGTCAGCTCCTCCCTCCCATTCTACCCAGGATTAGCCATCAGGATGCAGATGGGCACTCAGTCACACCTACCCTTTCTTTGTGTCTGGCTGTTGAGAGGGAGTGCACAAGGTCCAGCGGTCACCCACCCCAGATGTGTATTGGAGATAGGCTGCAGACACACAGAATCGCAGATGGGCATCCATAAAGACAAAGGGCCAATTTTATCAACGTTTTGCATCGTTCTTGCGCCACACATAATGTTGCTCGTATCCTCATAACATAGGACTTTAATTCAAATCTTTTTTTCACCACCTATAAGGATGAACACATTTCAGCAAAGACCTTGCATGCAGTATTCCTCATTAAGAACCTTTGTCAAAAAGCGTTGTGACAAACTTGGGAAAGTCTTGCTAAATGTATTTATGGTGGCAGGATTGAGAACTTTAAATGGAAGATTTAACGATAATAACTCTCCTGCCGGCGCCCCCTTTACATCCAAGGTCAGCTCCATCTTAGACACTACCATAGCAGGTCTAGCTTTATTTAAGCAGATTGTCCAATTTAGAATTATCCAGCAACTCGAGAGTGATCCTTTTCTCAGTCTATCAAGCTTAAGACCAATCTTTTCTCAAATGCAAATATTCTAATAGCAAGGGCCCACACAGAAACTGACACAGTACAGACAGAAACCCTTGCCCAATGTGTTGACTTACTTAAGCATCATTTATCAAATGGACTGAAACCTAATAACAAAGTGGGAACAATAAATTGAAAATTTACTAGCAGAATTTCCTAACAAGAGTTCCTCCAAATTTCAAAGTCTAAATAACAAGTATAATACCAAGTGGATTACAAAGCAAGTTAAAATGTAAAAAAGTATACTAAACAAAGAGCTTTAAATCTCAAAGAAAAACCCACAAGACTGTGACCAGCTGACAAAAGTGAGACAGAGTAGGAAAACATGAAACAAGCATTGGCAAATGCAATAGGTTTCGTCTATCTTATTAATAATAATGTTTTTTTGTTGTAAGTGTTAGCTTGGTGAGCAGTTGTGTAATATAAGTTACTAAAACTCTGTAAAAGTGTTATGGATAGTTGATTGAGAAAGGCAATATATTGTGCATTTACTGGTGGTACTGAAAAGCGGGGAGATTAGGTAAAGGGCGGAAGACAAAGAAAAAAAACATGCATCCAACAAGCAAGCTTGAAATGTGTGAAGGTGAAACCTAAACAGCAGAAACTGCTTACAAATGTAGACACAGTAATGGCAGACAACAATTACAGGGGAGACTGTGACTGAAATATAGTGGTAAAACAGAAAAAACTAAACTTACAAAGGTGGGCACAGTAATGGTAGACAACGTTTACAGGGGAGACCTGGGACCGAACAGCGGTTCGAGGCGAGCTTGAGGCTGTGGCCGTGCCTCTATTCTATGAGGAGCAGCAGCAGGGGCGCGGCGTGCTAGATCTTGGAAAGGTCGAGGGCTACTCACTGGAGCCGCGCAGCGGCCTCCATAAGTAGTCCTGGCAGGTGGGAGGTGCTGGCCAGGAGGCAGGAGGGCAGGGGGGTGGGAAACTACTTGGCAAAATGGCCATAAAAACAAAGCAGACACACAACAGAAATGCAAAGTGGGGCTGAATACAGTGGTAAAAACAGTAGAAACAATGCTTACAAATGCCGGCACAGTAATGGCAGATAAGAATAACAGGAGAGACCTGGGACCGAAATACAGTGGCAAAACAGGAAAAACAAAACGTACAAGTGAGGGCACAGTAATGGCAGACACCAATTACAGGGGAGACCTGGGACCGAACAGCAGTTCGAGGCGAGCTTGAGGCTGTGGCCGTGCATCTATGCTATGAGGAGCAGCAGCCGCTTAGCGTCTTGGTAGACTTTGGAAAAGGTTGAGGGCTTCTCCATTACCATTAGATCTATATAACATTCTATCATAGGGTAATCTCTTTATAAAAGAAATCAGACTAGGAATGTACCTAAATTATGATATCGTAACGTCCTGGTAATAGTCATCCTCTTGTCATGTTTCATATAATGTTTCATATAATGTTATAGTCACCAACTAACTTATATAAACAGAAAATAATTATCTTTCACAGTATCAGCATTTCGTATATGCTAATTTAAAATAGCAATAGCTGCTATATAGGAATTCTAAATGAAAGAAATCTCTATACTAAGAAACTGTGTGTATCCAGTATACAAATACATGTAGCCTGCTCAAAAGCAAGTAGCGCCCACAGCGTCCGCATCACGAAAATAAACAAACAGAGTATATGGAGGGCTCAGGAGATTGTAAATCCAAGCAACAATAAGCAGTATTTGCTCATATCCAATATGAAAACACGTGCATCCAACTAAAGGGCATGAAGCGCCCACAGTACCCGCATTAAATTGAGCAAATAAGAGGGCCTTATTCACATATGTCCAATATTTCGGCCAACTAAAGGGCAATTGGCATACGCAATGTAAATTTAGAAACACTAAGGGGTCGATTACGATGTCGTTCGGAAAGGCTCCGAATTGGATTCGGGTCTGCCGAATCCGATTCAGAACCCGTCTTTCCGACCGATTCAGAAACCTTTCCATACGACTGATTACGATGTACGGAAAGCGTTCAGACTTTCCAAGTCTGTTTCGACTCGGTTCTGGATGGCATTAGGAGGAACTGAGTGGTTCGGTGCCGACTCGTACAGGTCTACAGACCGCGTTTCCAACCGAGCGATTACGATGTCGGTTTCGGACAGCCTTTACGAATCAGTTTGTCCTACACTGATCGGCTGTCGGGATCTGACTTTGGGGGCCCGTAGCAGGCCCCCATTCACCCGGAGCCTTCCGAATGAGGCCCGTGGGGGTGCCCAAGGGACCCCCCTTTCAGACCATGCAGAGTGTGGCAGGCACCAAGGAGTGCCCGCCACAGGGAGCACAATTTTCCCCACCCACCCCTTTCTTCAATGGGAGCCTGTGTATTCGATTGGAACACAGGCTCCGATTGAAGTCAATGGGAGTCTGACCGAATGGTATCCAGAACCATCGCAATCGGTCAGTCGGACTCCCCGAATCCGATTCAGTCGGAAACCATTCAGAGACTGATTTGGTCTGAATGCTTTCCGAATGACATCGTAATCGACCCCTAAGAAAGCCATAATTGCTTATAAGTAGTGCCCGCATCTTAAGGTTAGGCAAACAAAAACAGTGAAGAGCTGCATTCACATCTGTACAATATCTAAACATGTACAGCCAACTAAAGGGCTAGTGTTACTGGCATCATAAAGTTAAACAAACTAGGTGGTGAAGTTGGCCATAAACAAATGTAAGTAGCACCCGTAGCACCAACTAAGCTGAAAAGCCAGCTTATGGGTTTGTAGTGCCAGCAGGTAAAGTTAAACAAACTAAGTGGTGAGAAAAGTTGTGATCAAATGTAAATAGCGCCCGCAGCGACTGCATCATGACAGTAGACAAACAAAATGGAGAGGAGCCACATTTACATGTGTCGCATATCCCAACATATGTGGCCACCTAGAGGGCAAGTAGCGCTCGCAACAAACATCTGTTTCATCACCCCAGAACACTGCTATGCTCGTAGAACGATTCCCAATTCACCCGCCTCTGTTGTCCAGTGACACTCAGGAAACAAGTGCCGTTTGAAGCTGTGGTTGAGGCACTCAAGGCATCTAGTCGAGCATTGGTTGTTGGTGTGCGGAACTATGCGAAAGGCACGCACGTTGGAAGAGCCGGCGCTTGGCTCAGAGTTGCCTGATTTCTACAGCGCTGCGAGTAGCGTCTTTGTTTAACAAGTACAGCGCAAGCACTGTGTGATGCTTTGGTTGAGGGACTCAAGGCAGCTAGTGAGAGCATTGGCTGTTGTGTGCGGAACTGTGTGAAAGGCATGCAAGGAGGAAGATCCTACCCTCGGCTCAGAGTCGCCTGAATTCTACAACGCTGCACATGAGTATAAACATAAAAAAAATTCCACAAAACTGCAGTTGCTGATTATCCTGGCCAGAGTAGCATCTTTGTTTAACTGTGCAGGAAAAAGCTTTAAAAAGTCCCACAAAGTGGATGAAAACAGTACTTGGGCCATGGGAGACTGATAAGAGAAACACACAGAGGAATAACAGGAAATAGTATGCTACAGCCAATAGAAATGGAGGATAAGTAAGTGTCAAGCATAGGAACCAATTAAAAGCAAGGGCGGGACATAGGCCCCTTTTAATATTATATTAAATACAATAGATTTCATAAGTGCAGGTGAAACCTAAAAAGAGATGTAAAAAGCAAAGAGGCAATATTGCAATCACTATTGGCCAAAATGTCTGCATGCTAGTAAAAACAAAAATTCCAAACATTTCTGGAAATTAATAAATCAAATTGAAAAAGGTACTCTAAATGTTAATAGCGCAAATATCCGTGAAGCTGTGTGGGTAAATTATCTGCATGTGCATTATTAAGGTAAACCCTTATCAGAGGAATATACTCCCTGGAGGGGAGCTCAATCAAACTCCACTTCCATGATAGCATCTCCTTTTCTAATCCTGAAAGCATGAAGGACCCAACAATCTGAAAAGCAGTCATTAGTGAAACATGCACTTTGGATTATAGAGAAGATCAGATGCAGAAAGTAATTTCACTCAGTCGTTTTGGTTCCAGGGCCTAATAGTCTTCCCCAGACCTTGTTTAAAGGAAAGCCCGACCTCTGGTCTAAGGAATTGCTTAATCATACAAACATATCTTACATAGTGACGAAGTTCAGGACTTATGGAGTGGCCTGTTACTCCTGGACCTAAACAAATGGTCAGCTGAGCAACGATAGTCCCTGGGAACCAGACAGTGTTCTGTCAGGGAACAGGAACCACCTCAAACTTAGTAGCACTTTCAGTAATTATGGAAAATACATTCATAGCCTGCTCTTCATTATATACATACCTTAAAGCTACTTTCTTTTAGTGGGTGCCTTGCTATGTGGAGCATCAAAAACCCTAACTACATCCTGGGTTTCTTGTATTACGGTTCAGGGAGGACCTGGCCTGGACGTTTGGGTTGGACTGTTCCTATCGGAGCAGGGTCAAGACAGATTTGCATACGGCTGGGTCCAAACTGAGGTGGCATGGTAAGCAAAATAACAATGGATTGGGATGCGATCCCGAGTGATTACCAATGGCTGAGATTAGTTCAAGCATTCCACACATCACTTTTTTTTGTATACTTTGCTGTGCGGAGTAGCAGCCAGCAGAAGGGATGGAAGGCTCCTATTCTCCTTCCCTTACTGGAACGACCGTCTCAGATTAAAGGGATATATTAGCTACTATAGGAATATTGGGGAGGTGATGTACTTAAACAGCTCTGGAACCTCTAAGATCTTTCTGCATCTCCATTAAAAAAATCGGGCTAGGAAATTAGTAGTCCACTATCTTGGACTCCCAAAATAATTTCCTCTTATCCATTAGGTGCCAGCAGGAAGGAGGTGATTAGTGGGTGACTGATTCTAGAGGCAAGAGATACCATTGTTATATGGGCATTTAAAAAGCGCAGCAAACACTCTCTTGGAGTCTGTGGAGATTTGCCGTTTGTATTAAAAGTGGTGGTCAGAGCACATTTGGGGGTCTGACCAGCAATTCACACTCCTTACTGAAGTGACTCTCATTTGCAAGGTAAGACTAGAAATTCATAGGTATTAAAATGCATTATTCCTTTGGTTCAGTTTGGAGTGTCAAAGCTAGAGAAGTTTTTTTCCCATGAAAGCGTTGTAATTAAATTTACCATTTTCCTGCTATGACCCTTAAAAATATCACCTTAGTCCAATATAATGATAACTGAGGAAGGCCCTGCACCTTCATGTTAGAGGAGAGGGCCCTCATCAAATCTCTAAGGGCTCCGCTCCAGCGAATTATGGGGGAGGAGCATCACATAATGCCATCCAATGAAAGAGGTCAGGGTGCGGTCCTTGAGCTAGATGCTGCAGGCAGGATACCCTGCTCAAAACAAATGTCTCCAACTGTCCCCCTCCTGAGGGGAAACAGCGGTAAGCGTGCACACATTTTGGACCAGAAAAGAGGCAGATTAAGAAAACAATCAGGATAACTTAATTTCCCCATTTACGTGCACTTAGCACGTACTTGTGAAAGAACGGACCTGTGATGTGCAGGTAACTTTGCAAGTTTAACATGGCTAAGATCTCAGTAGAATATTATATTCTGGTTAACATTGTGTAGGTGGGAGGTCTGGTAACTGGAGCAAATGGGTTAGCTAAGAGTCTATATGAAAAGGCACTAGGATATCCCTGCTGTTGTCTAGCCTATCTGACCTCAGTGTTAGGAAAGACTGAAATCATTGCCTTTATTCTGTAATTAAATAAGTGAAGGATACTTTTGTGGTTTCGTATTTAATTGGATTTAGGGCCTGATTTAGGCTTTGGCGGACAGAGTACAGTCTATGAGGGTGGCAGAGGGCATTATTCCCACCACTCTGATAGTCTACTGCCCCTAAATTTAGAGGAAACACCGGCCAAGCAGTCATCTCTGTACGTTGAAAAGAAACACTGTCACACAAAATGTCTGGTGGATGGATGATACAGAAAAAAAGAATATCACACATTCCTCCTTAAAAAGGGTGGACAGTGTAAAGCCCATCCTCTGACGGCCCCTACTCCTTTGGGCCACTGGAGGAAGCTTTCCATCAACAGAGCCAAAGGGACATACGTCGACAGAAAGCTTTGGGTCCACCCATCTCTAAATGAAGTAGTCAGACTTAGGGCTTGGATGACAGAGTAGTCAAATGCATCTGCAATGGATTACCCTGTCCAATAAACTTTAAATCAGAGCCGTAGTATTCTACTCAGTGATCCAGGGAACTCTACTGCCTTTTGTACATTCAGGGGTTGGAAATAGTGATCCGGGAAGACTCCGAGCCTTCATTAAGAAGTGGTTTCTGTGCCACACAGGGGGAGTCTTGTAGTGGTGCGTGGGGCCTTAGTACATCATTAAAGTGACAGTCCCAGGTCAAAGTGTTGGAAAAGATGGCCCCAGGGTGTTCCAACTCTATAGCACTTTGAATACTCTGTGAGTAACAAATATTACTGTCACAGCACGTACATCTTCTTATTTTCACAGCAACAATGTGTTAGTAGAATCCTATTTATTTTACACTAATGATTAAATCCAACATTCTTGCAACATTTTCAAGCATAATTTCTGACTGAAAGCTTTTCTCAAGGCGTTCCTGAACTGCCTGTTTCTCAGAGTGTACACAACTGGGTTGAAGACTGGAGTCCCAACAGTGTAGAGCAGCGACAGAGCTTTGTTCAGATTGAAGGAGTGGCCTGATGTAGGCAGCATGTACATTATAATCAGGATTCCAAAGTAGGTGATGACCACCATCAGGTGGGAGCTGCATGTAGAGAAGGCCTTGTGCCTTCCAATGACCGATGGGATCCTCAGGATGGCTGCAACAATCTGTATGTAAGAGATGAGCACCAGAAGGAATGGAAGTGACAAGACGATGAAGGTGAACACAAAGGCTTCCACCTTGATTAGATTGATGTCTGAGCAGGCTGCTTCTATGAGTGGTAGAAAATCACAAAAGAAGTGATCAATTTCCCCATGGTGGGGAAACCTCAATTGACACATAAAAAAAACAGTGATTGCAGATCCCATCAAACCAGCCGCCCAACTAATTGAAGCCAACTCAAAGCAAACATGCCGGTCCATGATTCTTTTGTAGTGCAAGGGGTGGCATATGGCTACATATCTATCATAGGCCATGACCGAAATGAGGAAGCACTCTGTGCTGGTCAACCAACAAAAGATGAAGAATTGTAAGAGGCATCCAGCGAAGGGAACGGTTAGAGCCTGTGCCGATAAGCCTCCAAGGATGGTGGGTACAATGCAGTTTGTGTACCAAACTTCCAAGCAGGACAGGTTAGCCAGGAAGAAGTACATGGGTGAGTGGAGATTCCCGCTGATTGAGACTGTGCCTATGATCAAAGTATTGCTGGTGATTGTCAACAAGTATATAGGGAGGAAGATAAGGAAGAGAACAGGCTTCATCCAGGGAACGACTTGGAATCCAATGATAAGGAATTCTGTAGAACCGGTGGCATTATCCAAACATTCTATCTTTATGGGACCCATCATCTAAATAGAGATGGAATGGAAACATATCAATGACAACAAAAAATTTCATGATTATGATATCAAAGAACCAATGGAAGGGGGTTTAACTCCTTCCATTGGTTCTTTGATATCATACAAAGATCACAAGAGTGAGACAAATTTTACCAAGTTTCTTCTGGAAATCAGAGAACAGAAAGGCTCATTTACATTTAGCCTTAAAGGTAAGAATTGTGTTTTGTGTTTTTGGATTATGCTAAGGTATTAAGTAACTCAACCCAGTCTCAGAGCACACAACGACTCGCATACATTAGTAAGTTGAAACTCCCCAGAAATGGAGAGGTATTTGAGGAGGATCGAGAAAGACGCTTTCTTCAAAGGTTCTGATAGAATAATCATTAATAGTCCAAAAAGTTATATTCTTTTATTTACTACTTAATATGGTGAGACATGGCTGCCAGGGTCAAAATGAACTGTGGGTAACAGAACAATCAGTAAAGAACCTTACTACTGCAATTGCACTTAAACATATTTATAATATAGACTTATTAAATGAATCTATTCAGGAAGAAAACGAAGATACTTGCTCATACCTGATAATGGGAACTCTCCAATAATACAAGCATAATGTCCCACACATATATAGAGTTCTCCCCTTTGGAATGTCATTGAGGGATCCGAAGGATAGCAGGCCCTACCCCAAGCAAACTAGTTGATACCAGTGGCCAACTCCTTGTTACTCCCGGCCACTCCATGCCACACTGGAACTACCACCTGGCTCAAGTCATGCAGGGATAGAGCCAGTGGGTAAGTATGTACAGATTAAAAATTCACTACCTCACACTATGAAAGAAGATACGCTCTGAGTGGGTTAGACCCAATGATGATGGTGAAGGATTGTCATTCTTGTAAGTGTCATAAGTTGTATACCTCGAACCACATCGCAGTAAACTAGGCAAAAGTATTGTCTATTCATAACTATTCTTTGTTTAATTGGAAATGTACCTCAAATAAACCAAATGAAATATGTGTTTATAGTGTGGTAGTAAGAGACTTAGTCACAATTAGTGAGTGGATTCCCGACCAAACTCTGGATATTTGGGCGTTTAATGTTGGTGGAAGCCCATCACCACAAATTTCTCCTTGAATCATCTCACTTACACTGAGGCTATTAGCTCAGGGTGAGCGGCACACTAAATAGAGCCTGCAGCCATCTCGAAAGATCAATCCAGATGACTTATCTTCTGGTACCCACATTTAGGATAGAACCCATGCCTCAGCCTGAGACCAACCCCACTGTGAGGGGAGGTGGTCCCAAACAGGAACCTCGCCACTGAGACAAGAGAGAAATAAACCAGTTTTCAACAGTAATTTAGAATGTCATTTACATTCATTGAGGTTCCCTGGATCCATATTGATCCAGGCAACACATACTAAAGGAAGTCAGAGTGAAGTATCTGCCTGTCTGTGGCACAGTCTGGCCACTCCCAAGCATATACAGTTTGTCATGTAAATTATGTTTTGAGGGTATCCTGTGTGATCTGCTCTTGCACGCTCTTGTAATCACACCAGATTTAAACCATTTTTGCTTGAACATCTTAATTTCAGAACATCCATTCCCAGAGAAGTGAAGGACTTGGCTGTAGTTAGCTGAGGTTCAAAGGGAAGGTCACACCTGGCCAACAGAGGCCTTCTGTGGCAGAAACTCTTGGGTTCTGGTGTACCACTTCCTTTTTTAACCAGGTCTGCAGTGTGTATATGGACGCGGGGTGAGAATCAAGCCATGATACGGCTCCTGTGAACAAAGATATAGGTGAACCATGGGCTCAAGAAGGGATCTCTATATTACCACACCTTTATTTTAAATTGCACACCACAGACCTGGGAAATGCTCTAAATGAGGTTAGGATATTCCCCCTATAGAGGTTTTCTTGTATTCAAATCAAACTGCATTAACATCGGTTACTCTGTACCTCTGTTCACATGTGTACACTGACATATTTTTGAGTTATTGCAATTGAAACTAAATATTCCCAATGTGTTTAGTATGTTTTGACTGGCTTAGGCTAACTAGGTCTCAACGCCATATTGTTCAAAATGGACACCGCATCATGGCATTCTATCTATATTTATATTTTCCCGTGACACTACCTGCAGCAAGATGTGGATTATTTCTGAATGTTACTGTTCTCCAAGGGTTTGCTAGATTAAGCCTTTTGATTTTATATTCAAGGCCTTTCTGCTTGCACTCTGTACTGCAGTCACTTACAATGGTGTTCTGTTGTTTATATTACTAGTTTTTCTAACACCTCCAGACGACATCAGGTCAGAAGTGGCGAACACATATTCATGTAGTGGGTTAGTGTTATGCTGAGTGGGTTATGTGACATTCAAAATGTGAAAATGTGATTTGTTGGAGCAGTGATCATACCATGCTGATTTTGCAGTTTCTATCATCAATTAGGCAGGAAAACTCTATATAAACCCTTGGATTTGGAGAACATTTTGGGTCACTATAAGGGATGCCGTCCAGTTTCAAACTGATTTTGCTACACATTTGCAAGACTATTTTCCATGATTTTGGACTTGATTATATTTCTTGTACTGAGAGCCTTTATGGCAATTGACTTTAAGATAACTGCTGCATCTGAGCATCAAATTTTTTCCTGATTTTGCATAGTGCTTAATTTCTTAAAGAAATCTTCAAGATTTTTCTAAATTTATAATCTCAAACTCCTTTTTTGAGTCCATATTGACTGTATTTTAAGATCCTGTTTTGAATAACTTTGAAGTTAGCACCATCCCCGATCCACCCGATGTTTGAACGCGCCGCTGACATATAGATTCCCAGGGCCCACGATTATTAGTATCAGAGGATGGTCACAAGAGAAAGGAGGGTGTTTAACTAGGATAAGGTAAGAACTTTCTGTTGACAATGTTTGACCTGATAAGGATTTTTGTTTGTACTCTCAGAGATTCCAGAATATGGATTATTTGTTGAGTCCTGAGCAAATGGATTGCGAGCATTAATAGGTGAATGATTGTGGATAGTGAGTGTTTTGCTGTGTTATTGATGCATCGTGGGATTTGTAGATGGGCATGCAGATTTATGTTTGAGTCATGAATTGTCACACTGCATGTGAGTTCTTTGGTGTGTATTGTTGATTCTTGGTTCAGTTGGTGGTTTGATTACTGTGATTTTGTTGTATTTGTCATATTTGAAAAGTGGATTGAAAAGGCTTAGTTTTGTTATTTGTTGGCTAAGATAATTGGATTTATCGCAATCTAAGACCTCAAGATATTGATAAACTTGTCTGCAAAAAGTAGTGCGATTTGCAAGTTACCACATTCACACTGATTAGGTCTGAACTAACGAGTTTTCTTTCAGGGTTTGCATGTCTAATTTGGATTGGGGTCCTTTGTGCACAAGAGTAAATGTGTTATTCAGCGGTGGACTACTTCTGGATGAGAATCTGCCTTAGTGTGATTTTTGAGTTTGTACTTCTCAATTATTAGTTCCTATGTTTCCTGTCTTTGATTTGGTTGGGCAGACAAGAGTTCATTTATTTGTGTATGTTTGGTGGCGAAAGGTATTTGTGTTGGGTCTTATTCACAGAAAATAGGTTAACTGACGCTGGAAGCCGCTCTAGAAATGGTGAGATGGATAACCACTAACCGTGCTGTTATCTTATGTTATCAGCATTTAATATAGCGCAAACAGCTCACTCAAACAAGAGTAGCCCAGTGCTGTCATTGGTTGCTTGCTACTGTAGCTTGCGCTGGAATTGTTGATCGCTCATTTGTTTATTTAGTGAGTTTTTGGGATTATGTTGAATGATATATTGGGTGCTGTTTTGAGATTCCTTTCCGCAGGTTCTCCAGCATTCAAAATGATGGCAAACGTCATATATTATACTTGTGCATGGTTAAAAGATTGGCATGAGCATACGACTGATGACAAAGACATGTAGTTTCCGGTAGAAGGTACTTTTAATAAAAGAGCGTTTGATTTTCTGAGACATGCAATGTGTAAGAGAAAGGTGCAACCTAGGCCTACTCAATTTGAAGCATTAAATGAATTGGATTGAGTGGCCATAGAAAAGAAAAGAAACACAATTAACTAAGTGGGGCATACAGGAAAAGGCATGGAGAGAGGATATTTGCAAGGGCATTCCCGCAATGGAACAGTTGATGACTGCACAGATGAAGCCGATCCAGAGAAAAGTTTGAAATCAGTTGATGAATTTGGATACAGATATTGTGCCGCTTGAAATGAAATGCAAGGAGAATGAGAATGGGGACTTGCAGATCAAGTTCAGGGTAGAGGTAGAGGGTCTGTGAACAATTCTGGAGTGAATGCGAATATCAGTCTGCTGAAGAAGTGCACTGCTTCTCACACCTGAAGGAATAGTGAACACTGAAAGCATGAATGTAGGCAGAATCCGGATAGAATTTGTTCTCTAGATTCAGCAAAATGCAAAATAGATGAAGACTCAGTTTGCCACCCCAACCCAACAGACTTCTATGAGAAATGTCTGGAATCAGGAGTAATTCCATATGAAAATGCCCGTCGCTCCAGTGTTGCAGTAAAACATAAGAAACAAAATGGCATAAAATTCAGGGTGCTATCAGAATATATTGATTCTGAGCAATAGTTTTCCCCATTTTCACTAGATGATATGAATTTGCAATGACGTTGACTGAGGATCAAGGAGGATTGCATGCTTGTTGCAGCCCTAGAGGTAGACCACAGTTGCCCATACATAAATGGTGAGGTGAAATGGCCACTCCGAATCATTTCTAATCAATACTGGTGATACCGGCTCCACTGTTTGTTCTGTGGAGGTCCCAAACTCACCCCTATCGAGAAGAGAAGTCTGATTCGTAGGAATAAGCAATAAACAGATTACGAAACTGGTCTCAGCAAATGTTTGAATACCAATTCATACTATGTGATTCGAGTCCTGTTAATTTTCTTGGCAGAGGTGAACTGTGTGATTTATTGCACACCGGATGGTGTTGCAATTGAAACCCAATTTGAAGATTCAGTATTTAAAATAAAATCACAGGAGTTCAGTTCTTTCCATTGCTTACACAGTGAAAGAAGAGGTATAAGATTTCAGAAAAGTAAAGTAATAGGAAGAGGGAATAAAGCCGGTCATAGAAAAGATGTTAGAGGAGGGTATTCTATAAGAGGTGCTCTGTCGTCCTCGCTGCTTTCATGTCATGGATATTAAAAAACCAAGTGGATATTGGAGGGTAGTTGAAGACCTTGGGGAAAATAATCATAATTGTGGTCTCATGCTGTCCAGTGGCACCAAATCCTGCTGTTATATTTTCCCAAATTCTGTGAATGCAGAATGGTATACAGTCATTGACTTATGCCAAGTGTTCTTTTCTATTCCTGTTCATGAGGATAGTCACTACCTTTCTGCATTTCAGTTCCTCAACAAAGTTCTCATTTGGTGTCAAATTCCATAAGGGAACACAGAAAGGATGCCAATTTTTAGTCAGATTCTAAAAAAAGAGTTGAAGGTTTGCAGCTGCCCTATAAAAAAAGTTGTGGTGCTATATATCAGTGATTTACTTGGGCCATTAAAGACAAAAGAGGATTGCAAATTGGATACAATTGCACTCTTAAACCATCTTACTGACAATGGTCATAAGGTCTCAGCTACAAAGATGCATTACTGTAACAAATAAACGATTTATCTTTGCCACCAGATTGAAAAGAGGTCAAGAAAAGCAGTGGTGGCCAGCACAGGTGAGAGCGGTGGGGCAGGGCGGGGCGGGGCGGGGTGGGGAGCTAGTCGACAGATGACGGGATAGGTAAAATTAAATAAAAAATAAAAATAAAACCACTTACCTTGCGCTCGCCGCATCACCGACTCGGCTACTGTCATCAATGGATTTCAGATTTTTACCTGACTGTGAAGCCTTTACAAAGGCTTCCTCACAGTGACATAGAGGATCTGGTGCCATTTGTAGATAAATGCATAAAAGCCTTTCGAGAGCTCAGAGAAAATCTTTGTAGAGCACCCTCTCTTGAAATACCTGATTACGACAAAGAGTTCTATCTCTTTTGTCATAAAAATGAAGGGTGTGCACTCTCTTTTCTTGTGCAATAGCATGGTGCTGTAACGCGGCCTGTCATTTCTCTGCTACCTTAGTAGTTGTAGCTCTTCATAGTTGTTTGAAGTCGGTGAAAGGAGCTTGTATGGCAACTGAAGAAAGCAAAGGAATTGTTATGGGGCACACACTCATTGTGTTAGTCCCTCGTTCAGTTGACATTTTTCTGGTTTGTGCTCAAATTCAGCATCTGACAAATAGCCGGCTTACAAATTATGAACATACAATACTGGCAGCTGAAAATATTTCGATTAGAAGATGTAATACCTTTAATCCTGCAACACTGCTGCCGATTCCAAACAATGATGAAGATGATGATGAAGACCTCGACCTCTATAAATTCGACAGAGTTGTGCACCAAACCAAGGCTAGGTATCCAGGATGTTCCCCTTGAACCGACTGATCCTCCTTGTTTGTGGATGGCCCTTGTTAGAGAGTAATGTGTCCTAGAAAACCTAGCAGTCAAAGCAGGCAAAAACAAGCACAAAATGCAGAGCAATCTGAAACTGATGCAAGAACTGATGGAATCCAAAGAAGGCAACATTGGGTGAACTCAGAGAGCTGCAGGAAAAAGTACCAGAGGGTGAAACAAAAGATTGGGAAAAAGCAGGTTGTACGATAAACCTTAACAACATTTGGGCTACTTGCCAGATTTCATACTTCAAAGTGCCTCCCTGGGCAGACTTGTGGGCAGAGATGGTATGGTTATGGAATTTAAGAAATTCTGGTATAACTCACACTTCAGAAATGCAGCAGAAGAGTTATTTTAGAGATGGATTACTTGCCAGAGAGCTAACCAGGGTAAGCACACACTGATTATGGTGAATCATATAGGCAAATTCGAACGCCTATTCACAAGACTGCAAGAAGCTTTCAGAGAGATGCCTGCCTACAATGGGCTCAGATATGTTCTTGTGATTGTCTGATTGTTTTCAAAATGGGTAGAGGCCTATCCAACCAGGCGAAGTGACAGCATGGCAGTGCCCAAACCCCTGCTGGGGGAGTGCATACCACTGTTTGGCATACCTACTTCTAGTGAGACAGACCAAGCAACTCATTTTAGTAATGAGGTCCTAAATTCGCTGTGTACTATATTCAGTGGCGTACCAGGGGGTCGGGGAGGGGGACTGTCCGCCCCAGGCGGCACAAGTTTTTGGGGCGGTGGCCTCCCCCGCAATCACCTGCCGTCACGGGCGGCAAGAGCAAGCAAAATCATTGCCAGCATCCCCCTCGCTCTTCACTGCGGCCGCCGCGGGGCGGCAAACCCAGAGACCCCCACGGGCTCCCATAGGGCTAGCTATGCCACTGACTATATTACAGTCAGAACTAAAATTCCACTGTGACTATCGACCGGAAGCATCAGGTGTTGTTGAATGGAACATTGGAATCTAAACTTGCCAAGGTGTGTGCCTCAACCAATCTGAAATGGCCAGATGCTCTTCCTCTTGTCCTCATAAGCATCAAAAGTACTCCATAATAAAAAACTGGTCTCTTGCCTCATGAAATCCTTATGGGCAGAGCTGTGCAAATCCCATATGACCCTTCAGCAGCACCTGTGTCAATAACTGATTATATTGCATAATATTACTATAAAGGTCTGGTGATGTGGTCTAATCCATCTCTCATCAGGTGAATTTTGCAACACCATCAACACAAAAAAACTGCGCCACGCACTGCAACCTGGAGATTGGGTGCTGATCAAGTAACACGTCTGCAAGAGCTGATTGGGTGGAAAGGGCCTTATCAAGTTTTCTTTTCTGTGAGACAGGTGGGTTTCAAATATATTGGGATTGAAACCAATGCAGTCCTGAAGAAGCGGAAGGATAACCACAAAAAAGTTGTTGGCTTTTGCAGGACTGACTTCTTAAGAAATATTTGCCTCAAGGACCAGCTATTGCAGGACTGTTTCTTTTTTAGGAAACATTTGCCTTAAAGACCAGACTGTATTAGATGCACGGTCTAAAGATTTGCAGCTGGAGATTGAATTTTGGTTTGGACATTGTTATTAATTTGATGTATGGAATAATTCTTAAATTTGAGGATTTGCTAAACAGTGTAAGGATTTCAAATCTAAACAGTGTAAGGATTTCAAATCTAAAGAGTGTAAGGATTTCAAATCTAAAGAGTGTAAGGATTTCAAATCTAAAGAGTGTAAGGATTTCAAATCTAAAGAGTGTAAGGATTTCAAATCTAAAGAGTGTAAGGATTTCGAATCAAAACAGTGTAAGGATTTCAAATCTAAAGAGTGTAAGGATTTCAGAGTCAGTAAATCTGCTCAACTATGATTATGGTGAATTGAATTTTACTTTGTATCTTTGTGTGTTTATCTAACTCCCCACATCCACATAGTTTATTTTCTTAACTTTTATACCAGAGGGGTAACGGGTAGAGTGAGTTGAGGGCGCAAGGCCGTTTAGCTCTGATCATCCCTATATAAAGTATATTAAAGTAGACAATTGTCAACATTTGAAAAGTGGTCCTTTGTGTAAATCGCTCATGTTTTTCCTGAAGAAACTAATCATTAAAAGCAAAAATAATGTTAGTAAATAGAAAAAAATAGAAATAGGTGATATGTTTCCATCTATATTTTTTTGCCCTGATGGCCGGTTTACAAAAGTAATATAATGTACAATTATGTCCATCAGGCCCTTCTGGTTGCAGGGATTTATAGTTTGTGTGTTCTCCAAATTCATGCGATACCCGGAGCCAATAACTGAGCACAGCTTATAATGATATTACATCAGTGGCTGCTCCTCCGCTGAGGTGGGGGAGCGTTGCCCCACTGCGCAAAAAGGAAAAATAAAATGACAATAACTATCGTTATTATCACTTTATTTTTCCTATTGCATGCAGACAGTGGCCTTGTTCAATATGGGGCGGGGCTGGCCAGAGCAGAGGAGGAGTGCTGTGCACTCCCTAAGTGTGGGCCGACCAAACAGTTCATGCACACTTTGCATGTTCCTACCAGGCTGCATCACACAGCCTGATGAGGAACATGCACAGGTTCCCTGTTACCATCTGAGCGCTGACCCACGGCGCTCATACCAATCATTGCAGCATTGTGATTGGCTCAGGGGAGCCTGTGTGCCGGGTGCTTCCTGCTGCCAGACAGACAGCAGAAAGGAAGAGAATGTAGGGGAGGCACCAAGGTTCCAAGGTAAGTGTTTTTTCATAATTAAACCCCTCCCGCCCCATCACTGCCATGATTGGGTCAACATCGGAAGAAGAAACATAGGGAGATCTATGAGAATTGGAGGTGGCAGCCATTTTGAACCTTGCATTATATTTCGTTGTTGTTTCACACCTTCGTTGCTTTAGATTGAGACTGTCTAGAGTTCCTGGAGAACTACCTACCTGTGTTCGTGTGGGAGTGTAGTGGGTTTTCTGATGGGTTCTGTTCAGAAATCTGATTCCTGGGTTTTCTGAGACACCGAGTGTAAAGCAGAAAGTAATGTGTAAGGTTAGTTCATGATTTGGAAACATGCATGCACTTAGGCAATAACATAAGGATTTAGAAACATGTACAAAGGAAAATAAACATAAGTTTGAAAGCGCATACAGCATAAGTTAAAAATAGATTCGAAAACACGCACCATTAAAGTAAAAAACGTTTGTAAGCGCATATAATGTGTGCTAATTGCACGTATTTGTAAACGCACATCACAGAAAGTAACTAAAGATTTGAAAGCACATATGACGTTTGTAAAACAAGATTTAAATGTACAATTCATACGATTTAAACAAGGATTTCTAATGTGCTACAATGATTTCCAAGGGGATACTGCACACACACATCAAGTCTAGTTTTAGTGCAAATCTCAAACCAGTTGATGATAATGAATGGACAATGTATGAGGAGATGAAGACATGCTCTGAGCTTGGGGCAGGAGTCCTCTTGGGCATGAAAGTAACACACATTCTTGGGAAAGTTATTGATTCAAGTGGATTTAACTTGGAGTAAAAATGCATATTACTCTTGAGCAGGTAAATGCTTATTCTCAATGCACAATAATTCTATTGGCAATATTGTGCTGGAGCTTTCTGTAGGGAAATGCAGCTATAACAAGTGTTTTTATTTTGTGGCAGGAGAAAGTCTCCAATGCAAGATAAAAAAGATGGTCAATCACACAAACCATCCAACCTTTCCTCTCAGGGTCTCAATCTACATCCCTGCTCTAGTGCGAGCGCAATAGATACAGTGTAAGGGTAGGTGGATGTTTCGTCACCTCTGCAGGGTTACAGAAGTGGCGTAACACAAAATGATGCCCCCCCCCTGCAAAATGTGATGAGGGTCCGTCGCCTCCCAGATCGCACAGATATTCATTGGTCTTGGGCACAGTAGGGTCCCACTGAGGGGTTGGGACCCCCTATGCCGCAGGTGGCCTGCTCGGGCAAGCATAGTGACTTTCCTGAGTGTTTACCTATTTCCTAGTCCATTGCATTGCAAGCATTCTGCAAGGCATGCAATGGCTTTAGGAGGTGAGGGGGCCCCTTCCAAAACAAGGAACATTGGGGACCCGCCCACTGTGGGGGCTTCGGGGGCCTCCATTACGCCCCTGGGTTATAGAAGTTGCAGGTCAGTCCCCTTAAGGGAGTTTATGAATCACATTTTTTTCTGTTTGGCATGAGCCTTGACACAGACTATGCAGCAATTCATATAGTAAACTCTAATGAATGAAACATGGGTATGAAGGAGACATGTGATTTTGAAATGTACCTAAGATGCTCAGTTTAGGAATAGTGGTTATTTGAACAGCTCTGAATTTAGGATTTCCCATACCATCATGTGATTCAGAGGTCATTTTGGAAAATATCTTCTTTCTTGCACCCTGGTTTAACATTTAAAAGATAAAATGAAGAAAAGCTCAATTGATAATAACACGTGTCCTACCATTTTGTTATCCACATTTCTCAGAATAAAAACGGTACCTAGGGCCTAGCACCCATGGCACAATAGAACCTAAAACGCAGCATGGAGACATCAAATGTGCGCCATAAAAATGTACCCCATTTGGCAAGGATGGGAGCTATAGTCTTCAGGCCCAGACTCAGCTGTCAACAAGGGGCAGTAGAGGGGTGGACTTGCTGGGGGCCCTGGAGGAGAGTGTTCCCCTGGAATTTCTGTGTACCAGTCCTGTGGGGATGATGGCTCATAAAGGGGGGCAGTTACTCTTTCTACAGATCAGGCTTTGCAAGTGGTCAGGAGGCACTGGGACCTGAGAAGTGCAGTCAGGGAGGAAAATCTGCTTTGTAGGATGCAAGGTGATGCTGAGGACCTGGGCCGAGAAGAAGTGCCAGGCACCCGGTCAGAGGAGCAAGTTCTGGATCCTCCTGTGCAGCCTCTGCTGATGGAGAGAGGCAGCTGGCTGTGTGAGCTGCAGGAGAGTCATGGGGTGGCTGGAGTGGTCATGGGAGAGGTGTGGCGCAGCGGCCAGAGCGGCTGACTCCAGAGCCCGGGGCTCATGGTTCGATCGCTCAGCTCAGTGGCGTAGCTACCCTATGGGCGCCGGTGGCGGACTCTGCTTTTGCCGCCCCGCGGCAGCCGCAGTGAAGAGTGCAGTACTGGCAAGCATTTACCGCGTTTGCTCTTGCCGCCCCGAGACAGTAGGTGATAGCGGGGAGAGGCCGCCGCCCCATAAATTCGTGCTGCCTAGGGTGGACCTTCCTCCGTCCCCCCCTAGCTACGCCACTGGGTCGGCTCAGCATGATGTGACTCTGGGCAATAACTCACTTAATCTCCCCGAAGGCCCCCAGCAATTTCAAACCCTTAATGGGTGATATGTTCGCGCTTTAGAAATAGGAATTATCCATTATCAGGGGAGGAAGAGACTCAAAATCAAGCTCCAAGAATTTGCAAACATTTGAAAGGTCAGGAAGCCTCAAGATAACCCTCCTGGTGGCAGGGTCCTGCCACAAGAAGTACACATAGCCACATCCTACGAAAAGCTCAACAGGGCCCATCAGTGCATTTATTTGGCCTCTTCTTTTTGAAGCTGCCTGATAGATTTTCTTCTGCTGTTTTAAGTATTCCCTCTTTTGAGCCTATTAGTCGTTTATATCTGGGAAAAGAGTCCTTTGCTCCCAAGTTCTGTGGCTGCTTTGCAGTAAGTGTAAAGGTAGAAGAAAGACTCGTACATTGCTCAGTATTGAACATTGAAATCACTGTACATATTATTGAATGCCGTTTGTAGTTAACAGCTTTCTGGAGAGAAATGTATTGTTTATTGTGTTGAGTGCCCAATGCCAAGTCACCTCTCCTGAGTAAGCTTTGGACTGCACCACCTTGTACCCTGAAAAACTAGTGCTAAAATTGAGTATTTGGTCTACAGTTAAGGGCTTTGCCATATAGGGGCACCAGGATACCAGTTTCAAAAGAGCCACTGTCTGCCCTCGGACCCTCTGATCTGAGTTCCTGGCAGGAGCTTTGCCAGAGAATCTTGTAAGAAAGTGCCAAGCCTTAAAACCTGGCTCTTCAGTCTCTAGGTTTCTCTTCCTTGGAGTTTTAGTCTACTCTTTGGTTGGGGTTTATTCTTGGATTTAGCGCCCTGACGCTTTTGGACATGTGTGCGCTTTCTAAGTCTATTTTCATTTCATTTTATTGCTCCCCTCCAGAAAGATTCCACAGAAGAGAGTAGGATTTAATATCTACAAACTTCTGTTTGGTCACTGTGGCAGGAATAACATTGACCTACGTTAGAAAAGGTTTCAGTGACACACTGTTCTTGGGGAAAAGGCAGCACCTGCAAGAAACCGAGAGAGTATAGAAAGGGAGAAAGGACTCGTTTCAAAACAGAGAGAGGGAAGGATGACTTGCTGCATGGCAGAGGAGAGCAAGAAAAGATGAGCGTTGGTGTGGGAGAAAACACAGACAGCAAAAAGCATTTAAAAGGAAGTGTACCCTACAACTCTAGGTAGGTAGCACGTTTTATTCTTAAGCACCAAAGCAGAAATGCCACCAGTGCATCACACCGCCAACTCCCCCAAGAAAGCATTCACCCAACCGTGCTCCCGGTATTCACGACCCCTCAACATCCCACATTCCACTCCAGTCCTGTCCAGGAGCCACGCCAACCCAACATATCCTCCCTCTTCAGCAAAAGTAAAACAATATATACTAGATAAGAAATGGGAAGAAATAAAGCACAGTAAAACAATACACAGAGTCTCAATATAGAAATGGATCTGACATAAGAAGCAACACGACTTGGGCTACAACTAAACCTAATAACAGAGGGAAAAGAAAGCTTCACATGACGTGTTTGGCTGATAGACGCCCAATAATGTAATCCCTATACCAAACCAGTTTGTGCTTCTCATTTCTTGCTAGGTTACATATGGTTCTCTTACACACTCATGCACAGATGCCCACAAGGTGAGTTTGCACAAGGTCATCCTTACTTCCAGGAATAACAGAAATACTGTTTCTGTTCCAACACTTTGCCATCACTGGTGTAGATTGCACTTGGAGATACCTTAACTACCTGTCTGGGGACAGAAAACCTAGAATCTCCCTTTAGAACATATCCTGGTTTCTCGATCCTGACCCAACTTCCCACTCTCACATCCCAGAAATGTGGTTTCACGCCAACACTCCCATACTTCTTTGGTATTATTTTCTCACACCCATCCACTCACGCTTGAATTTAGAATTAGGAACTTTACTCTGCAACAGGAGAAACGGGGAGACCCCCGTAGAGCAATCTCCTGTACCCCCACCTGTACCCCTACTGCATGTCATCCATCACTGACTCCCAATTTAACTTGTTGACAGTTGCAAGCAGCAACTGATTCTTCAATGTGCGGTTGAAGTATTGAACCAGATCATTGCTTCTGGGATGGTACAGGGAAGGATTAATGTATTTAATACCATGGGAATCTAAGAATGACCTCATTTCCTCTGACACCAATTGCATACCATGGTCTGTTACTATCTCAGCAGGTTACTCCTCCCATTCAAATACTTTGTGCAAGAATTGAATATCCGAAGTGGAGGTAACAGTATTCACAAATCCAACTTCCGCCCATTTTGACACGAGAACAATAGGCAACTTGGAATTTTCCCCCAGAGTGTTTATAGGGCCAGCTATGTCCAATGCCAATATCACCCATGGTATCAAAGGGGAATCCACAGGTTTAATTGAAGTGGGTTGGATCCACTGGGACTTATCACTTATGATACAAGAACCACAGTCTCTCACAAAACACTCCACAGCTTTACTTACCCCAGGTCCCCAAACAACCTCTCACTCTTTGCACTTCATTGCTCTTATACCAATGTGACTCTCATGAGCTAATTCCAGAATTCTTTGTCTCAAACTTGCAGGTGCCACCAGCTGTCCTAGCCTCTGTAGCAGCCCATCATCACATGTCAATTTAGATGCCACATGCCCATACAGAGTGAAATTCTCAGGTAATGTTTTAGAGCTAGGCCAACCTTGACCCCCAGCAAAACTCTACCAAGCACAGGATCCTTGCGTAGCTCATCTCTCCATTCACTTTCCTCCAGTGCACCACTCAACACACTGTTGATTGCATTTGCCGAACACACAATTTCATTATCATCCCGACTGTTATATCTGAAGCATCTAAGGGCATTCTGGATAAAAAGTCAGCAATAATGTTTTTCTTGCCTGGAACATACTCAATGTCACAATTAAACTCTTGTAAGTGATGTCTTCATTTGGCAATCCTGGGAGTAGCCTTGTAACCCCCTGTAGTGCTAGACAATTCAATTAATGGTTTGTGGTCTGTTCTTAAAAAAAAAGGGACTCCCCACACATATGTGTGAAAATACTGAGCTCCCCACCAAAGTGCCAAGGCTTCCTTCTCAATGGTTGAGTAGGTATGTTCCGCAACCCTAAGTGCTCTTGAAGCAAAAGCAGCCACATCGTCCCTTCCATTGCTTCTCTTCTGCATGAGGACAGCTCCCAACCCAAAGTTTCTAGCATCAGTAACTGTGATGGAACTGTCTCTAGGATCAAACAATTTCAAATCACCTGCCGATATAATGTTGGAATGTACATTGTCAAAAGCAACTTGGCACTTCTCACACCACAAAAAGAAACTCCTTCCTTTAACAAGTTCCTGAGGGGACTAGTTTTGTCTGCAAAATGGGGAACACATTTTGAGTAATACTCAACCAATCCCAAGAAGGATCTCAAGTGATCTTTGTTACTCGGAACAGGAGTTTCCTCAATTGCCATAAGTAACTTTACGTTGCGGCTGATGCCATCTTTGGTTATGTGGTGTCCTAGATAGTCCACGCCAGACTGTTCAAATTTGCACTTGTTCCCCCTCAAAGTTATTCCCTTAACTTGAAAAATATGCAAAACCCTGTCCAAACGCACATTATGCTGTCAAGGATTTTGGCCAAAAATCAATATGTCATCCTGGAAATAGTGGACACCCTCCCAACCTTTGAATATCTCCTTCATAAGTCTTTGGAATACAGATGAAGTGGATGCAAGTCCGAAGGACATTCATTTGAAAAAGAATACTCCCTCCGGAGTTACAAACCAGGTCAAGTGCCTCGACTCCCCACACAAAGCCACTTGATGGTATGCTGCTGACATGTCTACAGTAGAAAATATTGTAGCTCCCTCCAATGGATTCAACATCTCACTGATTTTGGGAAGGGGTTCCCTATCCACCCAAATATTTTGATTGAGATCATGTAAATCGACACATAAACGCAAAGCATTGTCCCTCTTTTGCTCTAAGACCACTGGTGTAAGCCATTCTGGGTTTTCTATGGGCTCAATAACATCCAACGCGCACAGTTTGTCTAATTCTGTTGGTAGATATTTTCTCAACAACAAGGATACACTCCTCACTTTGTGCGCTAGAGGCATGGAACCAGTTTTCAATATGATTTTGTGTTTGAAACTTTTCAGTTTCCCTAACTGTTCCGCAAAAACTTTGGGAAACTTTTCTACCCATCAGTTTACAGGAGACACATTCATGCACATCTGCATCAATTTAGACCACGAGATCACACATTCTGGGTGATTTGGGTCAAGAATCATGTCCAACTGATCATGCTATCCCAATACGTTCGAACACTTCTTTGCCACAAACACTACACTGTGTGCAAATTGACCTTAAGCTTCAATTTTTTTCCCACCATAAACGCTCATCTTAACCATGGATGGATGAAGTTAATGTGGTTTGAACTTTGAGAAGACATCAGGGACAATTAATGTGAAAAGTGACCCTTAATCTGCCATTAGACATAAATTCACACCATTGATTATCACATTGCATAACGGCAGTTTCCTGCGCACAAGTTTTAGTTTACCCACTACATCTTCATTTGCTTCTTCAGTCTCGTCACAAGCAACACACACATCATTATCACTTACGGTGACCATCAGAATGAGATCATTATTGTCATTATCAAGTGTGGTTTCATCCACTACAGATACTACACATTTTCATGTGTGCTGGCAAACCCCGCAAAATGTCCCAGTGCGATTGCCCTTATAATATGTAGCCGACAATGCCGGACAATTTTTTGCCAAAGCCACATGATTGTGACTCCAACACCTAAAGCATACAATAACCACACCAATTGTATTCTGTTTGCCCTCTAAAGGGGTGAATTTCCTACAGTCTTTGTGCCCATCTTTAACTTGTAGGGCATTCACAACTTTAGAAGTGCTTGTGTCACTATGGCACGACAATGAATATGTGATGTTACACCGCGAGCAAATACCACGCAGTAGGTAACAACGCGGTCGTTACATCGTCCGCGTTGTTACCACGCATGGCATTACATCGCAAGTCGTTTCAACGACTTACGCTAGATGGCGCGCTGGACTTAGGAATAGTATAAATTACTATTCCTACTCCGGTTAGAGCAACAGCAGGGAAGGTGTTGGATTTAAAATCCAACACATTCCCTGGTGTTGCGCGCCATCTAGCGCAAGTCGTTGAAACGACTTGCGATGTAATGCCATGCGTGGTAACAACGCGGACGATGTAACGTCCGCGTTGTTATCTACCCGCGTGGTATTACCAGCGTTGTAAACGCTGTCTCCCCACGACAATTCTTTGAAGTATGCGTTGGAATTCTCCACAGCTCTAGCTATAGTGATCGCCATCTTTAGGCTGGAATCATCTGAAGATAGCAATCTTTCTTGAATCTTTTTGTTATGAGTTTTTTCTATCATCTGATCAAGAATGATTTATTCTTTGAATTCTCTGTAATTGGAAGTAATCGCTAGTCGGTGCCGTGCTGACACGAAATCCTCAATAGATTTACCTTGTTGTTGGGTTCTTTGTAGGAATTTGTCTTTCCAATACAACATTCCTTGAGGGAGAAAATCTTTTGTCCAAGAGCGGCCTGTGCAGGTAAGAGCGGTGGGGTTGGGTGGCGGGATTTCAACAGACAACAATGAGGGAAAATTAATTATTTATCAAATTATCCCTCGTGGTCGTCTTACCTGCACGGCCGCTCCTGCTTTTGCCCAAAGTCTTGATAGTGGAAGCATACTCGTCCATTACATCTATCGCTATCATTTCACCGGATGCCCCTTCCTTGTGCAATACTACCTTGACTTCTTACAATGGTAATGTTTTTAAAAATTGATCTACCTTCTGGTCCCAAATTATGTATGAGTAATGCTTTTTTCTTTTTACTGGTTAATTTTTCACCGTAAATGTCATCCAAATATGCTTCAAATACTTCTTTCCACTAAATCCAGCATAGAGGGGTGTTCCTGGTGTAGATAAGAATGAAGGAGGTGTTGTAATGTTTTCCATAGTGGAATAGCACTTTTAGGTGAAAAGGTGAACTGTGACAATACTCCTTCAGAAAAGTGATTAGTTAGGATCCCAATTCAAAATGGCCGCTCCAATTCAAGGATGAGAAACCAATCCAAGATTGCTGCGAGAGTTTGAGATTGGCTGAATTAAAATGGCTGATTCAGGATAATCACACAAACCTATCCAAGATGGCCACCATTTCCCACAGAGAAGTTAATCGGCTCCCACACTTGTTAAAATAATGGGCATTTACCCAATTAAAATGGCCGCCTAAGTGAGGTCGTACCACATGGCCTCACTGATGCAGTGTTGTCCACAACAGAGATGGCGCTCAATGTTGTGTCATTGGAGGTGGGCATGGCTGCAGGTCTACCTCACTGTGATGCTTGCGGTAAAATGGTCTGCCCACAAGAACTTCACGGCCTCAGAAATAATTGCTGCCAGGGATGCAGAGCCATTCAGGAAGCCTCCATTGGAAATACAGAGTTACAGAAATCCAGGATGCAGCCATACTGTGTCGTCATTAGATCATGGTTGATGTGGGAAACTGCTGGCGAGCAAGGCACCCACGCATCACCAATAAAAGGAAGTGTGTCACACAACTAGAGGTAGGTAGCACGTTTTGTTCTAAAGCACCAAAGTAGAAATGCCACCAATACATCATACATCTGGCTCCCCCAAGAATGCCTTCACCCAACCGTCCTCCCGGAATTCATGAACCCTCAACATTCCACATTCCACCCCAGTCCTGCCCAGGAATAGCATGCCAACCCAACAGTATCGCTTTCACAACTGGAGGACTTTGCTGCGGAAGCCGTGGATGCTGATAAAGGTGAGTGAGATGCTAGACTGGGGAAAGGCTTTTTGAGTGCCGAAGAAAGAACTATGCCTACACTAAAGGAACCAGTGGAAAACAGGATCTGTGCCCAACTCAACTGGTTCACATAGAGAGAAGGAAGCCAACGGAGAGGAGGAAACAGTCATGAAGATGCCAAGGAGGTTGACATCAACCAGGATGTATTCTTTCCAGCCGTCCACCTCTGAAGCTCCTCGTCCTGCCATGACCCCTGAGGCTCATCCAGGTGCATGGTTCATGGTCCCTTTGACATGGGAAGTGGGCCAGACTCACAACCGCCAAATTTGTTGAGCACTGGAATTTGGAAGAGACTAAAAGGATAATTTTAACACTTTTCTTCTTTTGTTAGTCCTTGTCACAGAAGCTGGTTTGGAAAAGATAAAGTCAGTTTCCTACCAGAGCTGGTACAACTCAAAAGGAGAAACCTGAGCCAGGAAAAAAGATCAGAAACTTCTTTGAGAAAGGAGTTGTTCATTCAGGGCTTAAGAGGTGTTGGTTAAACAGCCACTTTAAAGAAATATGAGGTCATACTTAGACTTGCTAATTGTTAACATGTTTTTTTTTTAGGTGTTTAGCCCTTTGCAACTGTTACTTAGCATTGGATTTTCTTTTCTGAGGATAAGTAGAGGTGGATAAGCGAAGCTGGGGTGAATGACAGATGTGCTTGGTTGACTATTCACGAGGATTGCTCTGCAAGAAGAAACAGTTGCTCACGTTAGTCAGAGAAGGATGGGAAGGAACTTCAAAGTCAACTCACAAAGATGTGGTAGACTATTTGATTGGCCTCAGGAAGTCGATGTCACAATACATGGGTCAGGCAAACGTTGGGCAAGTCAAGAGCTTATGAACAAATAGTATGGTCAGAAAGCAGCACTGACTGGGTACCTGGCAGGTTACCTGAAGCCCATTTGTAAAGAACTTTGGAGAATAAGTGATATGGGGCATACAAGATAGTAAATAAGACTTCTGAAATGAGCCACTTGATGGGCACACGCAGCATAAGGGAGCCCAAGAGAGTGTTCCATGTGAACCGGTTTAAGTCATGCATCCAGGAGGACTTCACAGTTAGCATCATGGAAATGGCATGGAAGGTTGAGGAAGACAGTGAACTACTGTGTTCTCTGCAATTCATGAGGGCACATCCGGTAGGTCTCCTTAGCCCCTAAAGAAATACTCTTTTCAGAGAAAAGGACAACTGTCAGGAGTCTTTTTCTCTCTTCTCTCGCATGAGTTATGCTAGGTGTCAGACAAAATGCATAAGAGGATCTCTAATCTGCAGGGGTTTCATAGGGGGGACCCTACCATGGCTCCCATAGACTGAAAGCACACACAATGATTGATATTTTACAACAATTGGTTATTTTTTATGCATAATTTGTCTACAAATATTCTACGTCAGAAAAATGATAGCTATTATAAAGATCTCAGCAGTGATAACTAAGTGAAGACCCAATGCTCAGAAACCCCCAAACTGACTTCATCACACATCTCAACCCTGTTGTCTAAATTCTACCTAATTCTTATAGACATTTCCTGCTACACAGTTACCTGGCTAACTAAACTGTAGCATGGCGCTGTTGACTCTGCAGCCAGAATTCCATCATTCAGCATGTTCCCCTCAGCAACCGGTCCACGTGTTCCTCCCCTCCATGTTTCTGGCTTCTCTTTATATCTTAGTTTTCAATGATTTCCTATGGAGAGGGGATGGGACACTCTTGCTCAGCTCATATTTTGATAATTCTTTAAGCTTCCTGTAGATTCCTGAGCTACTACATGCTGATTTGAAAGATGTGATATAACTTGTCCCTGAACTAATACCTAAGCAGCAAAGAAAGTGTAGAGAGGTGCCTCCAGGGTTGACACCAGTCTTTGAACATGGCATAGGTACTGGGGATAGCTGTGAAGTGCGAAGTATTCAAGATGACTGACAAAGGAGCATCAAGGCACAGGTCGCCAAGATGTTGGATTTGGGGGTAATTGAGGTTATGCCACTCCAGTAGTAGTAGTGCTCAAAACAGGAATTCACTGTCCTGCGCTTTTATGTGGATTACCAGCTCTCAATGAGATGACCGTCACCAACACACCCGATTCCCAGAACTGATAAGCTAGGGGGCAGGCTGGGTGTTACTCATTTACTTTAGCCCCTTTGACCTGAGCAGGAGCTACTGGCAAATTGTGCTAACACCTAGTTACAAGGAGAAGACTGCGTACTCTCTGCCAGAAGAATATACCAGTTTGAGCGCATGCTGTTTGAGCTTAAGAATGCCCTTGCCACTATTCAGTGCCTGGTAAACCATCTCCACTCAGCGCTCGAAGAGTTCTGTGTTGCCTACCTTGAAAACATTTACATGTTTAGAAATTAATGGGAGCACCACCTGAAACATCTAGAACACATGTTGGAACAGAGAGTGAAACTGTCCATAAAGGGATTGGTACTAGGTGGGGTAGTCTACTGTGGGCATCAGGTGGATAAGGCAAAATCAACCCATTGGATACCAAGATCCATTCTGTGTTGGCCTGGGACGTTCCCACCACCCAGGCTAATGGACCATAGTTGCCCTCTTGACAGCATTGGCATCCCAGAAGCAGGCTAAGAAAGTGATCGCCACTGCAGAGTTTCGGAAGGCTTTAAGGACCTGAAGACAGCAGTATGTAATGTGCTTTTGTTGAAGGCACCTGACTGTGGCAGCCCTTCATTGTACACACTGAAGACTGAGATAAAGGAATTGGAGCGGTACTTGCTCAACTTGAAGACAAGGTTAGAGAGCATCCAATGATCATTATTAGACACAGACTGCTTCCTAGGGAACAGAATTGTGTGTCTACTGAAAAGGCATGCTTTACGACACTGTGGTCTTAGAGGAGGTTCAGGTGTTGCCTGTTTGGTACTAAGTCTGTGGTCCAGACACATCGCAAAACCTTCAAGTGCTTCATGGCAATGAATGGTGTATTACCAAGTTGCTAAGATGGTCTATTTCATTACAAGTCCTAGATTTCACAGTGGAGTACTACATCAAAGTGAATCATAGGGATGCAGATGAGCTTTCCTGGCGGTTTTGTTGATCCGGTGATCGGAAATCTCCAACATTTGTGTAAGATTTTGAGTAGTTTGATCTGTGAAGGGTGTCTATTGGATTGGGAATGTTCTCTGTATGCAACTGACAGATTGGAAAATGTGTGCACGAGCCTGAAACAAAACCATAAGTTTGGATTGCTGGACAATGCCAACTGGAGCTCCATGTTATTTAAAATCATTTAATAAAGAAACAATTTCTTTGCAACGACATGCAGCTAAGATCGACTTCTCTGAGAATATTTGAAATTAAAAATTGTCCAAAGTGGTTAATGATTTCTGCTTAATTGCACTAGATAGAATTCGTTCTTTAATTGGGAAGTACCCAAAGTTCACCAAAAACGTTCTATGATAGTCAATGTTTGTTTAACGAATAGCAGGAACCCGATATGCATGGATAATAGTTGAGTCAATTCCTTTCGAGGCTTTGTCCGGGAGAACATGCTTGAAAACCAAGTCTGAGATTGGTGTTGAAATCAATCAATCACGGCATTTATAAAGCGCGCTACTCACCCGGGAGGGTCTCAAGGCGCTGGGGGAGGGGGTAGGTTACTGCTCGAACAGCCAGGTCTTGAGCTGCTTCCTGAAGGAGAGATGGTCCTGGGTTCGCCGAAGGTGAGTGGGGAGGGAGTTCCAGGTCTTGGCTGCCAGGTAGGAGAAGGATCTTCCTCCGGCGGTGGTTCTGCGGATGCGTGGTATGGTGGCGAGGGCGAGGAAATGGATTGATCCACTTCTCGATCCTCCGGTATTCCTACAAAGCTAAGATATGTGTGATGGGATTTGTTCTCAGCATCCTCTAGTTTTAATTGCAGCTCCTCTAGTTTGGTTTGAACTTTCATGTTGTCCCTTCCTGGTTATTGCTTTTATCTTCCAGCAGGGAAACCCTCTGCTCCTCTTGTGTCAATAATATTCTGCTCCTCAGTATGTAGATACAAAATCAAATCATCGGCAAACAGTTTTAGTTTTGGCGCACCCTGAATAGGAGGTTTAATTGAGGGGTCTTGACGCAAAGCTGAAGCCAAAGGTTCAATAAAACAGTGCAAATAACACCGGAGACATTGGGCATCCCTGCAGCGTGCTACGGCTGATTGAAACTATTCCTGCCATATGTGCGTTCCCCATAACCTTGGCTTGGGCTCTGTTATATAGGTTGCCTAAGAGCTTTACAAGCTTCAAAGGAAACCTAAATCCATTCAGGGTGGCAAAAAAGATCTCCCACTTCACTAAATCAAAAGGTTTTTCAGCGTCAATCATAATGACAGCTTCTTTGGTCTTATTGTTTGAAAAAAAGTCGATCGCTTGAAAAAGAAAGTTGGTGTTAGCCGAGATAGTTCTGCCTGGTAAAAACCCAGATTGATCATATGAACCACTTCATGTGTGAAGGGTGTTATTCTAGAGGCAATTATCTTTGCCAGAAACTTATAATCATTACGAATCAAACAAAGTCTCCACTGGCTCCCCGTGGAGAAAAGAGTCACCTTCAAAATCCTCACTCACGCCTACAAATGCCTACACAACAACCCACACAAATACCTCAATGACATAATCAACTTCCACGTACCCAAAAGAAACCTCCGATCTTCCAACCTCGCACTGGCCGAAACCCCGCGCATCCACAGAGCCAGAACAGGCGGAAGATCCTTCTCTCACATTGCAGCCAAGACCTGGAACGAGCTACCAGCAGACATCAGACGCCTTCAGGAAGACCCTCAAGACCTGGCTCTTCGGCTAAACAGATCTGCGGACCCCCTCCCCCCTCAGCGCCGTGAGACCCTCACGGGTGAGTAGCGCGCTTACAATTCCCTGATGGATTGATTGATTATTCAGGAGGCTAATTGGTCAATACAAGCCAAGTCGATCAGGAGATTCACCTTTTAAAAAAAAAAAATAACGATTACAGCCTCCGTAAATGTACTAGGTATTTCACACCCCTCTAGAATTTCATTAAGCAATCTAACCAGGCAGGGAGCTAACTGAACTCCACACATTTTATACATCTCAGCTGGTAGTCTATCATAGCCACATGCTTTCCCATTTGGAGAATTTTTGATGGATTCTTGGACCTCTATAAGCGTAAAAGGAGCAACTGTGCTTAACTGTTGCTCAAGACTTAAAGTAGGCAAATCAATACCCCATAAGAAAGTCACTAATTACTTTGGGTGAAATAGTAGTGGAGGGCTTATATATCTTTGTATAGTGTGCTTAGAAAACTCTCTCTATCTCCTCCGACTGGAATACCATCTGGTTTCTGCCTTCATCATAGATTAATTTAATGCTTGCATTATTGCGTCTTTTTTTAACAGACCAGGCTAGGAATTATCCAGCCTGCTCACTCTCTTCATAATACTCTTGAAAGGTAGAATTCTGATTAACAATTGTCTGGGCAAAGAAATAGTCTTTCAAAGCCTGTCTGATTTCTCTTACTCTGGAGTCAGAATTCTGAATGTGGCCTTTAAGATGAATCTGTGTGGCTAGATCCAGCTCCAATTGCAGAGCTTGTTCTTTTTCCCTCTTTAATTGACATACTTGTGCTTTAAAAGCAATTACTTCACCCCGACTAAATCCCTTACATGCTTCCCAAACTGAAAAGGAGGAGGCCCACCCTATATTTCTCTCAAAAAATTCCATAAGGTTGGAATTAATGACTGAAATCCAGCCTATATTGGTTAAAAGAGATTTATCTAAAGACCACCTTGGTCTTTCGACCTGATTGCAATTAATGTTTACCTCTATAAAAGGAACTGAATGGTTCTGGAAAAAAATTTGACAAAAACACAGAATTTCTCCTAGCTAAAAGACACCAGTCTAGAAAAAAATCAATCTTGGAAGCCGAATTAAACCTTTTGGAGAAACAGGTAAACAGGCAAATGCTTTGAGCCTTATATATACAGAATTAATCCAACCTTACACCCTGAAGGATATTAAGGTCTTCCCCTATCACCAACAGGCCAGGGAATACATGCAGCGCCTTGTACACCTCATTGAGCGTGACTATATCTTCTTCAATAGGACTATAAAAGCCAACTATACAAAAAAGTTGAGATCCTAGTAGCACCCTAAGCATGGTCCGACTTGCCTTTGGCTCTCTAGTAACCTGTAGGATTTCCCCTGTAAAAATCCATAAAATCAAAATAGCTACCCCCTTAATCACTGCACTTGCTGAAGCAAAAAACGCTTAAGAGGTACATTTCGGCACCTTGGGCAAATTAGCTTGTAATTTGAGATGTGTTTCTTGTAAAAGAATTATCTGTACTTGGGCTGTGGCAAACCATTCCAGAGTAGATTTCAGCTTCATCTGGTTATTGGCCCCAATAATATTGCACATTGCTACTTTTATAAACTTTTTACTCATCAATCCAAATGTATAGTGAATCCTTGAATGGATGATGAATATCAGTTTCCTCTATACCTAGTTGATTGATTCTTTCCTTTTGTGGATCCTGCTCTCTTGCAGATTTTCTAAGGTTCTCGAAACTCTTGACTTGATAGTAGCACCCTGTCGCATATGTCTCACCTGCTCTTTTACCCTTTGCCTCCCCTCATGTCACCTATCCTTTCCCTCCCAACCCCCCCCCCCAGTTCTGAGGCCCCACCCGTCATAGGCCTCCCTCAAGGACTACCCTTCCGCACCCACTTCCTTCACCTCCTTTCTCGCCAAATGAGTGCTTTGACATGGCACTCTTGAATCTGCCTGCGGAAAAGACACACGCCGGTTGGTTCACTTCATGACTGAAATTTGTGACAGTATCATTACAAAATGCATCCCAGAAGATCAGAAAAACGTCAACAGCACCAAAGAAGAAAGATCCCCTCCCCAGGTCACTCAAATCTAATCAGAAAATTCTAAGGTCATTAATACACACACTTTGTTAGGAACCATCGCTTCATGGCCCACCTACTCCTGGTTTTTTCTTAATAGAGTACAAAATATTTCTAGCCAAATCGACAGATTGGAAAATGTGTGCACGAGCCTGAAACAAAACCTTAAGTTTGGATTGCTGGACAATGCCAACTGGAGATCCAGGATGTTTAAAATCATCTATTAAAGCAACTAATTCTTTGGGACGGCGTGCAGCTAAGATCGACTTATCTGAGAATATTCTAAATGAAAAAATGTCCGAAGTGGTAAATGAATTCTGCTTATTTGCACTGGATAGAATCCGTTCTTTAAGTCGGAAGTCCCCAATTTTCACCAAAATCGTTTAGGATAGTGATCGGTTGTAGGGCCAGTAGCAGGAACCCTATATGCATGGGTAATAGTTAAGTCTATTCCTTCCGAGGCTTTGTCCGGGAGAACATGCTTGAAAACAAAGTCTGAGATTGATGTTGAAATGGATTGACCCGCCTCTCCGTCCTCTGGTATTCCTACAAAGCTAAGATTTCTGTGATGGGATTTGTTCTCAGCATCGTCTAGTTTTAATTGCAGCTCCTCTAGCTCGGTTTGAACTTTCATGTTGATTCCTTCCTGGTTGCTGCTTGTATCTTCCAGCAGGGAATCCCTCTGCTCTTCTTGCGTCATACGGGAAGTAACTTTTTGAAGACTAGTAGAAGTTTGCCCTAGTTGCTCATTTGTTTTTCTACTAGCATCTTCCTGGGACATTTTCATTTCTCATAATTCTCTTAAGATCAAGTTATGTGTTCTTTACAAAGAAGAGGTCTGTAACGATGATGGTGCCTCAAACGGCAGAGCCATAGATTGGTTTGAGCTTGCATCTGTCAGCAAAGGAGTTTCACTTTAGGTTAGAGCTGACCCCACAATATCACTTCATTCTGCGTCTGTTCTTGTACTTGATTGCTCCTTTCCTGATCCTTTTGGCTCTCATTAAGACCAGCTGTAGAAGACAGAGGGGTGTATTCACAAGAACGTGCGATAACTACCGCAAGAGTAGCGTAACGCAACTTTCAATATCGCAGCCTATCGCGGGAAAACAACCCTGTGTCAACGTGGAATTCACAACAAGGTGGTAGCATGCGATAGTCACCAGATAACGCGTCAAATGTCAGCGTGAAAATCAACGCCACGCCGAAAAAATGCGAAAAGCGAACGCGAGAAATCATGCGATGAGGCCAATCGCGGTACAAAAAGTAGCGAAAAGCAGCCACAGGCATGCAAATCCCACGCGTCTGGCGGGAAATTCCACCATAAAAACCACAGAAACAACACACCAGAAACAAGCCAAAGCACGTAGCAACATGGATGCACCCTGACCCAGCGCAGAGGTCAATGCGAACCCCACAACCCCCACAGACCACCAGCAAGGAACAACGGTGTCGGGGAAGGCCAAGGAGAAAAGGGAGAGGAAGACGGGGTGCAGACCGCAGGAAAACAAGACCAGCGCCACGGAGTCACAGAACCCTACCAGCAACTGACCCACAAGCAGACCCCCTGGAATGCAGTCGGAGTGCCGAGGAGGCCAATCCAGGAGGCCAAGAGGCGCCGCCAGGACGTGACAACCTAAACCAGGCACAAACCCGCTGCCAACAGGAAGGCAGCAACGGCGACAGGAGGTGGCAGTCCAGTGCCACAGGAGGAGCTGGAGGAAACCCAGGCCACAGTCATCAGTGTGGAGACGGTGCAAGGAGGTGGGAGTACGGACACAGCTCGACAGGACCCGACACAACAACAACAGGGTGAGGATCCAACAGGGACTGGGGGGACGGGGGTGATGGGCACAATGGCACACATGCACAATGAGGTGTAGCACACTATACACCCACAATTACCCAGGGACATGTCCCCCATCCCCGTGGCACACTGCAGCACACACACATAGCAATCACAGCACATACCATGACAATGTGGCACAAAGTGCAACACCCACAATGCAGAACAGGGGAAACAACTGGGTCCGCCCAGGCGCAGAAACAGAACAATCACATTGGACAGAGCAGGGAACTGTGAGATGCATATCTACGGCTACAACCCCACATCAGCCATGTAAGCCAAATGTCCACTGTCCCAACTGAAATAGCCACCACAGCCCAAACAGTCACAATGTACATTGTCACACAGTCTGCATGTCGACAAGAACAAGGCGCCAACACAATGCCAACATGCAACTCCCCTTCACAATGCAGAGGGACAAACAACACCTCCAGCAGGTCAGAACAGACAACCCATCAGTGATGCCGGAGACGAACACCACATCTTCGACACCGACGCCCTACAACAGCACATGGACATCCCACACAACCCACCACCAGGACCAGGGCAGACAAGCTACTCAGAGGAGAACCCAGCCCCTGCAACAGACCACACAGCATGAAGCACCTGCAATCACGGCTGGTTCACAACACTTCACCGACTCACACATGGCACCCCAATGCCAGGTGTCAGAACGCCAAAAGGAGGTGGCCCAACAGGTGCGGGTGTTGCCGAACCCATGGAATGCGAACTAGAACACATACGTGGGTGTCCAATACACTTCAGGGACCACCTACACCCCACAAAGGAGACCCACACTGCCATAGAGACACATGCAGATGCACATACCCAGTACAGAACCACGCCCAGGGGCACGCACATATCAGTCACACACCCACGTTGGCTCTGCGTACGACGGAACAGTCCACTCCCCTTACGAATTGAGTGGGTGATGACAAAGCTACATGTCCAGGTTCTAGCCCGCTGCCTGCGGTGACATGTCTGCGTCCGCTGTACACAGCACAATGTAATGTCGTAGGGCCCAGGGCCCCCATGCATGCAACAAGACCACAGGGACACATGCACATATCATGTTGAACTGGCTACGGGCACGTGCGCCCGGCCCCTTTATTGGCAGGGCCACATGTACAGTGACGCCTGTGCTGGATGTGTGTGGGGTGAGTATAAGCCAGCCCGCACGGAGTGCTTGGTGCTGGCAACAACCTGAACAGTGGACACCAGTGTAATGGAAACAGAAAACACCAGCATAACAGAGTCAACTGCAGAGCAACATGGAGGGATCCGGAGTAAGGACAGAGGTCACCCAATATTCAGTCAGGAGGTTCCGTGAGTTGCAGTGCACTGAGGTAGGGGCACTAGAGAAGAGCGCGTTCATGTGAAGAAATTGCTATGATTGTGTCCCTTCGGGTTAGTCCTGATGCAGATGCAGTGGGGTGTGTTACACCTGCATCAACTTCCTCATCAATGTCCCAGGTCTCCCACACTGCCTGAGGTGACAGTTGCGTCCGCAGTCCACAGCGCAATACCCAGTAATAGATCCGGGTGTGTAGCTTGACTACCACCACCAGTCTGCATTCCTGCCTTGGGGCTGTTGCCTCCTGCCCTCCCATTGTCTGTGCCTTCTCCCGTCCGCACACTTGACACATCTTCCTCATCATAGTCCCAGGTCTTCCCCACTGCATGAGGTGACATTGCTGCGCAACCTCACAACAGCACAAAACTCAATCAGTAACGGACAATGGCTTGCGGTGCACTGAGTCACTGGCACCTGGAGTGCTGAGCAGGGTATCAGGCCGATGATGGCATCCACGACAGGTCTGAGCAACTCCGTAGGTCTGTCAGGACCACCGTTTCGACTCTGGCAGATGGCGGTTGGAGGTGGTCCTTGCGGTGGTGGCGTGTGCCTCCTGCGGTGATGCGACGTCCGGGCCGGTCAAGACTCGATGCTATGTGTGGGCCCTGGTGGCCCGCAGTTGAGGCCGGAGGATGCGGACAGCGCAGGGCCACAGACACATGGCGTTGATGACCCCAAGACCATCGCTACAGAGGCCATTCAATGTCTCAGAAGAAGGGGTCCCAGGCCGGAGCAGCACAGAGTTAGTGGCCCCGGATGCACTGCGGCCGGCACAGGCACCCAGCCACGGGACAGTGACTTGCGGTGCAGTCAGATGGGCCATGCGACCTGAGCGGGTCGCATCAATGTCCGAGGTGTATGTTGCGGAGGGTTGCGGAGGACAGTGGAAGGTGTCCTCCAGGGCATGATGCGGAAGGTCTGATGTTATCTGGAAGCAGCAAATGGAGGAGTGGAAAGCGCAACCCTCGTTTTCACCAACAATTCGGTATCAGCTACATGAGGATGAAAACTAGCCCCTATTCCATAGACTCAAATGCCACCAATGTACGACCAGTGAGTGTCCATGAATGTCGGGGAACACACTAAGTGGCACAGGTGCTGAGAGGGGATGCAGTCTGCGATGATGCCGGTACACAGATGTGAACTCCAACATTGCCAAATCAAGACTCTGTGACCTACTGGACCGCAGTGTAGGCCGGAGGCAGCGGTCAGCAGTGGCCCACAGCCACGTGTCGTTGTCTCGCGAGGCACAGAGTTAGTGACACAGTGGCAGTTGTCGGTAGTGTTCAATCACCTCCGTAACGATGATCCTGTTCCCTCCGGACTGCAACGCCTCATCCTCTTACGCCTCTCCGTGCGTGCGATGAAATGTATTCTGCCTTTTGAATTACCGATGTTCAGTTCCAAATCTGGGATCCCACTCGTGCGCATCGTAGGCCGAGGGCAGTAGTCCGCGTAGTCCCACAGACACGTGTGGTTGTGATGCCATGCACAGACTTGTTGCCACCAAATTGAAGGGTGTATAGTGAATTGTTCTCTGCCTTAAATAATGTTCACTGCCATGGTGTAATCAAGACTCAGTTCCAAATGTGTGACCTACCTGACTGTGGTGTGGGCCTGAGGCAGCGGTCAGCACGGCCCATTCACCGAGTGTCGCCGGCATAGGTTGGATGGCCCCACCGGCCTGCGTAGTTCAGGTTCAGTGGCACCATGTGTTCGGTCACCTCCGTGTATGTGACCCGGCATTCGTCCGGACTGAGCCGCATCTTCCTCTTACACCGCTCCGTGTGACCACTGGTGTGGACTCTGCCATTCGTGCTTTGCGACTAGGTGCTGGATGTGTGACCTACTGGTCCACAGGGTAGTCCTGGTCCCTCATCCACGTGTCGCTGGCTGGCATTGAACAGGGTTAGTGGCACCATGTGTCGCAAGATGCCCATATGGAACTATGCCTCACAGTTCGGGGGGGGTCTGGTGCTGTGGCCGCTGGCCCGGATTTGGGGTCACTACCATTCATGACTCAGGACACAGTTTCATACATGGGATCTACTGGTCCGACGAGTGGGCCGAAGGCGGCAGTAGAGTGCGTCAACGAGAAAGGAGTAAGGCGGGCCTGTGTCGTGGAGGCCGTGATGGTCTGAGGAGGCTGCCAGGGTCGCGGGCCTCGGGATTGGAGCTTGCGCCGGCACGTGGTGGGCCCTCCTTGACACACGCCGGTGTCGGCAGGTGATCAGTGTGGCCTGGCTGCGCAGGGGTGGGCCTGACTGGTTCGTGGTCCAGCGTGCCGGGGTCCGGCAGGCGCACAGCATCGCAGGCAACTCCGCTCATGAGGACGGCGTCAGCCTCGTGGCGGGGTGGGAGGCGCCGCCCTGGCAGAGACGTGGGTCTTTCCGGAAGAGGACCACGCCCAGGCCTACGTGCTTTTTATTCACACCCCTACGCTGGCGTGGTTTGGGGGCGAGTTGACGCCCCATTCCAGTGGTGTACGCCGGGCAATCCCACTCCGGTGACGCTTAGGGGGGGGCGTAACAGGCAACATTTCCGCGAGGTCCCCCACTGGCTGGGGTGACATGGTGGCGTCCACTGTCCACTACACTCCATACACCAGCGGTGTATGTCGCCATGGATATGGGTGTGTTCTGCATACTGCGGTGTGTCCAGCACATCTCCGCCACTCTTGGCATTGTGTACTTTCCCAATCATGGTTCTACTGCATCCTCACACATGCCTGGTTGCCACCTCTCCCCATATTCGGCTATTATGTGGCTGAGGTGCCATGCCGTTGCTGGCTCATGTTCAGGGCTTGCCCATGTGAACATTGTAAGTTGTTCTGTCGTGTCTGGTGGGTGGGCATGTTGTTGTGCCTGTTGTATGTGATTTTGTGACGTGTGCATTGCCAGAGTTGTGAGTTGCATGGTTGTGGCATTGAGGTGTGTGGGGTGTTCATTTGGATATTGCCAAGGGGCTGTGAATTTCCCTTGTTGCCATCCTGGGAACGCTGGTTGATGATGGACTGTCGGAGGATGAAGGTAGTACATGTGTGCTGTATATTGCCCCCAACACGTGCTTGCATCCTGCTAGGGCGTATGGTCCTTACTTGGTCTCCAGCGGATCCTGGGCATTGTGTTGTACGTATGAGGACTGGGGTACCAGGGTGATGGTGGTGTCCAGGACAGGTGTGGGGGACTTGGATGTGGCTGGCTGTGAGACTCCTCCGACTCTGGCGGGTGTTGGTTGGAGGGTACCGGGGGCCAACAGGTGCAGCCAAGCCAGCAGCTTTGTGTGGGATGTTGGTTGTCCGCTGTGTTGGTGCCGTAGGCCTGTTAGGCGATGATGGTCAGGATGCGTAGGATGTTTGTCACTTTCAGCCTGTAGTGGACGGTGACATTGTTAGATGTTGGGTCTGTGCGGCTGGTACGCTTCCTGGGGGTCCGCTGTCTTTGTCTGCGCTGCGTCTGTGGTGGTCTGGGGGGAGGTTGGGGTGTTCCGGGTGTGGGTTGGGGTCCTGGGGTGGTGGCGGTGGGTGTTGTGGCCCTCTTGGGTGTCCGGGCCGCATGATCAGTGGCTCCATGGCATCTGTTGCCCTTCGGATGTGGCCCTGGGCTGTGCTCCCTTTTGTGGTGCTGGCTGCCGTCCGACTTTACACCAGGTCAGAGCAGGTGGAAATTTCCTGGTGCTAACGCGCCTTATCGCCTGTTTTGTGTTCTTATCGCCGATGTGGCTGGTCGTTGTGAATGTTGAAATGTTGAGGTATGATGTTGTCTCGGCTTTTGGCACGGGAACGCCTACTCTGCATCTCATTAGCGATATTTGCGGGGGTCCACTGTGGCGATGTTTTTTGCGGCTGCTATCGTGGGTAAACTGGTGCTGTGGGCTGTTAACACCGGCTTGTGAATGGGGAGGTAAATTTATCACGACTTTGGTTGCGATAAAGTGCAGTTAATTCGGCGATAGCTCCTTGTGAATATGCCCCTGAGTGTACGTGGGCTTCGTTTCTTTTTCTTTATTAGCTAGCACATCCACTGAAGGAGCGCTGGCTGATGCAGAGGTTGCAGAACCGTTGCCAGCAGGCTGACCTCCCGAGCATCAGGACTTAAAATGGACTCATTAAAAGAATTTAATAGCGATGATAAGGGTTGGTTTGATTCCTCTGATACTGCTGACTGCTGCATACATGCTTGCGGGCAATAGTTATTCACAGTTTTAGAAGCAAGCAACCTCTGGGTTTTGCAGGTCTTCAGATTTTTTGCAGGTCGGGTTTTTATTGACGAATCTCTTGAAATGCGCTTCATTGAGGCTACTTTATAGCTTTTCTAGTTAAGCTACGGAGCTGAAGATTCACAGGGAAAGCTGCAAGCCGCAACTTTACTACACAGACCCCTTCTGAGATTTTGCCAGCTAATACTCCACTTGCAGACATCTAGTGTACCTCCACAGGACAGCTGCTCTCACTTTTCTTGGTTTTGCCGCTCCCTTTTAAATAGGTCTGTACTTTGGGCCCCGCAACTTGTGCCTTGTTTTCTTCAAAGCTACCTGTTTAAGGTTCCTACACAAGCCTTGGTCAGTCGCTTCCGAACAGTAGACACCCATGCCAGCACTTCTGCACTGGAATTTCCCTCTGTCTTAGGCACGCGATTCCCCTCAGAGGTCTTCAAACTGTGGGGCGCGCCCCCCTGGGGGTCCGTGGCTGCATTCCCAGGGGGGCGCAAATGGCTCAACAAGGACTTGTAAATCAAGATGACCTGGAAGCGCGATGTGGAGCGTTTACAGGCTGTCTTCATTTACATGCAGTCCCTGAAGTGATAAAAAAGGTATATGGGGAAACTCATAAAATAAATTAGCTTAATAGGTATTTATTTCTCGTTAAAGGCTTCTGCATTATTTTATGTTCATTTAACTGTAAGTGGAAAAAAACACTTACAAAATATTTTGTTCTTTTTAGCCACGTTTTTGACACTGCCACCACCGCACTCGGGCGGTGGATGCAGTCAAAATCATAGCTGAAAAGAACAAAATATTCTTCAAGTATTTTGGTTTTTACTTTCAGTTAATTGCATATATAATAATGCAGAAACCTTAAACGAAAAATAAATGCAAATTTAGGTAATCGGTTGGAAATACATTCTTGTACGTTACGAAATTTCATTTGGGTAATGTGACCACTGCAGATGTGGGGATTAGTGACTTGTGTATTTATAGTGCTACAAGGTCCCAGCCTGGAGCAGAAAGCGCTGTATGTAAGTCATTATTTAAAAATTGTATTATACACAGTATAAGGGAGGCTGCTGCAAAATGATTTGGTGTTTTAAGATAAAACAAGTGCTTTCGCCGCACAGGGAAACTCCTCCCCACCCTAATCCCACCCTACCTTCACTTTTACACGGAGGCCCTTCAAAGGCCACAATAACTATTCAGGGGTCGTTGCTTTTTAATAAAAAGTATGGGAACTGCTTTTCTAAAAATTAAAAAAGCATGTGGGGGTCCCCATGGATCCCGTCCACTTCGACCTCTGTTTACATGCAGATGTCCTTCAATGTGAGTCCAGGGGGTGATGGGGATGAGGCCAGCAGGGTCACGTGCAGATGGAGCGCTCTGATCGTCCGGACCCTAGGCCTCAAGGTAATGGTCCAGGAAAGGGGAAAGTAGTGAGATTCATTGAAAGCATCAGAGATGGTCCAGAGAAAGGGGTGCTATTTGGGGGTGCGGGGAGCATTTTTAGTTTAAAGATCAGACAGCTTCTTCAGAGATGCCATGAGGAAGGTGGGGAGTTGTTTTTTTTAAGGGCCTTTAGTGCAGCAGTTGCATTGGGACCCAGGCTCACAACACCCCAATTATGGGGACTGGTGCTTTTGGTCAATTTCTGTTTTGGTTTGATATATTTGCACTTTTATAAGTCTCACATTGTGTGGATTATGAGCTACAAAAAAATACCCCATAAATGTTCTCCTAAGCGCCGTCCGGGGGTCAACCCTGCCCCTCCAGCTCGCACTATTCTTGCATTATTTTTTTGGAGGGGGGCTCGACTTCAAAGCATTTTGCTTAGGGGGGCTCAGAGCAAAAAAGTTTGAAGACCTCTGCTCTAGATGCTGCGACAAAGATACGATGGGGGAGGGAGAATCACTGACCACAAACAAATGAAGTCCTCGGGTTGTCGCTTTCCTTTGTCATGCGCTAACTCCTGATTACAATCCCCGGTATTCTTCCATACATTGCCCCCGGCTAGGATCGGCTGTGAAGGGCACCTCCCTCTGCAGCCACCAACCCGGCGAGCGTCTCCAACCTGGAAGCAGATTCAGCCGTGGAGCATGACAGGAGCTCCCACATGGCCGGCTCACCCTAAATACTTGAAAATGTTGATTTAGAAAGATTCATTTTGTAATTTATTCTCAAAACATTGATTTTAGTGTTGAGGTTCGAGGAATATTTAAGATGACAACAGTCATGTACAGAGTGTACCATTACACTAATTGCAAAATCTGGTTGCAAATTACGACCAGTTTTTTTGCGACCAGTATGAAAGTTTGATAACCGACCTGCATATTAATAATAATAGGTCAGTTTGTAAAATTCCTTATTAGTGTGGGTCGCGATCCAGCCTTTCTCATTAATATTCATGAAGTAGGTCTCAAATTGCAATGGTCTTTGTTTGGACACAATCACAGGGATGGTGGCCTGCAAAAAACCAGAGCTTTTAAAAAAAAAAACCTTTTCTTTTATTTAAGCTTCAGTGAAAGTTGGCAGTGGTCCCTTGGTAACTGGCCACCTAAAAAATTCACAACGGGTAAGGCGACCTTTGGGGAATGTGTTTTCATCATAACTTGGGAGTTAGTAACTTTTCAACGGTTTGCAAATGAATTTACAGTCGCAAATCATTGAACCTCTGAATACCGATTGAGTATTTGGAAGAGACGCCCACAACATGGCACTTCCACATACCAAATCGGTACCCAGTCGCAATCCCATTTTAGGAGTCGTTAAAACTTTACCAGCTCCTAAAGTAATATTCGAATGTTAGGAAGTCCCTTTTTGTCCTCGCCGTCGGAGTGTTTGTGACCAAAAACACTGATTGTACATCTGGCATTTAGTATTTTATGTTGACATAAATGAGTGGAATCAATGGTGTAAAATTTACCATAAACCAGCACTTAAAATTTGAGTGACCTGTACCATTTTGTGGTAATCAATGAGTACTCGGGGACATGAGTTTTACAGTTCACGACTCTTACTGAAAGCAAGATGGCATAGAGATTATCCACATGAAGAATGCTTCATCATTCAAAACACTGCATTTTTGGTTTGTAATGCTCTTTTTGGTCTGTGTCAATGTACATATATTAGGACATTCTAAGCATTAGATCAAGATTCGAAAATACATGTCAAGCTGTGGAGCTATTTGCATTCTAAAATGATAGCGGAGGAATGATGGAGTCATAGCCATTTATACAGTGAAATAAATGCATTTTTATGAAACAAATGCCGTAATATTGTTATTGCCATGATTATTGTTAATTGGTACCTGCCAGATCCCGTTAGGAGAGCCACAGGGCAGACAGTGGCTACTGGGTCCCACCCGTTGAGGTTGTCGTAGTTTGCCACTGGTGTCCTGGAGAGCAACCTTCTATTGTTCTGTAAACTAGGTTAAGTATAACCCTTTCTGCACTTGACTCTCAAGGCCGTGAGGGTAAGCAGTCATTGGCTTCTCAGGGAGGTATGGTGGAGAACAAGAGCTCAGAAGTCAACAATCATGGAACACACATGATAACTTAGTGACTGGTTTACAAAGGTAACGTATGCTTTTGAGTAATTGGAACTTTTGAGTAAGTTTACTACTCTCTGGCTGTTCACAAAATCTGAGAGTAGACTTACTTAAAGAAGTGCATGTCTCCACCAGCTAAAATAGGGGATGGAGCAGAATTCATAGATGAATCTTACTATTGCCAAAGGAGTAGTAAGTCCAGCACCACTCATGGCCAACCACTGGTACAGCAACACCATCCCATAGAAAATAATGGAGGCAGGTAATTCTTTTAAAAACTTTATTTATCGATTTTTTGCTAGCAGAACAGACAACAGAGAACAACAAAAGCTCAGCGCTGCAGTCCAGCGCCATACAGTATTGTAATCATGTTTCATGGTTCAGGGCCATCATAGCATCAATCCTGAGTCAAGGATAGAAGGAAATACAATTGTTACAGAGTGGCCACATCGATCACTCATGGTGTCTGTCTACACACATCTCCGCCGCTTTAGGGGATCAAGGGGGAGGGGACCCGGTCTCCCAGCTCATCTACCATCTCCAGCAACCTCCTCCCCTGTGACCCAGTCCCCTGTGTTGTGTCTTTCGTCTGGGAGGATTCTCCGGAGCCCACTGCATGAAGAGATCGCGAGGTTTCTGATGCCTCTTCTGTCTGGTTTGTCAACATCGCCCACAGTCCCACGCCCCTCTCTGCATTCTCACCTCTTGGCACCTTATTCAGTCGTCATTACTCGGCCTCAGCCCCTCTTCCTCAGGTCCAGCTGCCATTTCCCCAGTAAGGGGGGAACCCGTGCAAACCAGTGTATAGCAGTCGTCTTTTGGCCAATGATGCGAATCGATTGCTAATTTTAGAGCCTTGTTTTAGTGGTGGTACTAATCCTAACAGGCAATGTTTAATAATTGTTAAGGTCAGCCATAGTTTTGTCACCCTGATGAGTTTGTCCATTACCCCTTCCAGAAATCTCTTATGTCATTACATTCCCAGATCATGTGCAGGAACGCCGTTGGTCCACAGTCGCAGCGAGGGCATTTCTCGGATTTTGCAGGAAAAATTCTAATCAAACTTTGTCAGGTAAGGTAGATTTGGTGGAAGTAGTAAAACTGTGAGTGCTTAAGCCTAGCATATGTGTATGCTTAAGCTTAGCATAGTCGCCACCTCCTGTAGCTGTGCACATGCTCTCACCCATTCCCCGACCGACAGCGGCTCTCATACTGCTTCATCAAAGTTGACCTCGGGCTTTCAGCAAAGTGGAGGGTCTGTCCTCTTTCAATGTGTGAGGTCAGCCTTCAACTGGATGCCTGGTTGAGTTTTTGTTTAAGTGGTTGTGATTCTACTGGCTCCTGCAAGAAGTCAGTCCAGACCTCACAAACCATGCTGGACATTTTGCCAAACTGCCGAAATTGCTCTGGTTTGAAGCTAAACATTCGAAGCACCTCCTTAAATGCCATTATTGCACCATCCTGGTGGAGGACCCCCAAGGTTTGGCACCCCCCCCCCCACCAGCCACTGCCTCATAATCATATTGTTCTGTATCTGTCAGAAGGGCAATAGCGAACACATTGATACCATCTTAGCGAATTGAGGCCTGCGTAGCACACACTTGACAGCCACCTTCCAGGCTCCCACCACCTGGAGTGGCACAAAGGGACAGTCTTCCGGTACCTGTGAGCCCACCATAAGCTGCTGTTGAGCTTGGTTTACTCCATCACCCCCTGCCTCCCTCCACCCAGCGATCTCATGACACCACTGCACTGCATACTGTAGATAATACAGCTGGAGGTCAGGGAGCCCCAGGCCTCCTTTCCTCCTATCTAGTTTCCTTATCTCTAGTTTGACCCTACTCTGTTAGCCCGACCATACCAAGGAGATCAGGAGGCTGCTTAATTCTTAGAATGCCTTCCTCTGTATGATGCAGAATGAGTTCTGGAGGACACAGAGGCTGCGCGGTAGGAACAATATTTTACTGATCGCTACCCTGCCCATGAGTGAGAGCAGGAGTGTATTCCAGAATTTATTCGAGTCTCGGAGTCCCTTTATCACTTTATCCATGCTATAGTTATATAGATCCGCAGGTGCATGGACTATTTGTATACCCAGGTATCGAAACGCATACGCCTCCCGGTTAAGTTCTGGGTCAGATGACTCTCCCCCTCCTTTACCAGGCAACCCTCCAGCGGAAACAATGCCATCTTGTTAATCTGTAGGCCAGAGGCCGTACCAAAGATCACCAGTCCCTGCAATAGCAATGGGATTGAGCGATCTGGCATTCTCAAGTAAACAAGGGTATCATCCACACATCAATCAAAGAAGTGAAGCTTATAAAGTGCTCAGAATTTCCAAGGAGTGTCCAGGCGCTGCAAGTGTGCAGACGACTGATCCACAATGTAAACATGAGGGGACACAGGCTAAAAAGATTCATTGAAAAAACAGGTTTTCAGGCTAAGTTTAAAGGAGGCCGCATCCGTAATAGCTGCTGGTGCCGGGTAAGAGCATTCCAGCTAGCAGAGGCTAGCGCAGGAGAGGAGGATCCTCCCCATTTCTGTCTCCTTGTCCTAGGCACCGCAGCCAACAGTGCATCAGCCGAGCTTAGGGTTCTGTAGGGCAGATAGAGAAAAAGTCGCTTAAATATATATTTCGGGCCTAATCCATAAAATGCTCTGTAGGCAAGTACCAGTCCCTTAAAAGTTAATCTCGTCCAAATGGGCAGCCAATGCAGCTCCTTGAGATGGGTCTGAACAGAAACGTTCCTCAGGATATTCAGCAGGAGCCTGGCAGCCGCATTCTGTACCAACTGGAGTCTCTTGAGTAAGTACAGCGGGAGGCCCCAGTAGAGTGCATTGGCATAGTCCAGCCGAGATGCTATAAGGGCATGGACTAGCGTCTTCTGACAGAAGGCAGGGAGGAGGAAAAGAAACTTCCTTAGGAAACGCAGGAGGCCAAAACAAGTCCCAACTGTGCTCTCTACTTGTGGTTTGAAGGACAAATTACTATCAAACTTCACTCCGAGGTTCTTCACTACCATATTATGGGTCAGAGGAGATGGAGCAGAACTTGGCCAAATCTCACCACCCGACAAAGGCGGAGCAGATCCAAAGACCAGTATCTCTGTCTTGCTTGTGTTGCCCTGAAGGTTGCTCTGGTACACCATTGAAAGACAGCTGACAGACACTCTTCAAATCTACATTGGGCACTAGAGATATTCCCATCCCAAGAGAGGATAATCTGCGTGTCGTCAGCATAGGAGATGACCTGCACTCCAAAGGATTACACCAGGGTTGCCAGAGGGGACGTAGAGATATTGAACGATGTTGGACTCAAGGCAGAGCCCTGGGGAACCACAAACTCAATGGACTTAGAGTCAGACCTGTTTGATAGAAAAGAACACAGCCAGGCCCAGGCGGTTCCACCTATCCCGATGAACTGCAGACAGTGCATCAGGATAGGACGGGAAACCATATCAAATGCTGCCGAAAAGTCTAAAAGCAGCAAAGCCACCTTCTTCCCGTTGTCTACTGCCCTTTTAATAGTATCCGAGACATCGACGACAGCAGACTCAGTCCTGCACCCGGGGCGAAGGCCCGATTGAGAGGGATGCAGCAACTGGTTGACATTAAGATAGCTAGAAAGCTGCGTGTTAATTAATTTCTTGAGGACCTTAGAAAAGGCTGGGAGCACAGAAATGAGCATGTAATTGGCCAGGACGGATATATCTGCCAAAGGTTTTCTGAGCAGTGGAATCAACCTGGCATTCTTCCAGCTGCTGGGAACAATGACAAGGTGCAGCGGGTAATTTAACAGCACATCCAGAGTGGTATTTATAGGCTCCGCATTAGGACTTGGAGAGGGCACGAGACGTCAGGGGAGCCAGACTTGCAAGCTTTAAGAACCCACTTGGAATCCTCCAATGGAATAGGAGACAACTCTGTCAAGGAACAGAAGGATGAAAAAAGCCCTGGCAGAGTCTGATAACCAGACCGAACAGTCACACAGGTACCAATGGCAGTAGATATACTGAAGCCAACTGACCCAGAGTCAGTGCTGTTATTGGTGTCCGCAGCCTTTGAGGACTTGAAAATGCCCAGAATCTTCATCCCAAAATCTAAGAGTTAAGAGCAGAGTTTTGGGAATGCAGGGGCTGAGAAAAAACAGAATAATTAATAAACCTTTTTGTGATTTTAAAGACCTCCTTAGGTTTATTATTAGATCTAGCAATTTCTTCAGCAAAGTACTTTGCTTGGGTTTTTTTTACGCCTCGGTGAAAGATGGATAGCTCCTTTTTGCAGCACTCCTTATCCTTGGGTAGATAAAACTTGCGTCAAGCTCTCTCGAGCTTTTTGCAGTGCTGCCGTAGTAATTTATGGTCTTCATTGAACTATGGAGCCGATGGACCTCTCAGACCACCAGAACCTGATCTGATGGGTGCCACCTGATCAGCCATCTTTTCTAACCAGGCATTAGCGGTCAGTGCATCAACTTTGATATTTCCAGAAAGCACCGGAGCACTGTTGCTAATAATAGAAGTAATATCTTTAGACTTGACTTTAGCCCAGCTGTGGCGAGGAAGCGACGAGTTCAACCTTCTGCATCTGGGGCCCTGCTCCAATAACCAGAGGAAGTACACTGTACAATGATACGCCCAGGTATTACTCAGAACCTCTGCAATCTTGATACAACCAATTGAAAAGATTGGGTCGAGCAAATGACCAGCGGAGTGGGTAGGTGTATCTACAAATTGCTTCAGGTTCCAAGCGGACGTAATGTCCAGAAGAAGAGATGCTTGTTGGTCCTCTGAATTGTCCAAGTGAATATTCAAGTCGCCCAGATTTGTAAAATTGGAGTATTTTAACAAATAACTGGACAGACATTCATCCAATGAGGACAAAATAATGTTAGCCTGACCTGGGGGCGGTAGATAAGTATTCCAGACTGTTACCGCCATTGCTGCTGCTCTGCTGGTCCATGGGGGGACTCAAAGCCCCAGAAGTTATTACTCCCAGGAGGGAGGGGCTACACCCGCGCTCTTAAGCGCTCCTGTCATCTCGTGGCGCAGGACGCTGTTACCGCCGTTGCTGCTGCTCTGCTGGTCCGTGGGGGGACTCAAAGCCCCAGAAGTCATCACTCCCAGGAAGGAGGGGCTACACCCGCGCTCTTAAGCGCTCCCCTCGTCCCGCGGCACGGGACGCTGTTACCGCCATTGCTGCTGCTCTGCTGGTCCGTGGGGGGACTCAAAGCCCCAGAAATCATCACTCCCAGGAGGAAGGGGCTACACCCCGCTCTTAAGTGCTTCTGTCATCCTGCGGCACGGGATGCGCGCGGGCCGCGCCAAGGCAAAGCCTGAACCAAGGGCTGGCCCGTCCTGCACCCGTCAGCGACAGGAAGAGACAGGGCAGGGCCACACCCCTTGGCTTTAAACTGTAAGTACTGTACGTTAACTTGGTGTGCTGTGCCCTATCCCAGTTACTAAGCTCCCCGATTTCATTTCATTACTGCACTGGCCAGGGCTTGGCTGCCCACTAAGCACTAAGCCCTAAGCACACAAACGTGACCAAGCTATGGGCAAAAGAAAGGCTTCTGACAAAAACCGGGAGCATGTAACGCAAAGAAAATCCCAAGACATGCTGCTGACAATTGCACCCTTGCTGAAATTGACAAACTTATTGAGGAAGTGGAGGACTTGCTTGCCCCCTAACCAAAGTCTAAAGGGCCAATCCAGTTATGGAAGGTCTCAAATGGGCCTGGGAAGGCCAAGGGAGGAGACCCAAAGCACCAAAAAAGTATTGTTACCTACCTTGATAAATTGCCAGTAACCTCTCCAGCTATTACTCTAATCACAAGCTCGAGTGTCCGGGGCTCAGCACCTGCATCTGTTCCTCCTCCCATGTTATCAGCAGCACAATTAAAGGGGAAGGGGGAGTGTATAAGTGCAAGTGTGGAATGCTCGAACCACTACACCATGCTAGGAAGTCTTGAGACTATGGATAATAACCTCCCTCAATTGCTAGGGGACCATGACACTGTGAAGACCTGTATAACCAAAGACCCCGTGGTCATATATGATCAACTACTAGCATTAAGGAACAAAATCAACTCACTAAGGGAGACTATGGAAAAGATGGCCAGACTATTAACAGCTAAGCTGTACACTCTTACTGACTTAGTCACACAGAAACAATCTATCGAGCCTGGGCCCGGTATGGTCCCTCTCCGAGGCCAAAGATCACGACTGTCAATCAAATTGGAGAGCGGCCTAACCTGGTGAACCATAATTCCCGTATTTTGATCACGGGGGAAAGATTGCCAGGTCATTCCCCCTTAGCACCAGTTGGTCCTCTGTTGCATGAACCAAATCTTGATTTAACTAGAGTGACCGATAGGACTTCTGGACTATACCCAATACCTATGGGGTCTTACAAACCTTATGTGGGAAACCATAATTATAGCCATCCAAAGAGGTACACCATGGAGGGAAGGCGGGTGGCTCCTATTCCCTTTAGGCCAGATAGAATCCCCTGGCATGAGCAGCTGTACACAAACCATAATTTGGCAGATGGAACCTTAGCCCCTTTGTAATAACCAAGGTAAAGTATCCATTGATGCTAGACGTGGCAAACCCTTTGAACTTTATTTGATTAACACACCCAAAAATCAAAGTTTACACCAGGAAAGTTATGAGTCATTGCTAAATAAGGTTATACATTGGATCCGGTTCAAAAGAGGTTGCAGATCCATTATTAGGGAGGACATATGTAATGTCAAACGGTTTCGCACTGACAACGAACAGTGGGACCACATCGGTGTGACCTTTAAGGATAAGGACCTAGCGGGTGGGCTGCTTGCACTAGAACTACGTTTTAATTCTCCCACTGATACGTGCATAAGACTCAAGCTCAATTCACCAATCACTACCAAAGTTCAGTTAACAGGAAATAATCAGAATTCATCCAAAAAAGAGGGGCAACATAAGCATAGGAAATCTAGTAGTCTCATGAACACCTCTGGCATTGATTGACTCAGAAATGATACCTCGGATTCCCTTGTAGCTCTAGAACCACAGCATCCACCTATTGATGAAAGGAATTTTTCTACCACACTTCCCATTGATAACCTCGCAGTAAGGGAAAGGGTCATTGCCACCAAAAACATCAGAGCTACGCCTTTGAAATACCAGGGCGAACAAACTGGGTTCATCTCGAGGTCAATTACAACTTCTAACTCATGTAGCCTAAATTTGCTTTCTTGGAACATTGCGGGGATTAAAGCCAAACTTAATGACCCAGAGTGGAATACCTTTATTGACACGCACCACATCATACTTCTCTAAGAGACATTAGCCACTATTTCTATCCCTCGACCAGGTTTTCAAACTTTTAGTGAGAATGCAATCCCTTACCAGGCTGGACGCCCGTCAGGTGGGCTATTAATATGGCTACGTCTTGACTTGTTTCCCGCCATGAGACTAGTTTCAGCTAGCTCTAGCGATGTATTAGCGATTGAAATCCAACTCTCAACCCAAACAGGCCCAAGATGTATAGCTTTGGTCAACGTATACATTAGGTCTGTCCCCCGTAATGCCCAATCCCCTATAGTTGAGAAGGTAGATGTCCTGATGGGGCAGTTTAACCGGAAAGCTCTAATGATTATAGCAGGTGATATCAACACCCGAATACCAACAAATGTTGGGCAGAATCTTACAGAAATCCCAAGTGGGATGGTCACAAGAACTTCCACGTCACCCCTGTCTGGTTCTAGCAAAGGAACCAACATTACTAAAGTAGGAGCTCAAATTGTCGACCTGGTATTAGACCATGGCCTAAGAGTGGGGAATGGGAATACTAAGCCAGACCGCCTCCCTTGCACAACCTTTAAAAGAGGCTTTAACATCTCACAAATAGATTATATCCTCCTGGATATTGATTTATGGGCAGACCTATAGGATATGAAGGTGGTCTCCAAACCAGACAGTGACCACCAAGCCCTAAGTGCATCCTTCTCCATGGTTGCGTTTGCTGACGCAAAATTAGATAAAGTAGTGACCTTCTCGCCCATGGTCCCTACATCTAACCTAAGAAATATTAAATGGGCAGCCATGGAGATGGACACAAAGCAAATGACACACCTATATAATCTTTTCGTGTGGAAATTCTCTCAGGTAGACCTCGCAGACATAGATAGCATCAATTTCGCCCTTATACATTCAGATCTGATGGGCACATTAAGATCGTGCTTTGTTAAGAACCAAAAAAGAGGGGCTTTCCAAAAGAAAACCCCCTCCTGGTATTCAAAAGCTTGCTGCTTAGATAAATCCCTCGTATTATGTGCGATTAAAAAGGGTCAAAGAGCTGAAATCATAAAGGCCAGAAAAAAGTATAAATCTACATTTGAAAATGCCAAAAGAGATTGGGAGGAGGATCAGTGGTTACTTATGGCAGAAGCCTTAGAGATGGGAGACCACAAGACCTTCTGGAGATTAGTCTCTGTTAACTCCTCTAGTGCTAACCATTTGGAGCTAACTATACAACCTTAGCTATGGGTCTCACATTTTAGTGGCCTGTATAAGGGCAAGTTGAACCAGAACAATCCAACAAGTCTCCCGCCAGGAGCCACGAGTGACCCGATGGGAAACTCAAGTCACGACGAGTATAATAGATCTGATACATCAAAACTTAATCTTACCTTTACTGTTTATGAAACACAATTAGCAGTCAAGCAAATGAAAAAAGAAAAGGCGCCTGGGATGGATGGTATACCAGGTGATCTCTTCATGTCTCAACCGGACATCTGGGCACCATGCCTGAATGCTGTATGTAATAGTATCCTAAAAGGTAATTCCATTCCGCCTACATGGCATGGAGCAATTATCATACCCATCTTCAAAAAAAGAAAATAGATCAAACCCCTCAAACTACAGACCCAATAGCCTCTTGAATAACACCCAAAAATGTAGGCAGGTGTTGTTCAAACTTAACGATTGGATGGACGAGAAAAACATCCTAGAAGAGGTGCAAGCTGGGTTTAGACCCAAGATTAGTACACTGGACCAGGTCCTCCGCTTCAAGATGATAACCTGGAAATATGTCACCTTGAAGCGTGACCATCTATATGTCGCCTTTATAAATCTAAGGGCGGCTTTCAACCTGGTCCCAAGAGAAACATTATGGGAGGTACTGGATGGTTATGGTATTAATCCAGAACTACTTAGGATTCTGAGAGTCTTACATAAAGCTCTTATGCTAAGGTCAGGTGGAATACAGCTGGGGACCTGTCAGACAAGATTGTGATCAATCAAGGGGTTAGACAAGGGTGTGTTCTCGCCCCGACCCTATTTGGCCTCTACATCAATGGAGCAGTAAGTAGACTGATGAACTGTATACATGACGCCCCTAAATTAACAGTTGTTCCGACGCCTATTTTGATGTTCGTGGATGACACCTTGCTAATTTCACGCACTTAAATGGAACTGCAAGCACAACTAAACGCTTTTGCCTCCTTCTGCGAGGATAGAGGTCTTGAGCTCAATTCCTCAAAGTTCAAAGTCATGACCATTACCCCCACAGATCATACAGAGGTAATGTGCATATGGAGGGGCTCTGCCTTGAAAAAGTTCCATACTTTGATTACTTGTGAGTTAGGTTGAGTGACAACCAGACATGGGGCCCCCAATTGGAGAAAAGAAAAGCCACCCTCCAATTGAAAACCGCCGCAATAGGGAGCAAGTACATGGTTACTTCGGGAGGCGCTCTGTCTCCGGTCCTTTCCGTGTATAGAGCTACAGCTGTAACATCAGCAACTTATGGAGCTGAGATTTGGGGCCATGTCCAAGCAGAAGTGCTGACAAGAACTGAAAATGTGTTTATAAGGGGTCTCTTTAATCTTCCCCCAAGTTTCCCTATCACCCCACTAAGATTTGATCTTGCCCTCAACCCTATACACTTAGTGGCTCAACTCAAACCCCTATTATTTTGGATAAGACTTTGGTCCACTAGGGAACTAGTAAAGTACAGAGACTGTGTGAAACAGCTAGTGTCCCTTGATAAGGACTTAAGAAAACCCTGGCTGAAGGCGATAAAAGTGTTATCCCATAGAATAGGCATGGCTAACCTATGGAAAACCCCGGAGCAGATCACCAAAAGCGACGCCTGTCGAGTGATAACCCGGTTCTGGGATGAAATTGTATTGCAAACGTGGAAAGTACACCAGGAAAATACCATCACCGGCCAGTTCCTCCTCCACAAATGCTCCCCCAGCCCAGAGCCCTACATGGACCGTATGTATCCACGCCATTCTAAGAGCTTATATGTCCAATTCAGGTGTGACATGCTGCCCCTGAGAACTCACACTACGAAATGAGACAGGACACCCTCAAATACCAAGTTCTGCCCAAATTGCCTTACCATCACGGAAACTGTTGAACACTCGGAAATCCACCCACCCCTACAGACCACGCACAAAACCTCGGCATCATCCTCGACTCCTCCCTCTCCATAAACCGCCAGATCAACGCCGTCGCCTCCACCAGTTTCAACTGCCTGCGCATCCTCCGCAAGACCTTCAAATGGATCCCCCCCGACTGCAGAAGGACCGTCACCCACGCGCTCATAACCAGCAGACTAGACTACGGCAACGCCCTTTACGCCGGAATCAACAGAACGCTTCTACACAAACTCCAAACCATCCAGAACGCCGCAGCCAGACTCGTACTCGGGACACCGCGTCACGCACACATGACCCAACACCTACGAGACCTCCACTGGCTTTCCGTCGAGAAGGGGCCCCTTCAAGCTCCTCACCCACGCCTACAAATCCCTCAACACCATCAGACCCAAATACCTCAACGAGAGAGTCTCTTTCCACGTACCCAAGAGGAACCTCCGCTCCGCCGACCTCGCTCTGGCAGAGGTCTCCCGCATTCGCAGAACCAGAGCAGGTGGGAGAGCCTTCTCCTACATCGCGGCCAAGACCTGGAACGAGCTCCCGGTGAACATCAGACGCTCCCCGACCCTGCACACGTTCAGGAAGGACCTCAAGACCTGGCTCTTCGACTAATCTGGAGCTGTCACCCCCCCCCCAGCGCCTCGAGACCCTCGCAGGTGAGTAGCGCGCTCTATAAACCCCTGATTGATTGATTGATTGACTTTATGTTCATCTGCCCACATTATAGAAATCCGCGCAAGAATTGGCTGAAAGCGGCATTAAACTCTAAGGGTGTGAGATACTGGAGGGAAGCACTAAGGCTCCTTAAGAGCGACACTAGGGAATTATTCGCACTGGCAGTATCGCGTTATCTGCTTTGTGCTTGGAAGCAGAGAAAGAAGGTTATAGATAGCACACTTCCCAGGATAGCCAGCTTGTAGCAAAAGGCATAGTAGGCTTACGTAGCGTCCTATCTCCCCATATGCGCTATTTCACTAACGTCGACATTGGGGATACCGTTATTTTTATGGCCCGTCCATTAACTTATTTTAACTATATGTGAACTTTTACTCCTATGAAGAATACCCGTTCAATAGGACTATCTTCATGGTGTTGGGTCTAGTAGGTCTGTTTTATTCATTATACACTCATTTTAATTATCGAGGATTTTTTTAACCCAATGTAAATAGGACGTTGTATGATGTTTTTATTGAAATTAATTTGAATTGTATATTTCTGTGATTGTAACTTTTTATGGCTTTTAGCCGAAATAAAAGTTTTGATGATGATGAAGTATTTCAGACACAGATTTATTAGCTGAAGGAGAGAGACAGAAGCCCAGGGATTCCACCCCATAGAGTTCAGGGGTCTCAAATGAAGTGAATTTCAAGGAGCATTTAAAAACCATGGCAATGCCCCGACCCCTCTTGGTCACTCTATCATGGTGAGCGATTGATTAGCTTGCATGAACAGCAAATACAATATCTCAAGCTGAACCCTCGTTCATTCAAGTCTCAGTGAGAAACAGAATATCCAGATGTTCTTCCCTAAGAAGCTCAAATCTATGTACTGCATTTTTATGGATAGATTGCACATTTTTCAGTGCTGCCTGAAACCTTAATATTATTCGAATTAAGGTTAGCAGCCTTCATTCGGCAGTTGTCCCCACGTTCATCCACAGACGGCCGGCCATCATGTAGTTCAAAGGAGCACAGAGGGCAGGTAGGCGGTATAACGGGGGTTGACAGATCAATCTGACCTGCACATAGTACACCAGGATTCAAAGCGCGAATCTCCGAGGAAACATACCTTCTATAGGGGCTTGGCTGAGTGGAAATCAGAGCAGAATGGCTAGGGCTGAGCGTGGAATGAGCGTGGATGGGTGCAGACCATATGCGTGGTGTGTCCCTCCTGTATCCTCCAGTCAGCTAACACAGCTCTTAGATGCACCGTGGCTCCATGGCCAGGACAAACAAAAGGGGGGACAGGGGGCAGCCCTGGGTTGTCCTTTGAGTAATATATTTAGGCCTTTAGGCCTGTGGACCTCTCTGAGTCCCTTAAAATTCTTACGGGCCTGAAGTCCGGCTCTACTTCAGACCCCTGTCCGGCCAGAATGTTGGCAGCATTTGCTGGGACCATTAATAATGAAGTGAATGGCATCATCAATTTGTCTCTTCAGGTAGCCTGCGTTCCAGAGGCCTGGAAGCAGGCCAAGATTCCGCCTCTTTTAAAAAAGCCGTCGCTCGACCCACTTAGAACAGTGAATTATCGTCCCATCTCCCTTCTGACTGGCTTTGCCAAGGTGTGCGAGAAGGTGGTGAACAAACAACTCACGGAGTTTGTTGAGAGAGAGGGCCTGTTGCATCCGGCCCAGTCAGGGTTCAGAGCTTCCCACAGTACCGAGTCTGCCCTGGTGGAGGTTTCGGAGGCAATTAGGGAGTGTCTGGTTACCGGCGAGAAGGCAGCATTAATTTTGCTTGACCTGTCGGCGGCGTTTGACACTTTCCCTCACTCTCTCCTCCTCTCGCGTCTAACTGAGATCGGTGTGTCGGGCACTGTTTGGGGCTGGCTCAGGTCCTTCTTGGAAGGACGGGCTCAGCAGATATGGCTTCCACCGTCCTCTTCTTCTTCCCAGTCAGTGACCACAGGAGTCCCCCAGAGGTCCTCCCTTAGCCCCCTTCTTTTTAACATTTATGTCACACCTCTGGTATATCTGGCAGAGGACCTTGGGGCTAAGGTTATGGCCTACGCTGATGACACCCAGCTTCTCTTTACTTGGGATAAGAATGTGGACTCTGTTTCCTCTGCTCAATACTGCTTGTCTTCTATTTTTAATTGGCTAGCTGCCGCACAACTTAAGTGTAACGAAGAAAAATCGGAGATTCTCCTATATGGAAAGTTTTCTTCCAATTTTAGAGAAACTCTTTGGCCGCCTGAGTTCCCTATCCCCACTTCTACAGGGAAGCCCGCCAAGAACCTGGAGGTGTGGTTTGAGGAGAATCTTTCCTTTTCTACGCAGATCAGGAAACTTGCCGGGACCTACTTTGGTCTTTTGAAAATCCTGAGGAAGTTTCTCCCTCTCCTGCCTAGGGCGGCGAAAGAAACTGTCATCTGTGCCCTTATTCTGTCTCGGCTGGACTACGCCACCGCCCTTTATGTGGGCATCCCGGGCTATCTGTTAAAAAAACTCCAGGTGGTCCAAAATGCGGCAGCCAGACTTCTTCTTGAGATTCCCGCTAGGACTAGCATGAGACCCCACTTACTCTGCACTGGCTTCCCGTAGCCAAACGGGTCAAATTTAAATCTTTAGTTATGGCCCATCGTGCTCTTCATGGGCATGGCCCTATCTACCTGCAAAAACGCTTCTCCTTCTACACTCCAGCGCGACATCTGCATTCCATGTCCTAGTGCCTCGCCCAGGTCCCCCGCTTTAAATGTCAGAGGGTTGGAGGCAGCTCTCTAGCTCGGAAAGCTGCTGTTCCATGGAACGCTCTCTCTTTCGCCCTACGGAACATTCAGGACCCGTTGATTTTCAAGAAGAACTTGAAAACACATTTCTTTGCCTAATTTCAGACGTTTTGCCCCTCTTCGCTTCACGCCGGGACACTTTTGAGTATCTGTGCGCGCTACAAATTAAATTAACATAACATCTATGCTCTTGAAGCCTCAGGGTGAGCATATATCAACTTGGTCCATTGAAGAAACTGGGTCAAATCCCATTTTATGGAGCACAATCCACAGGTAATCCCAGTTTTGGGTATCAATCACCTTCTCAATGTCCAGCACTACTAAAGCTCCCTGCGTTCCATCTCTCTGGGTTATGTGCATGACATGTGACAGTCTTCAGAGGCTCATGTGTGATCCCCTGCCTGGCTGAAAGCCACATTGGTCCGCCTCGATCAGACTGGTCACCACTCTGTGGACGCACATCGCTAGGGCTTTAGAGAGCATTTTTGTATCTACATTAAACATTGAGAGCTGTCAATAGGATCCTGGTTCACTGGGGTCTCTACTTGTTTGCAGATCATGATCATCTAAGCTTCTATAATGGAGGTCGGGAGTGCTCCCACCTGTGTGGCCTCTTGTAAGGTTTCCAACAGCTTTGTCAGCTGACCTGAGTATGTTGGATAAAACTCAGCTGGCAGTCTGCACGGGCTTCGGGCCTTACATCTGGTGAGTTCATTGCCTGCTTCTGTTAGTTCAGTATCACTGAGGTCTGCCTCTAGGTCCTTGTATTGCTCCTTGACACTCTGGACAGCAGGGGTGTGGAATTCAATAAAATATCTCATTTCCATGGGACAGGTTGCTTCATAAATCACCTTTCCCTGTGACAAAATCCACTTGTCCCTTTGGTGCCATGTAGTACGGAGTCAAATTATGGCAGCAATCTCATTATGCATGAGCTCTGATAATAGCCTCACTGATCATGCCAGAGCTCATACCATAATAGGGTTTGAATACTAGCAATTCACCTATTTTGCCACTTATTTTGCCACCTTTCTGCCGATCTACATACTGGGGCTGGAGGTAGCGATAAGCAATAGTTCCCCATGGTTGAATTGCTCTTTTGAGTCTGTGTAAACCACAAGCATGTTTTATGGGTTTTCATCAGCTCGTCTCTAATATTTTACCATACAGAGAAAGGCTGGAAATTTACTCCTGACAAGGGCAGAAGTAAAACTTCTTCCAGGGTTGGGAGAAAAAAGTGGTTGGTGGGAAAGTGAACTTGTTACTGCTCAACAGATTTTAGCATGAGCAAATCTACAAATGCATATTTGCGCGGGCAAAAATGCAGTTCAAAAATATTTTCTAGGAGTAAAATTTCCTGACCTTCTCCTGTAAATTCTTGTGAATTTATAAAAGCCATAAATCTGCACTAATGCAAGGACATATACCATGGCAGCACTTTTGGGACTATCTTTAAGAATTGGACCCCTATTTAGGTCTGGCGTTAACCAAGACATTTTGTTTTTATTAAAATTCTGTCTCTCTCTCTCTCTCTCTCTCTCTCTCTCTCTCTCTCTCTCTCTCTCTCTCTCTCTCTCTCTCTCTCTCTCTCTCTCTCTCTCTATTTACCAGCTGGTTTCACTGTAAGTGACAGCATTCTGCTCAGTACCAGAAACTACTGTGGCAATATGTGGTTTTTGAGACCAATAATATTTTTTGCTTTTGCCAATGTTTGTTATAATGATGAGGGCCCGGCAGCTCCCACGACAATAAAGTTGCACAAAAATCATGTCAAAACAAGACACGCATTGACAAAACCAAAAGGCTGACCATCAATGACATACCTATTGGCTTTGCCAATGCTTGTTTAGTGTCATGTTTCCTATAATTTTCTTGAAACTGGTTACACTGATTCTCCATTATGAATATTTTTGGGAAATGCTAGCATGCATCAACACATTAGACCAAATGATGCTTCAAAGAAATGGTACCAATAATTTCACAGTAGTTTAGCAAAACGCTCTGTGGCAGATTTACAAGAAAGTGACGCATCTGTAGAGATGCGACACTTTCCCTGCGCCACCATGCAAAACCCTTGCATCACCATGGATGCGCCGTATTTACAATACAGCGCACCATGGCGCAAGGATTGACAGATGCGTCAGAAATTCTGACGCATCTGTTGACGGAAAAGTCACGCATTGCTGGAGTCGTGTCGCAAGCACGACGCAACTCCAGCAATGCGTGTTGCGGCCTAACCCAATACACTGCGTCACTCCTTACGCCTACTTCAAGCAGGCATAAGGTTTTGACGCAGTGGCGTCCTAAAAGTCACGCAGTGAAATCTTGTAGATTTCACTGCGACACTTTTACGAGGCTTTCCTGCGTGGGAAGGCCTACCCTGCATACATTATACCTGACGCAGGTATAATGTCACGCAGGGCTTTACAACGTGACGCATCTCCCTAGATGCGTCACGTTGTAAATGGGCCGCAACTTTTACGATGCCGCTGCGTCACAAAAGTGACGCAACGACGGCGCAAAAGTGACGCAAGGGGCTTGTAAATCTGCCCCTCTGTTTCTAGTTGCATTTTTTATGGAGATATTATTTTGAAAGCAATGAATCATCAATCTTGCTTTCAAGATTTTGCATATATTTGCATGTAATCAGAGAGCATCCTGGAAGCATTATACATAGCCTCATATTGTTAAACTTTGCAAACGTGCGTACACATTTTTATACTGGAACCACTTTCAGTAGTGCAGTCTGAACTCACATTTCCTTAGGGCGCTCACCCTGATAATAGAGGCTTTCAATAAATGAACAATAAATACAAGTTCGAACAGCATTAACAGAAGGACACAAATATTACCTTAACTGCAGATAATGAGCTTCCCTGATCCATAATGTGGTACTGTAATCTGGCAGCCAAATGGTTTGTGATGGGGGGGGTTGGGTATACTTGTCCCAAGGACAAAAATAAACATGAAATCTTGTTGTCCTTGACCCCAAACAATATATACTGGGTGTTGGACTATAGGAATTCCACACCCCTGGGACAGGGTCACTAAGTTTTAGAAGTTAGTCACTCGTCTGAAGCCCTTTCCCTGTATAGTGCAAAAACAACAAGGTGATGGATGGAACACTTGAATTAATCTCTGCCACTGGCAATCGCACGGCCTCATCACAAGCCATTGTTTTTTACCACATTGCCTCCTCAGTTTAGACTCAGCCATATGTAAATCAGTCTTGACCCAGCTCCCCGTGGGAACAGTGCAGCCCGAACTGGCAGGCCAGGTCCTCCCTCAACCAGAACACAAGCAACTTAGGACCGGTATTGCCCTATTTAGGGTGCTTCAGCCAGGTATAGCCTGGTTCTAGTGGCACAGTGAGCCCGGGACCCATGTGTAGGCAAACCTGGCACACTTGGGCATCAAATGCAAAGACAACAAGGTGAAGGATGGAATGCTTGTATTAATTTCAGCCACTGGCAATCGCTCAGGGCCTCATCCCATTTCATCGCGTTTCCATGTAAAGATCCAGTAGATGTGCCCTTAGTATCTCATTAATCCCCATCTGCATGGCAAGAGTCACAGCATCAGATCTGTTCAGGGCCAGTATTACAGGGGTGGTCTTTACCTCTTAAGCAGCCATGCCAACAGGATTGTTCCTTTCAGCGTGACATTTTGACGGTACTCGCGTCATGTGAACAAATCTAATCTGTCCCACGGGGCCCGGGTCTGCATTTAGTGGCAAACTGGTGTCTGCTGTCTGTGTCCACAGCCGGTTCACCTGATTGTAATCTGACTAAATGCCATTCGTAGTGTAGTAGGTCTAATTGCAGGCGTGTACCATAGACATTAGTGAGGCACTCCCCCCTCTTGACCACCTTAAGAGCCTCCCACTCCATTCCCTTAGTAGTCGTAGTTGTCCAAGTTGTCTCAAAATAGCCAGTCAACACTTCAATGAGATCTGCTCTATAAGCATCATCTTTAAGTGCTTTAGGGGCCAGTCTCCAAATGGGGATACAAGGGCTCGTCCTCTCCACACTGTTCTCCAGTAGGAGTGGGACACGGTCAGAAAGAAATCTTGCCAAGTGCTTCACTTCTCCTGTCTTGTGTACAATTGTCTCCGTAGGCAGAAATTGGTGTAATCAATTATCGGCATCATGGATCGGGTGTAGCACAAGAATATCCTACTGCCCGGGTGGGATACCCTCCAGATATCTACACAATTGAGGTTTGGCATAGTTTCCCTGAGTGCAGCGGATATGTTGGGTTTTGTTTGCTGTTTTTGGGGGTGTCTATCTGCTTGACTATCTAGAACAGAATTAAAAGCTCCTGCCCATATGGATAGTGTATCTCTGTAGGGGACCAATTCCTCCCGAATTTTAATTTACAAATCTCTGCCATCTGTGTTAGGGGTGAAAACGTTAAGACGTTGTGGAGACACAATTGAGTACCATCCAAGGTGCCATAAAACAGATCACTATTCACAAAAAACAAGAGCGACCCATACGTCCTTGCAAACTGGGTGTTGCTAATCGGCAAAAACAATGCTCACAAGGAACTCATTTATCTGGTTAATACAGTTTCTGCAAGATTTGATATGACTTGCGCGAATCAATCAGAGACTAGGAAAAACATGTAGAATAGGACCTTAATTCAATTCAGTTAAACAATATTGTATGGATTTATATATATAGAAGCCCACAGAACACTTATCAAAACTGTACTCACTTCAGCTGAAATGAGTATAATTTATTTTGCATTTATAGTATTCCTAGTACACAAAAAAATCAGAGCAGAAATATTTGATAATGTATTTACACTATATACATTTTCACATTTCAACGTGATTTGTGAACCCCAATGAGGTGACCATAACCAAACAGTGATATAAATATAGTGCTAAGAAGGGGCTGTCAGGGATTCAATTCCTTCCGACGGCAGGGCGTTTCCGATAGCTGTCCTGCCATCTATCGGAAGCGCCCTGCCGTCGGAAGGAATTAAATCCCTGACGGCCGGTACTGCAGTAATTAGATTACTCATCACTGAACTCTGGTCGGATATCATTGGAAGAACAAACTGAATAATTCACTCACCATCACCTATTGGATCTACGGTAACCGTGGTTGCCGTGAATTACACCAACAGCCCCATTGGCTATCCATGTTATGGAATACTCCCTCTGGACATCACTGGACATTACCCAGAGATTAACTAGGAAGGATTCTACTTCCAGCACCTTGTGTGCTAACTGTCCCCAGAATTCCTGTCCTGAAGAGACCCCGTACCAAGAGAGGGTCAAAAAGTCGTCGGCTAGTAGAAAGAGAGAGCCTAAGGAAATCAAAATACCTATCACAATTGACTGTATTATAATTGCTAAGAGCTCCTCTTTGTGTAACCACTACCTCCCCCTTCTTAGCACTATATTTATATCACTGTTTGGTTATGGTCACAATATTGTTTGACTGAATTGAATTAAGGTCCTATTCTACATGTTTTTCCTAGTCTCTGATTGATTCGCGCAAGTCATATCAAATCTTGCAGAAACTGTATTAACCAGATAAATGAGTTCCTTGTGAACATTGTGTTTGCTGATTATAAAGCAGAACACATCTGTCTTCTATATTGACTTTGAGGTAGCGCATCTGGTCCAGATCGAAACCACTTTCGCGTAGTTGGAGAATTTTGAGGAATTTAATTGCCCCCTCCATGTTTTCTGCAATTTCTGTTCCTCCACATCTAACAATTGAGTCTCCATCCTGTCCCACTGAGTTCCTTCACCATGATTCCCCTCGTCCAGAATCCTATTCAGCACAGAAGACTGTGACAACGTTGAGCAACCTAAACTTTCCCCAGCCCCACTCTCCACTGGTAAACACATCCTTCCCTCAACTGTGTCTCCCCAATAATAATAGTCTTACTTCTTGCCCCCTCCTATCTGAGATTATGTAGTCTACAGTGGTGTTTGGTATTCTTCTTAGAACTATAGCACGTGGGCCAAATCCAGCAGTCTGGCGACTGCGGGAAACATTTCGACCAGGGCCAGTGAGCGGTGTCAGCCTGGACCTCTCTACTTTGTACACTAAGAGAAGCAAGTCGTTTGATAACACAATCCAATCCAATTACAAATACAGATCCAATTCTGGATATGTAGGATGCAGGCCACTGAATGGCTACTGTGGATCCCCCACTGTCTCCAGGTAACAGGGCTAATCCCCACAACGAGGGGTGGGGGGTTTGCAGAGTAGCTGCTTTCAGCGCTGCCCACCTTTCAAATGCTGAAAATGAACATGGTTCCTTCTATTTCAGCTCCTGCTACAGTAGCCACATTGTCTGGCACGCTTCATCATGTTCAAGTTCAGCACTTTCTCATCCATCCTGGGGGCTGCCAATCACGTCACTCATGCCAGGTGAGTTTGGAGTGTCAGCCTCTATTTCCCTCAGTCTTTTAGCCACCATTTCCCCCAGTCTTTTCATCGAAGTTGTTGCCCTGACTACCTCCACCAAAGCTCTGGCCTCTTCCCATCTGCCTGTTGACCTTGAATGCCTAATGTTCCATCTTTACGGACCACTCCGCGGGGTTCAGACTGCGTGATCCTCGAGTTCGCTGCAGGCGTTACCCAAGCAGTCTACCTCACTCCCTCTTCAGAGTCCAAGGTCGGGATACTCCACTCGTCGAGGTCAGGGGGCAGCCCTCACCCTGGGCTTCTATTGAGTCCCATACCTCTTTTGGCGTTCTGAAGAAGTGTGATGTGCCCCCACGGATGACTTTCAGCTTCACAGGGAATCCCTATCTTGCATGTCCATAGCTTTTCATTTTTGTTTGATCACTGTGAATGACTGTCTGAGGTGTTGGACCCTAAGCGTGCAGTCTCTGGAAATATGTGAATGACATGATTATCGTTGCTGTAGTTGAGGAATTTTGCTATCTGCGTTTGTGGCGATGTGCCCGGCTGGGATCTTGGGGCTAGTGACTTACGGACCCTTTTAGTGACAAAAATCCAGAAAGCACAGTTGGTTCAAGCGTTGTTTTAATTCATCCATCCAGGAGCAGTTCTATGGTTGTCCCCTTGACTCTCTCAGGAAATCCCAGGAAGAAGAGGTTGCAGTGCCAAAAGTTTCCCTCAGCATCTTCGACCTTCTCCTCTAACTTTCTGGTGAGCTCTGTGAGTGAACTGACCATTACCATAAGGGTCTGGACTTCCTGTTGCAATGCTGTCCCATCCTGTTCAGTGACCTAGGATGTCTCAACCACTAGGCGCAGATCCAATCGTACTAGGCTGATGTCCTGGGAGTCTCTATTTTTGTCTCCAGCGGTGAGTGTGAGGTTTGAATTGCCGTCAGTCTCTGATAGGCCCCCTCCCCCCCAACCAGTACTGATGGCAGCCAAGTGATCCATCTTAGTTTGTTGAGTGCTCCGCTGCTCACTTTCTTTGCCATTGTGTATCTGTGCTCAGAGGTGAGGGGAGGGTAGTTTTCTTGCACCGGGACAGGAAGTCCGCACAGGCTGTGCATCCCAAAGCCAAGCGCTTCGATGCAGGCCCAGTCCCTTCAAGCACTGTCTGTGGGGGATGGGAGGTTGGGAAATAGTTGGGTCCCCACCTGGTCTCCAACAGCAGGGCCCTTCCCCTGCCCCCACTGCAATTCAAGCTCCTCTGAGGGACAGCCACCCGTCCGTCAGCAGTGAAGGTAGTTCAGGAGCAAAGGTTTACCTTAGCTGGTCTCGCTGCTGCACCTCAGTTGTTCTGTAACTCCACAGGCCAAGTTACATTGACATCGGGGGCATCGTCCCGTGCCGGTCATAGCTATCAACATGGACCCATGTGAGGCTCTTCCTGTGTCCTCTTCATCCCGTTTGCTTCCGTACTTGTCACTGCCGATGACCTGGGTGGCCGATACTCTTACTCTGGTCTTCCAGACTGTGCGGCGGGCCTGTACTAAGCGCAGTGCCGGAGCACCTAAATCCGGGCCTCCCACTTCCAGCTTATTTTTCTCTGCCAGCGCCATCTTGGGTCTGCCTCATGGGTGCCAATTCCTAAAAGCTGCACCACTGCCCCAGGATCTCTCAGGGGGCATCCGCTGCTCTGATTTGCAGATTCTCGATGTGAGGGGGGATCTCACTATGCTCTCCTACTTCAGTCAGATCAGTATGGAGCCCAGGATGCCTCAAGATTCTGATTGGGGGCCCGGGAGCTCTTGAATTTAGCTTCTGTCAGCCATGTTGTTGGCTACGCCTGCCCAAGGCAGGTACTTTGACTAAAACCCCATAGGAAATAATTTTAAATAAATATATGTAATATAATTTTAAGAAACATAAAAATAGTACATATTATTTAATTTATAAATATTTTAACAGCATTTGTTATGTTAGAATTAATGCAATTTTTATAAATATAATTAAATTAATTATAAACAGTTCTATACTTCACTGTTAACAGTTATTAAAGCACATTAAAATAGTTTTTCTTTATGGGAAATGTATTATTTTTTAATTAATGTTATATGTGTACATTAATATAGGAATTGGATAAAAAAAACTAATAGTGCTTTAGCATGTTTTTGTCTGTCCTACATTTAACATAACTATATAAAATGTATATATATTAATATTCAACATCAAAATATTTTGTATATTTTTTTCAAGTTAAATAAACGTTTTTGTTTTTCCCAATACATTACCATACGGAGGCCTCCAACCCAACTGTGGAGTCTCCCTCTATTAATAAACGAGTTTATATTGAATATCAATGTAATTTCTTTTTATATATTGTTTTTAAATATAGAGCAAAATTAGAAATGCTACAGTACAATTAACTTAATTTTGAAATAAATATTTAATTCACAGATATATATTAAATTAAATTAAAATAATTTTTCTGAAATTTAAATTGAAAAATAAATTCTCGCCTAAAGTAAAAATAATGTTTTATTATGCATTATTAATTATTAAAAATGATGTGTAGAAATAATAAAAATTCATTTTATTTTTCAATAACATCGTTGTTAAATTAATGTAACATTATTTGTTATGGGGTTTTATTTTAATTCCCTAGCCACCCACATTTTTTCCTACGGAAGAGTGTTGCAGTACCAGTGGTTGGCCAACAGTAGTAAACTTACTCAGATGTGTAAATTACTCAAACGTGTGAGTTACCTTTGTGAATCAGGCTTAAATCCATCCCAGTGCTTGTCTGAAAAGAAAGTACTTTTAATCACACAGCAGAACTAAATACTATACATTCCAGTTTGCGAACACAAGGATGCGCTACTGGTTATAATCTCCCAAGTGCACTGCACTGCCCTCCAGTGCTTTCTCCTGCCTCAATGATCCTATTAATTACAGTATTCAGTAGTCTGTAGAAAGGTATGAATTGGGCACAGGTTCAGATTACTTTAATGTGACCCCCCCAGGTTTAGATGCACAATCGATTGACTTGCTTTTACCCCCACTGTTGATGTGGGCGGAAAAAGGCTCAAGTTCTTGCACTTGAGTCTCCGATGCGTGTTACAATCTCTTTGCTCTGTCAACAGGCGAGACCCGCATTAGTTGATGGTTGGTTCTGCAGTGGTCGAGGGAAAGGTCGAGCCAGCTCGCATCTTTGGCATGTGCAACCTCCTTCGGATCGAGATTACCACACAAGATTGGTACCTGTTGTAGCAATCACAGTGTCTTAGTCAGTTGTGGTAGAATCCAGATGGATTCTGTTGCAATGCAGTTGTAGCCCCCCACTACGCCAATTCGTCAGCGGTGATATGTTCCTGGCTGTTGCACCTTGTTGTGGCTGATCAGCTTTGCCCCAGTGGAGATGTGAATTCACCCTCTTTCAGCAGCAGCAGCACCAGATCTCAGCCCTCAGCGCCCGCCAGGGTAATACAACAGTTGCAGATTTTGTGCAATGTTTTGGGTGCAATTTCTCAATGGGAACCATAGAGAGAGACCAGAAGACCAACTCACAACATGGATTGCTGGCTTTCCTCTCAAAACCAGTCCAATTACTCTTGGTGTTTCTCGTGCCAGGAACATGTTGTGCTTCTTTTCCTGGAAAGTCTCACCGCCTGCAGGGCCAGGCAGAATTCGAACCTCTCTCAGGTGGCAGGTAAGCTTTCAGGCACCAGGTAGACCCAGAGCTCCTCCACCAAAAAGTGCAGAAAGTGCAGACTAAAGGTGATGTCCCTCCCCTCTGCGAGACTGGCTGTGAGGAAGACACCAGCCCTGGTTATAAAGCTGTCCTACAAGTACTCTGCAGAGCACTCCCTTCCTTGCCACGAAGAATTTAGATCTGGAACAAAGTAGGGTCATTTGGATCCCACTTGTATATCTATTTTCCAGACAGCGGAGGTAGGTTCTCCTTCAAATGTAATTTCTAGACTGGTCTCCAGTCATAGCATTTGCGTAGGATGATGCTCCTCACAGCTGGTAGCAATGGGTTTGGCTCCAAGCAAGGAGTTCTCAAAATATGGGCGCAGAGAAGGTTAAGCACTTTAATCTGGCTGTAATCAGCCTTCTTGAAGCAGAAATCAGGGATAGGCAAAGGGGCAGGCCTGACTTAGAAGCTCCCCCACCTTGAACAACAGGAACTGCAATTCCACGCCTCACCCCTACCATCAACCAAATGGCAGTGCCCAGGAAAAACTAATCAGCAGCCCCTTGGAGTTTGTGAAGAAAGAGCAGGTAAGGCTCTGGGCAGAGTGGCATTGATCTATAGAAAGTCCATACCAAGTCACATATTGGCCTCTGTCTCACAACCCACTTTCCAAGAACTCTCAGTTCATAATATTTCATATATTTTACCACTCTCCTTGTGTAGTTTATGCTTTCATTGAAAATGTCATTGATTTTGTGCCCCATTACACTGTCTAACAAGGACCTGGAACTCCTTTGTGCTCCTATCATGATATACAAAACACGCTTTTCAAGACAAAACTCAAATTGGATCAGCCAAAAATCAGCACAAACAGCTCTTCAAAATTGTAGATTCTGTCACCAACTTGCTACTTCCAATACCACTGAGTTGAAATGTGAAGAATGAAGTCAATTCTTTATCTCAAAGGTCAAAGCGATCGAACACTCTTCTCCACCACTTCCTGAATCTACTTTCGTCGACACTTGCAGAAAATCCCCAAACAAATGGTCTGTGTCAGCCGATCTCTCAGTCTGAACTTCTGTGAACCATTACAAATTCTAAGCATTTGAACCATGCTGACATTCCCATACCGGCATATTCCACTATAGGCGTGGTTTAATCTGATGCTTTATTGAGCTAACCTGATCGATCTCCCCCATCCCCAGGGGTACTTCCTGCTTTTGTAAAGCAGAGTCAAGCCACTCCTCAAAAACCAATAGCCACCATTTTGACCTCAATGATTTCTGCCCTATCTCTAGGCAGCATTTCTTTGCCCAAATTTTGGAAAGTTGTGTGCTCTTTCAAATGAGCCAATCTGTGTTAGTGAACAAATTCCTGGAAGAATCTGAATGTGGTTTCCGAGATGGGTGCAGTGCCAAACCTGTCCTGTCGCAAACCATTGATGGTGCGCTGTGCATCATTGACAAAGGTCACGCCTTTCTCACAATCCTATTCGATCTCTCCCCAGCCTTTGATGATGTCCATCACAAATTTCCCATTCTCAATTTAAAAAGCACATGGGATTGAGCAATATAATTTAAGACTGGTTCACATGCCTAATTGACTGATCTCAGGGAAAAGACCTCAACCCCCTTTGCATATGAGGGTAGTATATGATAAATACACCCCTAAGAGGTCGAGGCTTTAGATGAACAAGGTATCGAATCCAAAAGCGACCTCCCGTGGAAGAAATTAAAGCTCATAAGTATCTGTAGTTCTCGGTTTAGGTTGAGAAAAGTGATTTTAAGAAAGTACCATCGGGCATGCGTTAGCCCATTGTCCAATAGGGTGAGGTCCGTAGTAGTGATGCACCCAATGTTCGGCGCCAGTCATATACTACCCTCATATAGGTAGGGGGTTTTGAGGTCTTTTCCCTCGATTTGGAAAGGTCAAACGGGGTTACAACGTTTTAAGCCTTGAAGCAGTCGTCAACATGACGAAACACGTGTCGGCTGTCTGCGCCTTCTATCTACCTCCGTGTCAACGGACCATCAGGCTATATATAAATACTGTCTACACATGGACTTTTGTGAAAATTTGTGCTGCTTAATTTGTGCTATTTTGCAGCGTTATTCTAATTAAAATTAGATCTGCAATAGTGACGGATCAAAGCCACTTTATTGTTGTGCTCTGAATTGTAAAAAATTGTAACGAAAATTCTATATATATATAAGTGAAATTTTAGTTTCCATATATCAACGTACACTACTATGATGGCATAGTGTATATTTATTTGAGCACACTGTACTTAATTCCATATTGTACTTACAAACTCAACGGAGGTGCTGACTTCTTGTTATTGCCACTGCCATCTTGTGTTTTATCTGATTTTCTTGCAGTATATTTGTTACATATGATATAATTTACATATTGGACCTAGTGTGAATTCTATTGTCATCTGAGTTTATTTCATACAGTTCAACAGCAATGTAAACTACTAATCTACTAAAAGATAGATGGCTCTGGGGAAATATTCATTCCTTTTGGTTACAAACCATCAAATACATATAGAAATAGTGGCTAATTTGAATTCAATTGACAGATGAAAAGACATTTGACAAGTAAAGTATATAAGGATCATACAAGAAAGAAATGGCCATTTGAGGATTGTGCCTTTTTTCATGTTCAGAATGTTGAGCTGTTGCAGAGATTTGGTACTGGTATTGTTGATTCAAATTGCAATGGTAATTATTCTTTCTGGAATCTAGGCTAAATGAGGTAGCTATCCCCATATAGGATTCGATGATATCACTTGTAATTTTGGCTAAAAAGCACAATTTACTAAGCACCTGTGCCAACAACTATCATGATGTAAATTAATTCTAAACCCTCACGAAAATGCTGCCCAGGTCAAGCATAGAATATTAGGTTGCATATCTGTGAAAAAGTGTCGCGCACAAAGAGAAAATGTCTTGTGGTGAGCACTGACGACAAGAGAAAACTCAAGCACCCTTGAGTGAATTAGTAGCTTTGCTCAAATACAATTAAAAAAAATACCATCACGGTGGACACTATTCAACTTGTATTTTTTTCAAATTAGATTCCCTATGGAATATTTTGAAACTATTTCAGAGAAACAGTAATTTATAATACTTATCAACGAGGCGAGGCTGTTTCCTTGAGCCTTAGGGCACTCAGTGGTTACTACACAGCATCCTTGATGAACATGGTCATGTGCGCCATGGCCCAAGGACTCAGAGACTCTTGTATCCCATTATGTTACCGAGGTGATCTCGTTGTATGCCTAACTCTGCCAGTGCCAGGTTGAAGTTTACCCCATGAATTATAACAGGTTTGTCAACGAGTAATGATACCTGACAAAATATCACACATGTATCAGTTGTATTAGTACTAATTATGTTTATTCTCTTTGTCCTATGTGTCATATGTTCACACAGCCCAGTGTGTTTGTGCCCTGGTGGAGGATGAGATGGCGAAAAGCCCAAAAGCCTCTCACTGTTAAGTGAACTGGAATCCCAAACTTACCAAAGTGGAAATATCCAAATATCACAGTTCCAGCGCCCAGTTAACGGGCTATCAATGGTCCATTCAGTGGCGGCAGAGTGCACCACACATAATTTGATTGAGTACAAGCTACAGCCCCATTTGGTTTATGAGGTCATTGTTCTAACAGAGTGCTCCTGATGCTGGGCATGGGCTTAGCAAAGTAGGTCCTCTGAGGGTATGGAACCTTAGGAACTGATAGCTCATAAAAATTGAATGTGGTCAAACATTTTCATTGGTAAGTCACCCATGTGTCACAGGGTCCATTGGTTTCAATGGCAACTGGGGATCACCAGAATTTAATGTTAATGGGTGTGCTATGCCCTATAATACTCAACATTACTAAAACTGTACATGATGGTTAAATTATGTATGAAATCAAAGAGACCAGCCTCAGCTTACTGGAGCCAACGAAAAGACCTAGGGTGAAGGAAGAAAACACGTGTGTCCCTATTGTGGCAGAAACAGGGTGTCGAGTGCAGACTCACCGTACAGTTGGTGGGGATCACACATGTCCTTGACCCTCAGGTGATGCAGTGTTTACAAATCCATCAGGTACTCAAGTCAGACTGGCTCTGTGTGGCTCCAGGACAAGCAGGTTTATTAAAGTCATCCTCCTCTCAGACTTTATTTAGCTTGGCCTTCTTCTTCCTCTCAGGACCAGGTATCTCCTCATCAACCAGTGCCTCTCCAACTTCTCCTCAAATTACATCAACAGGGCTTCTTGAGATCCCAAGGTTGGGCCCAACGTGTGGGGGAAACAGCAACATGCCATATCCTGGTTATGGACAGATATGCTACAGAGTTTAATGCCATATTTAGACAAATATATAAAACAGCTGCTGGAGGACCAGCTCTTAGCAAGTTCCATCCAGTGCCTAACAAAGCACATAGCACATTTAAACATATAAACTTCAAAAGCCCCAACTAATTAATCAGCAAAGAGCACCCTGGCTTTTTCAGGCTGGAGTACAAGGGCCAGACACCTGGAGCAGTAATATGGAAGTGCCCTGGGGGCACAAGGGACGTGTGTGCCCGCTTTGTGCATTCCTGGGGCACTATGGCAATATAGAAGGGGCTGCAGACGCTTGTGCGTCCCTTTCCGTAATATCGATAGCACTGGCGCACCTAAAGTGCCAGCACTATTATCAGAGGGTATTCCCTTATTTGCATGGCCTTATGCAAATGAGGAAATCCCTTCGTCTCTGCACGCACACCATATTATAGATGCGGGCACAGAGGCAAAGAAGCTGTCAGGAGGCAACCAGGCAGTGTCATGTCAGTGCGCCCCCTGATTGCAGCCCTCTGGAGGAGGGAAAGGGGGTCCATATATCTTGTTTTTTGGTGCTCAGGAGGAGGGAGAGCCACCCAATCTTCCTCAGTTGGAAAAGAAAACTTCTCCGCAATATAGAAAGGAGTTCTCCGAGCACTCAATGAATAGTGATGTCCATCTGCCATTAGAAGGTGTTTTGCGTGCTGGCTTTTTCCTCCTTTAGGACTTCTTCTGGCAGACACCATCTGCTTAGTCGCTTTTCTAGTTTCGGCGGCATTGTGGCTACTGGGAGGGATCGCCCTTACATCTGGCAGATGAAGACTGTAAAAGACAGGGCATCTAAGGCAAGTCAAAGTCGAAGATTGTTTCCAGAACATTTGCCAACAGAAATGTTTGACAATACATGAATTTACACTTGTAAATGTGGGTGTTCACAGGCTGTCATACCCCGGTCTGCATGTGATGTTTGTTCCACATCTGTTGTCACTGTTTTCTAGTTGGTCAGTTGCAGTGTACTCTGTTGTGCACTTTATTTAGGGATGCTATCGATGTTTCACTGTTTTCTAGATAGGCAGGTGCCATGTACTCTGCTGTGCACTTTATTTAGGTATGCTATGTACTTTATTTTGAGTGCACTGTTTCAAGATCTGTTTACCGAAGTGCTTATACAAACAGGTGGTACTGATTAGTTAAAACCCTCTGTTTTCCTGCTGACCTCAAGGTCACCTAATGCTTGTTTGTTCTTTACCTGTTTAATTGCCCTTACAGGTGGCACTGATTAGTTCAAAGCCTCTGTTTCCTGCTGACCTCAGGGTCGCCTGATGCTTGTCTGTTGCTTATTTGTCTACTGTGGCAACGCAGTTGAAAAAATAAACAACAAGCAAGCATAGCAGATGACCTTGAGGTTAGCAGGATACAGAAGCTTTTAGCTAATTAGTATCAACTGTTAGCACAGTGTATTGTTTTCAAATCCACAATTGCAAGTGGGTTTTACATGTGTTAGTGTATATTGGTTACATTTATGAATGTAAAAATGCCTTTGTATTGGAGCAACTGAGAATTCACAAAACAATTCCAGAACGACTGGTAATAAACTGTGAGTGTTGCCGCTTCTCATGAGCACGTAAGAATTATCTGTAAAGTAAACAAAACAGCAATGTACTCTTAATGTAGGTATATGCCTATATAAAGTGTATTTGGGACTTTTTTTAAGAATCAGACTCATGGAGAGAATAAAGGACCAATCTAGGATTGGTTAACAGCAGCAGCCAGTTTGGAATGTTGGGTAGAGGGTACATAAAAAGTGGAACATTCATGCATGAGTCCACCTCTGCCAGCTGCCTCAATATTATAGGAGAGCATGGGAGATGCCACAATGAGCAATGATCACTGTCTTGGATAGGAATATGTCATATGTGTAAGGGGCAGCATAAGAGAACTGGTCTCAATACCAGTGTCTTATGAGAGAACTGGCCAAAAAACCATTGCCTTATGAGAGGACTGGCCTCAACACCATTGTCGTATAAGAAGACTGGTCTCAATACTATTGCTTTATGAGAGGAGTTGTCTCAACACATTGTCTTATGAGAGGGCTGGTCCCAACACCATTCTCTTATGAGAGAACTGGTCTCAATACCATTATATTATGAGAGGACAGGTCCCAGCACCATTGACTAATGAGAGACTGGTCCCAACACCATTGTCTTATGAGAGCCTGGTCCAAACACCAATGTCTTATGAGAGACTGGTGTCAATACCATTGTCTTATGAGAGGACTTGTCTCAATACCTTTGTCTTATGAGAGGACAACATTGTCTTATGAGAGTACTGGTCTCAATACCATTGTCTTATGTCTAACTACTTGACTCCAGAGTTAGCCTAGAGAGTCCATTCCTCAATGTACAGCATCAAACATCTGCGACCTGGTGGTTGATGTGTATGTTACAACAACTTATCCGTGATGATTTGGAGTAACGTGGTTCTCTGAAACCACTCTCAGGCTTGCTGATACTACAGAGAAGGGGTCTTTTCTGTGGTCAGGATAGAGGAGCTGCTGGCTGTGTTAACCTTGGAACTTTCCACTAATCTGGAAACCTTTAGTTCTAGCTGAAAATGTAAGCAGTGTGGTGCACATGCAGAAGAGACGTGAAGCAGGATGAGGATCAAGGGGTGGCGTTTCAATACAACTCTTAAGGTTTTTTTTGCAAACAGTTACAAGAGAGAAACAACGTTTTGGCTGGAGGAGTCAACAGAGGGCTTTTGAGCTTAGGGATACCTATTCTCCTGGTCTTTACCCTACTGCAAAACATACCACCCTCCACACCTACAATTAAAAAAATTCTTTGTGAGCTGCGTATCATTTTATATGCCTTGATTCTTCATATTATTATTTTATACATTTTAATTAAATTTTATTCATGTTCTGGAACTCAAATAAGGTCCACATAAAAAGACATCAATCACATTGATATACCTTTAAAAAACTTTAAAAAGTTTTAAAACTTTTATACAGATAACCTCATTTATAGGGAAAAAGATAAATTGCCATGCTGCTACTTTTGTCTTAATATTATTCTTTATAAAACATTGGCTTTAACATCTGTGTACTATGTGTCTCTCTTTAAAACACCCCACTTCAAAACATCTGTGTACTATGTGTCTCTGCTTAAAACATCCCACTTGAAAACATCTGTGTACTATGTGTCTCGCTTTAAAACATATAACTTGAAAACATCTGTGTACTATGTGTCTCTGTTTGAAACATCCCACTTCAAAACATCTGTACACTGTGTCTCTCTTTAAAACATCCCACTTGAAAACATCTGTGTACTATGTGTCTCTGTTTGAAACACCCCACTTCAAAACATCTGTGTACTATTTGTCTCTGCTTAAAACATTCCACTTCAAAACATCTGTATACTATGTCTCTCTCTTTAAAACATCCTACTTCAAAACATCTGTGTACTATGTGTCTCTGTTTGAAACACCTCGTTTCCAAACATTGGTGTAATATGTGTCTCTGCTTAAAACATTCCACTTCAAAACATCTGTGTACTATGTGTGTCTGCTTAAAACATCCCACTTCAAAACATCGGTGCACTATGTGTATCTCTTTAAAACATAAAGTAAAAAATCAAAAAAGGGAGGTACCCTTCAATTCAAATAAGGGACAGGGTAATTACAGTCAAGGAAACACAAAAGTCCCTATACAGATGATTATAAACACTGAAAATTCAACACAGTACTGGAAGTCAGAATATCAATCAAGGTCCATACACTTTAATATGCTAAAAATATGCTAAAAAAAATATACTGAAATAACAGTGGGTCAAAGCAACAAAAAAACAATAAAATATTTAAAAATATTAATATTTATTTGCAAATATATACACAATCAATATTAAAAACATTTCATCATTAGAATATAAAATGTATGCCAATCATGATCACATTCCCAAATACAAGAAAACAAAGTTGTTGACGCTGCGTTTCGGTGACTAGGCAAATGTACACCTTCTTCAGGACAGTTTTCTAAAAATTTGTAGGGGTGAGGGATTTGAAATGTTCACCTCATCGAAAACCTTGCTATTGGTAGACTTATACGTTTAGGGGTGTTCGTTGATGCCACCGTTCTATTATAATGCACCAATTGTGCCAGAATCCAGTAAAACAGATAAAAACTGGAACATCAATAGGAAGGGATACGCCGTGATCAGAGGTTTCAAATCCACAAACCAGATTCTTCGCCGGTATTATGCACAATATATATGACGGATAATATAGATTAGTCACTCTGGCGTTTAGGTAGCCGATAGTTTAGAATCTTTTAAAATTAGAACGGCCTCCTTGCAATCAACATGAACGGCTTCCGGGTCAGGATATCCTGACCCGGATGCTGTATATATTGTGCATAATACCGGCGAAGAATCTGGTTTGTGGATTTGATACCTCTGATCACGGCGTATCCCTTCCTATTGATGTTCCAGTTTTTATCTGTTTTACTGGATTCTGGCACAATTGGTGCATTATAATAGAACGGTGGCATCAACGAACACCCCCTAAACGTATAAGTCTACCAATAGCAAGGTTTTCGATGAGGTGAACATTTCAAATCCCTCACCCCTACAAATTTGATTCATTGAAACGTTTTGTAGTATTGAACTTTAGAATTGGTCTACAGTGTTTTTAGAAAACTGTCCTGAAGAAGGTGTACATTTGCCTAGTCACCGAAACGCAGCGTCGACAACTTTGTTTTCTTGTATTTGGGAATGTGATCATGATTGGCATAAATTTTATATTCTAATGATGAAATGTTTTTAATATTGATTGTGTATATATTTGCAAATAAATATTAATATTTTTAAATATTTTATTGTTTTTTTGTTGCTTTGACCCACTGTTATTTCAGTATATTTTTTTAGCATATTTTTAGCATATTAAAGTGTATGGACCTTGATTGATATTCTGACTTCCAGTACTGTGTTGAATTTTCAGTGTTTATAATCATCTGTATAGGGACTTTTGTGTTTCCTTCTCTTTAAAACATACCACTTCAAAGCATCTGTTTACTATGTGTCTCTGCTTAAAAAATCCCACTTCAAAACATCTGTGTACTATGTGTCTCTCTTTAAAACACCCCACTTCAAAACATCTGTGCTGCCAGCGCGGAGTAATTGCTTTGCCAGCGAGTTGTTTTTAAATGCTTTGAGCTGCCTTTTATTTCATTTTTACTTGCACTGCACTTTACTTACCTGGTGTTTCTTCAGGGTACCACTCCCCGGTCCACCGCGAGACTATCTCGTTTGTGTGGAGGGAGGCGGGTACTATTTCCGGTGTAGAGGGAGGTCAGCGCTCTAGTGGCTACCCCCTCTATAAAACCGGATGCTAGCCGCGACGCGAGTGGACGTGTGCTGCCAGCGCGGAGTAATTGCTTTGCCAGCGAGTTGTTTTCAAATGCTTTGAGCTGCCTTTTATTTCATTTTTACTTGCACTGCACTTTACTTACCTGGTGTTTCTTCAGGATACCACTCCCCGGTCCACCGCGAGACTATCTCGTTTGTGTGGAGGGAGGCGGGTACTATTTCCGGTGTAGAGGGAGGTCAGCGCTCTAGTGGCTACCCCTCTATAAAACCGGATGCTAGCCGCGACGCGAGTGGACGTGTGCTGCCAGCGCGGAGTAATTGCTTTGCCAGCGAGTTGTTTTTAAATGCTTTGAGCTGCCTTTTATTTCATTTTTACTTGCACTGCACTTTACTTACCTGGTGTTTCTTCAGGATACCACTCCCCGGTCCACCGCGAGACTATCTCGTTTGTGTGGAGGGAGGCGGGTACTATTTCCGGTGTAGAGGGAGGTCAGCGCTCTAGTGGCTACCCCCTCTATAAAACCGGATGCTAGCCATGACGCGCAGCGGACGCACGCAGCGGGCGCGCCGGCGGCGCGCCGAAGGCGCGCCAAAGGCAAGCCCGTCCGCGCCCGTCCGCGCCCAGAAGCCGCCAGACGCCAGAAGTCCTGGCCATCCTTCCTCTGACCATGAACGCCTTCCGAGACGGATGTATTCCGTGAAAGAGATGGTAGAGCTGAGGCCTACTCCTTGCCCTGCTGGTAGGTCAGACTTCTGGCCCTCTTTTGAGGGTCCTTTCTCTTGTCTGACCTGCCGTTTTCAAAGTACCATCGATAAGAAGGTACTTAGTAACCATGTTAGGGCCAACATACCCCATTGTGACCCCTTTGTTACAAAGTTTATACCATCTAACAGCCCGGAGTCGGGGTGGAAACGTTTATTATGCAATGTGAGATCTCTCCCTAAGCACTCCACCGAGGTTTGGGATCTCCTCTCCTCGGTCCAGCCAGATTTTGGGTTTTTAACCGAAACCTGGCTGAAGCCTCATTCGGTTCCCTCCATAGCTCTTGCCTTACCAGAGGGTTATAGACTTATCCGTATGGATAGACCAAATAAAATAGGAGGTGGAAACGCCATTGCACATAGAGATGGTATTAAAGTCATCGAGCTGGAACAACATTGCGATCCAGCTATGGAAGCAATGGCTTTCCGTATAGATTTCTCGCCTCACATGAGTTGGAAGGGGGCCTTGGTATACAGACCTCCTGGTCCGATGCATGATTTTTCTCTTCAATTAATCGAATTAATCGCCCCACATGTAATTGCGAGCAGCAATTTTTTGCTTCTGGGCGATTTCAACATACATAGTGAGTGCAGTTCTAACGCGGACACAGGGTCACTAATAACGGAGTTGGCTACTCTTGGTTTGACCAAGCTCAATGAAGGCCCTACACATGTAGCTGGCCACACACTGGACATCATTTTTTCTAATTCCCTCAATGTTGCCTGTAAATCCCCCCAGTTTATGTCCTGGTCTGATCATGCATCAATTGAATTCTGCATTCAGGCGCCAGGGAAAGGAACTTACATCACACATGATATACCTCCCCTTCTTAGACAGTGGAAGAAAGTTACGCCAGAGGGTTTCATTCAGTTTTTTGAAGAGCCTCGGATATCGGAATTAGATGACATCAAAGAGGCCCTTGATAAATATAACCTGGCAGTCTCTAGAGCAGTGGACCAGCTAGCTCCTTTGAAACCCTCTCCCAGCTCCCCTAAGCATCCTCAGAATGCTTGGTACTCCCCTCAACTTCGCGCCGGAAAACGAATTTGTAGGAAGCATGAAAAACGGTGGCGCCTTACCCATTTGGAGGAAGATAAGGAGCGGTTCTATATAGCTTTGGCTAAGTATCATGGGGAAATTAGGGCAGCACGCAAAGCTCATATAGCTCTGCAATTAAACCAGGCTAAAAATGACCCTAAGACGCTGTACCGCATACTTCAGTCCTTCACCAATCCCAAAGCATGTGAGAACCTAATAGCCCCGACACAAAAATTATGTGATGATATTAGCATCTTTTTCACACAAAAAATTGAGACCATCTATGATAAAATTATTCAATCAGGACATCATTCCCCTTCGATTACGATTCCCAAAGCACCTAGGCTGACAGTCACTCAATCACTGGGAAGCTTTCCCCCAGTGACGCAGGCGGAGGTAGAATTATTGATCCATTCAATTAAATCAGGATCCCCTATGGATTGTATCCCGGCAAAAATTACTACCTCTCTCGCCTGCCACCTGTCTCCCTCCATTGCACATCTCCTCAATCTCTCTGCGAGGAGGCTCGGTCCCTCTGGAATGGAAAACAGCACAGGTTATGCCTATCCGAAAGAACATCAAGGCCCCGCTAACTGAGTTTTCCAATCTCCGGCCCATCTCTCTACTTCCGTTCCTGGGCAAGCTATTGGAGAAACATATTAACATCCATCTTTCCAACTATGTCGAACGGACATGTAGCCTTGACCCTTCTCAATCAGGCTTTCGCCCCAAATACAGCACAGAATCAGCCCTACTAGTGGTCACCGACAACATCAGGATGACCCTAGATAGAGGCCACTCTATGATTCTGGTGATGTTGGACCTTTCTGCCGCATTCGACACAGTTTCCCATAAGATTCTGCTCAGGAGATTGGAGGAGATTGGGCTCAGAGATTTGGCTTTACAGTGGTTGACGAGTTTTCTCTCATCCCGATCACAGGCGGTCAACCTTGGTTCGTATCGTTCCGCTGCTTCAGAATTGTCCAAGGGAGTACGACAGGGCTCTTGTTTGAGCCCGACTTTGTTTAACATCTATGTAGCTCCCTTGGCCAATTTGTTAAGGAGTAGCGGGTTTATTCCCGTCTCCTATGCGGACGATACTCAGTTGCTTTTTCCATTCGCAGAATTTACTCCCTCGGTACAGGCTGCTTTCTCTTTGGGAATGAGAAACATCGCGCAGTGGATGAGGAGTAATTTTCTCCAGTGCAATGTGGGGAAGACGGAGATTATGCTTTTTGGGAGGCTCAACTTCTGTGGACCCCCAACTGGTGGCCCACAGATCTGGGTACTGCCCCTGTCCCTAAGTCCTGTGTAAAAAACTTGGGTGTTCGTCTGGAGCAGACCCTTACCATGAAGGAGCACGCTGCACAGACAGGCTGGCTCCTGCTTCCATGTGTTGGGCCTACTGCGTCGCATCCTTCCCTTGCTTCCTGATTCATCCAGGAAGACGCTAACCCAGGCGCTTATTTTAAGCCGCCTGGATTATTGCAACAGCCTATTGCTGAGTGCTAATGAGGCTGCTCTTAATAGATTGCAGGTTGTTCAGAATACGGCAGCACGTTTGATCCTGAACGCCCCACCCAGGACAGCCTCTCGGCCTTTGCTTTTTAAGCTTCACTGGCTCCCTATACGAGAACGAGTACAATTTAAAATCTGCTGCACCATACACAGGGCCTTGTCCAATTCTGGCCCTAGCTATCTTGCAGATAAATGTATTCCCTATATACCCCAGCGGTCCCTCCGTTCAGGATCTCAATCCCTCCTTGCAGTACCTAGAATTAAACGGTCCAGACAAGGTGGGAAGTCGCTTTCTTATTTAGGCCCCTGTCTCTGGAATAAGCTTCCCGTGCAGCTTAGACAGTGCACGGAATATTCCCTTTTTAGGAAACAGCTCAAGACCTTTCTTTTCCGCTTCTGATTTTGACTCTATTTTTAGCAATGAGTTCCTCTCAGGTGCCCCGTCCCGAGCGCAGAGATACCCCTTCGGGGGTCGATTCTGGCGCTTTATAAATTAATAAATAAATAAATCTGTGCACTACGTGTCTGCTTAAAACATTCTGCTTCAAAACATCTGTATACTATGTGCCTCTCTTTAAAACATCCCACTTGAAAACATCTGTGTACTATATGTCTCTGCTTAAAACATTCCACTTCAAAACATCTGTGTACTATGTGTCTCTGCTTAAAACACCCCACTTCAAAACATCGGTGCACTATGTGTCTCTCTTTAAAATATCCCACTTCAAAACATCTGTGTACTATGTGTCTCTCTTTAAAACATCCCACTTCAAAACATCAGTATACTATGTGTCTCTCTTTAAAACATTCCACTTCAAAACATCTGTGTACTATGTGTCTCTCTTTAAAACACCCCACTTCAAAATATCTGTGTACTATGTGTCTCTATTTAAAACACCCCACTTCAAAACATCTGTGTACTATGTGTCTCTGCTTAAAACATCACACTTCAAAACATCAGTGCTCTATGTGTCTCTCTTTAAAACATCTCACTTCAAAACATCTGTGTACTATGTGTCTCTGTTTAAAACATCCAACTTCAAAACATCTGTATACTATGTGTCTCTCTTTAAGACATCCCACTTTAAAACATCTGTGCACTATGTGTCTCTCTTTAAAACATGCCACTTCAAAACATCTGTGCACTACATGTCTCTCTTTAAAACATCCCACTTCAAAACATCTGTGCACTATGAGTCTCTCTTTAAAACATCCTACGTCAAAACATCTGTGTACTATGTGTCCCTGCTTAAAATATCTCACTTCAAAACATCGGTGCACTATGTGTCTCTCTTTAAAACATCCCACTTCAAAACATCTGTGTACTATGTGTCTCTCTATAAAACAGCCTACTTGAAAACATCTGTGTACTATGTCTCTCTTTAAAACATCCCACTTGAAAACATCCGTGCACTATGAATCTCTCTTTAAAAACATCCCAATTCAAAACATCTGTGTACTATGTGTCTCTGTTCAAAACATCCCACTTCAAAACATCTGTGTACTATGTGTCTCTGCTTAAAACATTCTGCTTCAAAACATCTGTATACTTTGTGTCCCTCTTTAAAACATCCCACTTCAAAACATCTGGGTACTATGTGTCTCTCTTTAAAACACCCCACTTCAAAACATCTGTGTACTATGTGTCTCTGCTTAAAACATTCCTCTTCAAAACATCTGTATACTATGTGTCTCTCTTTGAAACATCCCACTTCAAAACATCTGTGTACTATATGTCTCTCTTTAAAACACCCCACTTCAAAACATCTGTGTACTATGTGTCTCTGCTTAAAACATTCCGCTTCAAAACTTCTGTGTACTATGTGTCTCTATTTGAAACATCCCACTTCAAAACATCTGTGTACTATGGGTCTCTCTTTAAAACATCCCACTTGAAAACATCTGTGTACTATGTGTCTCTCTTTAAAACATATAACTTGAAAACATCTGTGTACTATGTGTCTCTGTTTGAAACATCCCACTTCAAAACATCTGTACACTGTGTCTCTCTTTAAAACATCCCACTTCAAAGCATCTGTGTACGATGTGTCTCGCTTTAAAACATCCCACTTGAAAACATCTGTGTACTATGTGTCTCTGTTTGAAACATCCCACTTCAAACCATCTGTGCACTGTGTGTCTCTCTTTAAAACATCCCACTTCAAAACATCTGTGTACTATGTGTCTCTCTTTAAAACACCCCACTTCAAAACATCTGTGTACTATTTGTCTCTGCTTAAAACATTCCACTTCAAAACATCTGTATACTATGTCTCTCTCTTTAAAACATCCTACTTCAAAACATCTGTGTACTATGTGTCTCTGTTTGAAACACCTCGTTTCCAAACATTGGTGTAATATGTGTCTCTGCTTAAAATATTCCGCTTCAAAACATCTGTGTACTATGTGTGTCTGCTTAAAACATTCCACTTCAAAACATCTGTGCACTGTGTCTCTTCTTAAAACATCCCACTTCAAAACATCGGTGCACTATGTGTATCTCTTTAAAACATACCACTTCAAAACATCTGTGTACTATGTGTCTCTGCTTAAAAAATTCCACTTCAAAACATCTGTGTACTATGTGTCTCTCTTTAAAACACCCCACTTCAAAACATCTGTGCACTACGTGTCTCTGCTTAAAACATTCCGCTTCAAAACATCTGTATACTATGTGCCTCTCTTTAAAACACCCCACTTCAAAACATCGGTGCACTATGTGTCTCTCTTTAAAATATCCCACTTCAAAACATCTGTGTACTATGTGTCTCTCTTTAAAACATCCCACTTCAAAACATCAGTATACTGTGTCTCTCTTTAAAACATTCCACTTCAAAACATCTGTGTACTATGTGTCTCTCTTTAAAACACCCCACTTCAAAATATCTGTGTACTATGTGTCTCTCTTTAAAACACCCCACTTCAAAACATCTGTGTACTATTTGTCTCTGCTTAAAACATCCCACTTCAAAACATCTGTGTACTATGTGTCTCTGTTTGAAACACCTCGTTTCCAAACATTGGTGTAATATGTGTCTCTGCTTAAAACATTCTGCTTCAAAACATCTGTGTACTATGTGTGTCTGCTTAAAACATTCCACTTCAAAACATCTGTATACTATGTCTCTCTCTTTAAAACATCCCACTTAAAAACATCTGTGTACTATGTGTCTCTGTTTGAAACACCTCATTTCCAAACATTGGTGTAATATGTGTCTCTGCTTAAAACATTCTGCTTCAAAACATCTGTGCACTATGTGTGTCTGCTTAAAACATTCCACTTCAAAACATCTGTGTACTATGTGTCTCTGCTTAAAAAATCCCACTTCAAAACCTGTGTACTGTGTCTCTCTTTAAAACACCCCACTTCAAAACATCTGTGCACTACGTGTCTCTGCTTAAAACATTCCGCTTCAAAACATCTGTATACTATGTGCCTCTCTTTAAAACATCCCACTTGAAAACATCTGTGTACTATATGTCTCTGATTAAAACATTCCACTTCAAAACATCTGTGTACTATGTGTCTCTGCTTAAAACACCCCACTTCAAAACATTGGTGCACTATGTGTCTCTCTTTAAAATATCCCACTTCAAAACATCTGTGTATTATGTGTCTCTCTTTAAAACATCCCACTTCAAAACATCAGTATACTATGTGTCTCTCTGTAAAACATTCCACTTCAAAACATCTGTGTACTATGTGTCTCTCTTTAAAACACCCCACTTCAAAATATCTGTGTACTATGTGTCTCTCTTTAAAACACCCCACTTCAAAACATCTGTGTACTATTTGTCTCTACTTAAAACATTCCACTTCAAAACATCTGTATACTATGTCTCTCTCTTTAAAACATCCCACTTCAAAAAATCTGTGTACTATGTGTCTCTCTTTAAAACATTCCACTTCAAAACATCTGTATACTATGTCTCTCGCTTTTAAACATCCCACTTCAAAACATTGGTGTAATATGTGTCTCTGCTTAAAACATTCTGCTTCAAAACATCTGTGTACTATGTGTGTCTGCTTAAAACATTCCACTTCAAAACATCTGTATACTATGTCTCTCTCTTTAAAACATCTCACTTCAAAACATCTGTGTACTATGTGTCTCTGTTTGAAACACCTCGTTTCCAAACATTGCTGTAATATGTGTCTCTGCTTAAAAAATCCCACTTCAAAACATCTGTGTACTATGTGTCTCTCTTTAAAACATCCCACTTCAAAACATCTGTGTACTATGTGTCTCTGCTTAAAACATCTCACTTCAAAACATCGGTGCACTATGTGTCTCTTCAAAACATCCCACTTCAAAACATCTGTGTACTATGTGTCTCTCTTTAAAATATTCCACTTCAAAACATCTGTATACTATGTCTCTCGCTTTTAAACATCCCACTTCAAAACATTGGTGTACTATGTGTCTCTGTTTGAAACACCTCATTTCCAAACATCGGTGTAATATGTGAGTCTGCTTAAAACATTCCGCTTCAAAACATCTGTATACTATGTGTCTCTGTTTAAAGCATCCCACTTCAAAACATCTGTATACTAAGTGTCTCTTTAAAACCTCCCACTTCAAAACATCTGTGTACTATGTGTGTCTGCTTAAAACATCCCACTTTAAAATATCTGTGTACTATCTGTCTCTCTTTAAAACATCCCACTTCAAAACATCTGTGTACTATGTGTCTCTGCTGAAAACATTCCACTTCAAAACATCGGTATACTATGTGTCTCTCTTTAAAACATCCCACTTTAAAACATATGTGTACTATGTGTCTCTCTTTAAAACATCCCACTTCAAAACATCTGTGTACTATGTGTCTCTGCTTAAAACATTCCACTTCAAAACATCAGTGCACTATGTGTCTCTCTTTAAAACATCCCATTTGAAAACATCTGTGTACTATGTGTCTCTCTTTAAAACATCCCACTTCAAAACATCTGTATACTAGGTGTCACTGTCACGACTTGCTCCCTGCGTTTTCTTGTCCACCACCAGGGGGCTGAACTGTGGGACTTTCCAGTATTCTAATATGCTTCCAGACACTCCCCTGTATACATATCCTGACTTCCAGGCATTTGGACATCATCTAGGAATTGACATCCATTCCCAATCCATGCCGGGTTTTGTGGAAGCCAGTCTGCTCATGCTGGAAACTCCATTACCTATAATCCCCTGCTCACTGCTTTGTCTCCACCCCTGCAGGCCAAGGATGGGTGGAGGAATTCAGTTCACCTGTGGCTGGCTGCTGCTAGCCTGCTCACACCTGATGCATGTGATTACTGTGAGCTCTTTTAAGCCCCAGCTCCCTTCAGCCCAGTGTTGGTCATTGTAGCTGTATACTGGTGAGGCCGATCCTTGTTTCCAGTGTTTCCTGAGCTTCTGATACCCTTGTTTCCAGTGTTTCCTGAGCTTTTGATATTCCTTGATTCCTGAGCTATAGTTAATCCTTGTTCCTTGATTCCTGAGCTGTAGCTATTCCTTGTACCTGAATTAGCACTGCCTGCAGTGCTACCTTGTTTCCTGAGTTCCTGAGCTATAGCTATTCCCTGTGCCTGAATTAGCACTGCCTGCAGTGCTACCTTGTTTCCTGAGCTATAGTTATTCTTTGTTCCTGTTCCTGGGCTTCAGCTATTTCTTGTTCCTGATTTGCACTGCTTGCAGTGCTCTCTTGACTCCTTGTTTCCTGAGCTGTAGCTATTTCCTGTTTCCTTGAACCAGGACTGCCTGCAGTGCTACCTTGACTCCTGAGCCTTAGCATTCCTTGTTCCTGACCTGCAGCAGTTTCCCTTCTCCTGAACTAGCACGGCCTGCAGTGCTACCTTGACTCCTGAGCCTTAGCATTCCTTGTTCCTGACCTGCAGCAGTTTCCCTTCTCCTGAACTAGCACTGTCTGCAGTGCTACCTTGACTCCTGAGCCTTAGCTCAATTCTTGTTCCTGCCCCAGCACTACCTTCAATGCTACTTTGTTTTCTTGATTCCTGAACCTGCACTATTCTAGTATACCCTTGTAGCCTCCCCTTCTGTATATCCTTTTCTAGTCCCTGCCTTTCTTCCCATTTCCTTGGTTCCAGTTCTATTTTGCTGTCTTTCTATTTCTGCTGTCTTGCTTCTGTTACCTTGTATGTTTGTTACCTGCTTTCTGCCAAGTGTGCCCTGTGATTTCCTTCCTTTCCTGTTAAGCACTCCTCCTTGCCAGCTCCTTGTCTATTGTGCTTGTGTTTAGTTCTACCCCTTTGCTGTTACTGCCTTGCGTGTTCCTGTTTGATCGCCAGGATCCGTGGGCACAGCTGACTACCTAGGTGGTGTTTCTTGTTCACTGTGAGTATTGTCTTTGAGTTACTGTTATAACATCACCATAGGTATAAGCTCCACAGACCCTGCCTTTGCATACATATCCTATATGTGGGTATTTTCAGTCAGTATCTGTAACAGCAATTGTGGGTGAGGAACTTACTGAGCTTCAGTCTTACCGTGTGGAGCTCCCGAGTGCTTTACCCCACATTCCCTTTATTGTTAATGTTGTATTATATATATGTCTTGCACGTCCGTCCTGGGTGTAGTTAGTCTGAATGCTAAATTGCCTTGTGAGTGCCCTTCCTTTCTGAGTCTTAGCCATCTTGTTCCTTTGTACAGGCTTCCCCTTTGGATCCCTTTTCTCCTCTGACTTCCTGTGTGATCCTGGGCAGCGCTGTACTCCTCTCTCTGTGTACGTTTTCTACCCCGTTCCCAGTCCTTGCCCAAGTCCCTGACTGTGTTCCCGACATAGTCTCGGACAGTCCATGACAGAATGTTAATGTTAATGTTAATTGGAGCTTCTAAAGCGCATATCACCAACTGGTTTCTAAGCGCTGTGAGAGAAGGCACCATAGCGACTCTACTGAGTAGTGCGCCCTAGCTTAGGCCAAGATTGTGCCCCAGGCTTCTATGAAGAGGATGGTTTTGAATTTTTTCCTAAAAGGGAGAAGTGCTGGTTCTTTGCGGAGGCCTTCTGGCAACTTATTCCAGAGCTGGGGAATCAATGTAGAGAAAAATCTGTCCCCCTTGGAGGAGCTCAGGAAGCGAGCACAGGATAATAACCCAGCATCTGAAGACCGAAGGGAGCGCCCTGGTACATAAGTTACCAAGCGTTCTTTAATATATGCTGGGGCCTGTCCATATATTGCTTTAAGGGCTATACATAGCCCCTTGAATCTGGTTCTCTGCTTCACTGGAAGCCAGTGTAGCTGCTGTAGTAGCACGGTAGCGTGGGCCCTCCTAGGAAGCCTGAAAATCAGTATGGCAGCGTCGTTCATGACTACCTGGAGTTTTGTTAGCTCCTTCTCTGGAAGGCCAACATACAGTGAATTCCCGTAATCTAAACGAGAAATAATCAGTGCAGTCACTGCCATGCGAAGTGCGGTAAACGACAGAAGGGGGGCAAGTTTGCGTAACAGTCTTAGCAGCCCCACACATGTTCCCACCACAGCAGAAACTTGGTGGGACATGGAGAGTTTGGCATCCAATTTTATCCCCAGACTCTTTACAACTGAGGCTGGCTTTGGAGTAGGGCCCAGCTCTTGAGGCCAGAATTGGTCACTCCAGGGGTTAGTATCTGTGGTGACAGCCAAAACCTCAGTTTTATCGGGGTTTATTTTGAGGGAATTGGCTGTCATCCAGTTTATTGTAAACTTCTAAATGTTCTGTATTTGAACATGGGCCGAGGGGGAGTTAGCAATCTGGATGATAATTTGGGTGTCATCTGCGTAGTTAAAGACTTGGCACTCCATACCAGATAGAGCTGCCAATAGGGGGTAGAGGTAGGCATTAAAGAGGAGGGGAGGCAGTGCCGATCCCTGAGGGACGCCGCGCGTCAACCCACCAGAATCAGAAACCTGGTCAGCAAGTTGGATCCTTTGCGATCGGTCTGATAAATAGGAAGTGAGCCATTGAAGTGCTACCCCCTGAACTCCTAGTTCCCCCATCCGCGACAAGAGTAGGCCATGGTTGACCGTATCAAATGCCGCGGACAGGTCTAGCAGAACCAAGGCACATGGTTTTTAGTATCTGCCATCAGCCTAAGTTCATCCAGGACTGCCAACATCACTAGCTCTGTACTGTGGTGAGCCCTAAAACCAGCCTGTTTTGTGTGAAGTAGCTGATTGCTCTCTAGGTGGTGAGTGAGGGTTTTCAGCACATGTTGCTCCAGCACCTTTGCCAAGAAAGGGAGCTGAGAGATAGGCCTAAAGTTTTTAAGATTTGCTGCATCAGCCCCAGGTTTTTTCAATAGAGGTCTAACTCTAGCCTCTTTAAAACTGGTTGGGACAAGGCCGGTTGTAAGAGATCGATTTAATAAATTGAGGACCTCATTTTCCACTGCGGGAAGTGCCAAGCGAAACACCATAGGTGGACAAGGGTCCGCAGGTGAACCTGATTTGGTCCGTGCCATGAGGAGGCACAGAGAGTCGTGATCTAACTCAGGGAAGGTTAAAAGAGGTATAACATAGGCAGGAAGCGTAGGAGCCGCCACAGAAGGGATCTGGACAGCAGGGGTTTGGTGGATGACTGCCAAGAGATCGTTAACTTTGTGCAAAAAATAGGTCTGAAATTTATTGCAGTCTGTAAGGCAGCCTAAGGGACTCTGTTCAGGTGACTGTCTTAGCTCTGTTATGATCCGAAAGGTCTCCTTCTGTTTATTCTCGGCGGCCAAGATCCTGGATTCATAGAATGACCAACCCACATTTCCAGGGTTACTTGTGAGGTTTCTTTGCGTTCAGTTAGCTACCATTTTTCTGTTACATTTGTGTGTGAAAATATTGAAGGTGTGTCCTAATGAGAAGTTTAAGAAAGAAACACACCAGTACATCATTTAGGTTAGTGCAGGGCAATTCCCCAGTGCCCAACGAGAGGCATTTAGTGTCTACTTTACAGTTTGTTCACCCTAGTCCTGAAACAATGAATCCTCTTATGAGAAATGGACATTTACGTTCTGAATATTTTACTCATTGGCTCTCAAACACCTCTTTGCCAGATCCGGACTTAATCTTCTGTTCTGATCCAGATTCAATGTCTGTGTCAGCATTGCATAAGGAGAATGCTACCTTACTCAGCTTGCTGAACAAGAATTCTGAATCTTGCATGTCTGCTGTAAGTGGTTGTAAAATACAGTATTCAACCACACAACCAAAGAAAGAGCAGATGCATTTCATAACATCTGTTCTCCATTCAAATAATGTTACTCAGTCTTGTAGTCCAGTAAAGAGCACAGTCCCGGATACTAAAGGGACCTTGTTTGATACCACATTCAAAGTAAACAATAATCAGTTTAACAAAAGAGAGAAAAGACCTACTAGAACACAGGCAGCTAATAGCCACTTTGAACAAAATCCAAGGTATAGCTCTGTTGCTTCTTGTGAAGTTGCCAAGTCTACCACTGTCCTTGTAGAGAAAGATCTGCAGTCTTCACAGGATATAATTACATCTAAGGTTCTTGAATTACAACGAGAGAATAAAATGTTTCAGACTCTGTTAAAAAATTATAACCCAGAGTTCAAGTGGGAATCTAAAACCCCTGTACAAGACAACTTTTCCACCTCTATGTTAGCCTCCCTAGAAATGGAGAATGAAGCCTTGCGCTCTCTTTTGCCTTCCCCCTCAGAGCTGGTCCAGCGATTGTGTGAATAATACTGTGGCTGATCCCTCAGATTCCATTCAGAAAAACCATAGTATCTTGTCTCACAGTCCAGTTAATGAAAGTATTTGTTTGAATTATGAATTTTCTAACTCCTCTGTTTTGTCTTCTAGTGCTAAATTACATCTAGGTGCTACATCTGAGATGTGTCCCTCCACTTTTGAGGAACCCCAAATTCCAGGCAAGACACAAAACATCTCCTTGCTTTCTTTTCCTGGTAGTGAGGTCAGTTCTATCTCAGAGATAACCCATAGACAGGCCATTAACATACAGACAAAGCCTGAATCAGTGCCCCACATAATCCCTGATGTGACAATTTCCTGTGACTCAGACCACGCACTTGGTCTAACTTCTGCGACTGAAGCCAACCTCCTCACGGGGAAAGAAGGAACACGATCCTGACTCCTTGTTTGCTCTCTCGCCTTCAAGCACGCCACATATTGAAAAGTCAGGAAATAATATTACTCTATGCTCTTATGCATCTGTACCACCTTGTAATGCAGAAGGAATTGAACAAATCTCCCATGACCAAGAAGTCTCAGACCTATTTCCTCTAAGACATGTGAACTGCCAAATGGTAAAGGGAGTCTGGTCATCAGAGACTCTAAGATAAGCAGTATTCTTAGCCATCCAGAAGAAAGCCCTTCAGTGTGTTTTAATGAGCCAAGGAACTGTGAAGATTTCAATATTGACAATAGGGAATCTACTGTTCACGGGCTATCACCATTCCCAGAATTTAAAGTCCATCATCCTTGTGCCTCTCTGTCATCAGCTTGTCTTTTTGCAGAGTCTCCAGAATTCACAGCCGGCCTGCTGCTCTCGGAGTCTCCAGAGTCCTCAGCCGGCCGGCTGCTCTCAGAGTCTCCAGAATCCTCAGCCGGCCTGCTGCTCTCAGAGTCTCCAGAGTCCTCAGCCGGCCTGCTGCCTTCTGAACTTCAGCCTACAGCCTGCCTGCCATGTGAGCCCGAGCCTGCAGCCTGCCTGCCATGTGAGCCCGAGCCTGCAGCCTGCCTGCCATCTGAGTCCGAGCCTGCAGCCTGCCTGCCATTAGTACCGGAGCCTCCAGTCCACCTGCATTCAGAGCACAAGCCCTCAGCTCACCTGCCTACTAAGTCAGAGTCTCCAGCCTGTCTGACGTCCAAGCCAGAGCTTCCAGCCTGTCTGACGTCCGAGCCAGAGCTTCCAGGCTCCCTGCCAGGCGCCTTCAGCACCAGAGCTTCCAGGCTCCCTGCCTTCAGCACCAGAGCTTCCAGGCTCCCTGCCTTCAGCACCAGAGCTTCCAGGCTACCTGCCTTCAGCACCAGAGCTTCCAGGCCCCCTGCCTTCAGCACCAGAGCTTCCAGGCCCCCTGCCTTCAGCACCAGAGCTTCCAGGCCCCCTGCCTTCTGGCCTTGAGCCTCTATCTTGCCTACATTTTGACCCTGTGCTTCCAGTTTGCCAGCCTTCAGAGTTCTCAGTACGGATACATTCAGAGACTGAATCTCCAGCATCAGAGATAAAACTCTCAACATGTAAGCCTCAAGGGCCTGGGTCTCCTGCATACCTGCTTCCAAAGTTGCCTGCATGTGAGTCTTCTGTATGTTTTCCTCCAGGGCCAGAACTTCAGGTCTGCTTCCTGTCACCTCCTTTGGTTTCAGCCAGTTTGCCTTTGACCTCTGTGCCTCCTGCCAATCCATTATCTGCTTTTGACCCTACAGTCAATCTTCCTTTGTTTTCAGAGTGCTACTCTAGCCTGCCATCATCAGGACTTCAAACACCTTTAATTCAGGCTTCTAAGCCCCTGTTACTGGATTTGGACTCTTCAGATCTGCATTCTATTCTGCCTCCTGCATCAGAGTGCTTCCCTCCTCAAAGTTCTGCTTTGGTTGCTGCTGTTAATTTTCAGCCTATGGTCCTACCCTCAAGAACATCGCAGTTTTCCTGCAGTCCTCTGGTATCATGGACTACATCTCTGATGGAAATTAACTTACTTCTTAGGAGCAAAGGCTTTGAATCCAGTTGCAGATTCCGGGAGACGGTCCTTGGAGGGGGTGTACTGTCACAACTTGCTCCCTGCGTTTTCTTGTCCACCACCAGGGGGCTGAACTGTGGAACTTTCCAGTATTCTAATATGCTTCCAGACACTCCCCTGTATGCATATCCTGACTTCCAGGCATTTGGACATCATCTAAGAATTGACATCCATTCCCAATCCATGCCGGGTTTTGTGGAAGCCAGTCTGCTCATGCTGGAAACTCCATTACCTATAATCCCCTGCTCACTGCTTTGTCTCCACCCCTGCAGGCCAAGGATGGGTGGAGGAATTCAGTTCACCTGTGGCTGGCTGCTGCTAGCCTGCTCACACCTGATGCATGTGATTACTGTGAGCTCTTTTAAGCCCCAGCTCCCTTCAGCCCAGTGTTGGTCATTGTAGCTGTATACCGGTGAGGCCGATCCTTGTTTCCAGTGTTTCCTGAGCTTTTGATACCCTTGTTTCCAGTGTTTCCTGAGGTTTTGATATTCCTTGATTCCTGAGCTATAGTTAATCCTTGTTCCTTGATTCCTGAGCTATAGCTATTCCTTGTACCTGAATTAGCACTGCCTGCAGTGCTACCTTGTTTCCTGAGTTCCTGAGCTATAGCTATTCCTTGTACCTGAATTAGCACTGCCTGCAGTGCTACCTTGTTTCCTGAGTTCCTGAGCTATAGTTATTCTTTGTTCCTGTTCCTGGGCTTCAGCTATTTCTTGTTCCTGATTTGCAGTGCTCTCTTGACTCCTTGTTTCCTGAGCTGTAGCTATTTCCTGTTTCCTTGAACCAGTACTGCCTGCAGTGCTACCTTGACTCCTGAGCCTTAGCATTCCTTGTTCCTGACCTGCAGCAGTTTCCCTTCTCCTGAACTAGCACGGCCTGCAGTGCTACCTTGACTCCTGAGCCTTAGCATTCCTTGTTCCTGACCTGCAGCAGTTTCCCTTCTCCTGAACTAGCACTGTCTGCAGTGCTACCTTGACTCCTGAGCTTTAGTAATTCCCTGTTCCTGAACTAGTACTGTGCTACCTTGACTCCTGAGCCTTAGCTCAATTCTTGTTCTTGCCCCAGCACTGCCTTCAATGCTACTTTGTTTTCTTGATTCCTGAACCTGCACTATTCTAGTATACCCTTGTAGCCTCCCCTTCTGTATATCCTTTTCCAGTCCCTGCCTTTCTTCCCATTTCCTTGGTTCCAGTTCTAGTTTGCTGTCTTTCTATTTCTGCTGTCTTGCTTCTGTTACCTTGTATGTTTGTTACCTGCTTTCTGCCAAGTGTGCCCTGTGATTTCCTTCCTTTCCTGTTAAGCACTGCACCTTGCTAGCTCCTTGTCTATTGTGCTTGTGTTTAGTTCTACCCCTTTGCTGTTACTGCCTTGCGTGTTCCTATTTGATCGCCAGGATCCGTGGGCACAGCTGACTACCTAGGTGGTGGTTCTTGTTCACTGTGAGTATTGTCTTTGAGTTACTGTTATAACATCACCATAGGTATAAGCTCCACAGACCCTGCCTTTGCATACATATCCTATATGTGGGTATTTTCAGTCAGTATCTGTAACAGCAATTGTGGGTGAAGAACTTACTGAGCTTCAGTCTTACCGTGTGGAGCTCCCGAGCGCTTTACCCTACATTCCCTTTATTGTTAATGTTGTATTATATATATGTCTTGTACGTCCGTCCTGGGTGTAGTTAGTCTGAATGCTAAATTGCCTTGTGAGTGCCCTTCCTTTCTCAGTCTTAGCCATCTTGTTCCTTTGTACAGGCTTCCCCTTTGGATCCCTTTTCTCCTCTGACTTCCTGTGTGATCCTGGGCAGCGCTGTACTCCTTTCTCTGTGTACGTTTTCTACCCCGTTCCCAGTCCTTGCCCAAGTCCCTGACTGTGTTCCCGACATAGTCCCGGACAGTCCCTGACAGTCTCTCTTTAAAACATCCCACTTCAAAACATCTGTGTACTATCTGTCTCTCTTTAAAACATCCCACTTCAAAACATCTGTGTACTATCTGTCTCTCTTTAAAACATCCCACTTCAAAACATCTGTGTACTATGTGTCTCTGCTTAAAACATCCCACTTCAAAACATCAGTGCACTATGTGTCTCTCTTTAAAACATCCCACTCAAAATCAATAAAAATTGATTATCAAAAAAAAAACATCCCACTTTAAAACATCTGTGTACTATGTGTCTCTATTTAAAACACCCCACTTCAAAACATCTGTGTACTATTTGTCTCTGCTAAAAACATTCCACTTCAAAACATCGGTATACTATGTGTCTCTCTTTAAAACATCCCACTTCAAAACATCTGTGTACTATGTGTCTCTGCTTAAAACATTCCACTTCAAAACATCGGTATACTATGTGTCTCTCTTTAAAACATCCCACTTCAAAACATCTGTGTACTATGTGTCTCTGCTTAAAACATTCCACTTCAAAACATGGGTATACTATGTGTCTCTCTTTAAAACATCCCACTTCAAAACATCTGTGTACTATGTGTCTCTGCTCAAAATATTCCACTTCAAAACATACTCCTGTAATATGTGTCTGCGTTCAAAACAACCTGATTCAAAACATATCTGAGCCCTGCCAGTCTCAGTTCACAACATCTACTTTCGGTGAATTATATTTTAACAGGCATCCGAATACACAAATAACAAATTTTGTTTAAAAAAACAAGCACACCGGTTTTGTGCTGCTTATATTACTTACATAATACAAACCAGGACTCCCTGAATTTGTTTTATATCAGACTTCCATTCCACTCATGAAAATTGGAGGAAATCTATGTATCTTCTTATTATATAAAGATCATAAATTTTATTAAACCTCTGTGCCGTGCTTTTGCTCTGGTGCAGATTCTATTTACATCATTTCCTTTTACACAAGCAGCAAACGGGGTTCAAATTGATATGCACATTTTTGCCACAAGTGCAGGTTTTAGTGCTGTCACCAAGAACTCCCTCGTAAAAAAAACATTCACAGATTCTGTTTTCCTAAGGAGTGTGCTCTGCCCACAAAAAGCCTTCAGTTTCGTGCAAGGTTACGAGCAGAGCTTTTAAAGTTGGAGTACAGACAGTGCAGGGTTCCTTGAAATCAGAAGTCTTTGTCCACATACTTGCAATGGGCTGGAGTCTGAAATACTCAAGTGTCCATCCTGGTGAGATCCAGGGCCGCCTGCTCCTTGGAGCTGACTGGAGTACCCATGCTACGCAGATCAGTGGGATTTCTGTCCCTGAATAAGTGGAATAACCCCGATTAAAATACCTCTACCACATGACAAAGACTCCACTCATTCAACAGAATTGTTCAATGAGCAAAAAAAAAAAACAGGATCCTGAGAAATGTTAAAGTTCACAGAAAATGCACTGAAATGAGCACAGAGCGGTCTGGGTTGTATTCATTGCACCAGGGACTGAGCACATATGCACTAGTTGACCAGTCAACTTTGCACACAGGTCAATGCTTCTTTATTCAGTGCAGATGTCATTCTGGCAGTGGTTAGCCACTGCAAACCTGATTTTTCACTAGTTGGTTGCACTAACACAGGTACAAAATTGCCCCAGTCACCGGAACAAAACTGAATTACTAGGTCACCAGTGCAAAACCGCTGATTCACAATACAAAATACCGGGTCAACAATAAGTAATTTGGTGACCACAGCTGGCGAGCATCAAATTGCTAGGTCACTGGCATAAATTTGCACCCTCATTGTTATAAAATGTTTCATCATAATACAGAAATGTTGACCCACCAGGTCAGATTTGTTCAGTTACTGGTATACAACAGCCCATTCACCAGCAGTACATGTTTCTGTCCCCAGTACAAATTTGCCCAGTCACCAGTAAAACAAGCATTTGCAATGCAATAGATCTCGCAATTACGCGAGTTTGAGCTATTGGCATTGTAAATGATAATGCCTTTTATTTTTGTTCTGGTTTTTAAAACATAAATAAAAGGCATTGTCATTTACAATGCCAATAGCGTAAACTCGCGAAAATGCGAGACCTATGGCATTGCAAATGCTTGTTCTACCTGGGAGTCATTCTCAGTTGTTAGTGATTGCTCTTTTCGTATTGCTGCTCCCATTGTGTCCAAAGCATAATTTTTAGGTTGAGCCTCGACAGCGCTTGCGCTATCTGCAAGACCTGTTGTATTGTATTCTATGTGCTTTAAAAGTTTAAGTGGTTTTTATTGGCTGTTGCTTGTGTCATTTATAAAGGCAGGCTAAAGCAGGCTTTTCATTGGTGTTGTTTTGCAAGTGTCCCTCCCTTGTCTGCTTCTGGCGATTTCACTTAGTGACTAATTTGTTTGGCCATCACACTGTGTAGCGTGTGATGGCCCCTGTTTATGACGTGACCTGCATGTGCATCTGGTAACAATTATCCCGAGTGCCACTTTCCCAAGTTTAACTTTTGCGATTTCTACTTTTTTTCCCCCCCTTTTATGTTGGGCTTTGTTTTCATTTCCCCATGATAGGGACGTGCATTTTCATCTGGTAACAATTATCCCGAGTGCAACTTGCGCGACTTATACTTTTTTTTTCTTTTTATGTTGGGCTTTGTTTTTATTTTCCCACGAGAGGGACGTGCATTTGGTAGCAATGAATCCATTTATTTCGACGTATTGGAAAAAGCTAGAAACAAACTCTCTACATCAACTTTTACAATGGTATTGTTGGCTAACTAACCTTATTTGTAACCAAAAAACGGCTGATGTTTTTGCTTTTATCACCCGGCTGTGTGGCACTTAGAGTTCTCACTATTTTTACCACTGTTACTAAAAAAACGCTGAAGTTGCCACGCGGCACAAGTTTAGGTGCGAGCGCATTCGTTCACACCACCATTCACATGTTTACAAACATTACAAGAAACAATAGAAACTGCTCCTACAGTCCAGACTTCATGGCGCACGCCCTCGTCTTTCGTTTAACAGCAAGGTGCGTGCGTATTCCTTCACACCTCTTCACACCTTTAAAAACATTACAGGAAACAATCAAAACAGCTCACATACTACAGACTTCATGGCGCACGCATTGGCTTTTAGTATAACAACAAGATACGTGCGTATTACTTCATTGTACCATTCTCACATTAAAATATTACCGGAAATAATAAATACTGCTCCTACACTACAGACTTCATGGCACTTGTAAAAAAACTATAAACAAACTCTCTGCATTAACTTCATAATTGCACTGTTGGCTAACTAACCTTGTTTGCTAATCACACAATCTCCCCAGAAACAGTATGCTCTCTCCTAGCGCATATTAGGATATTTTACATAAAAGTACAACATGGCGCATAGTGACTCCGGAAAGGGCTGGTCGCTCTTTTAAAGGGAATTAGGAGTACATAGAGGCGCTTAAAAATGACTAAAACGTGGCTCCTAGGGCAGCAGGGTTAAATAACAAACCCATTGTTTAATGTTTTAAAAAAGCAGATTGATGAACTAATATAATTGTTAGTCAGTATAGGGTGCGGTACTTACCTATTTAACACAGTGTATTGAAGTGGCCTTGCTTTGTGTCTTTAAGGGCATAGGATCGGTGGTGCAAGCCGTTTAGGCAGCATGCAACTTTACAGTGGTTCCACAGTGTTTTTTGCCTTGTCCACGGAACTGCATAAAGGAATGTTATAGCTAGTCAGTTAAATAATGCTTGCAACGTAATTTGGATATTTAGCGGGTAACAATAGTGGCGATAAAGAAAATGACAAGTTGTGACGGCGGATATCACCATACATGCCGGAGTTAGGTAAGGTGTAGGTATAAGGATATCATAGTGCACAATCCCACAGCTAGCAGTGCTGTTATGCAGGTAGTGCTTCCAGGTACCTGCGTTGTTTTAGTGGAATATTCCTGAAAGATTGTGCCATTCTGTTTAAGGCTATCCCTGTTTAGCCTCCGGGTAAACCAAAATAACATTTACGTACACCTACCACACTATTTATATATAATCTTAAAAATACTTATTTACAAGATTTATAGCGTGCAAAATTTAAGCGCTTTACTAAATTACACAATAACATAATGTTCAGCCCAGTTAGGCTCTAATCTACTTTCTCTGCTCCAAAAGCACAAGCTTTAGCATTACGCTACACTGTTACACATACAACGTAAACATTTTTAAGTATACGAAACTGGGTTATATGTTGCACAAAATCCCCCGTAGTTATGTTAAGCTATACTCATAAAACAGTTTTGCTACCTGTGGTTATATCTCCTACAGTTCCTATAATTCAAATAAAGCATGCTTTCTACTTTGCTTGTTTTTGGGTGCGTTTACCTTTAGTGTCATCTTTCTTTGTTTGGACCACGAAAGCTTTGTATAGGACACAAACAATTGGATACGTTCACAGCACTATAAAGTTTTTCTCTCTGCTACTCTGATTATTTTAGAAATAAAATAGGTACGCAGTAACACTATTACAAACCGAACAACAAACAATATAAACTGATTCCTTTGCCACATACTTCTTGGAGCATGCACCCTTATTTTCTCTTTTAGCATCTATATGCAGGCGCATTTCAAAGAGCTTCCTTTGAAAAGGTAGACTGCTGGAAACTGTTAGTTTTCTCACCAATGAAATGCAAATTTACTAAAAGACAAACTGCTCCCTCTATCACAGACATCTTGGCGCACCCAACGTTTGTTTTTTTAGCAACTACATGCCTGCACATTTCAAACAGCTTTTAATATAAGGGTGGTCTGATGTTACCTGTTACTTTTCACGGCAATGAAATGCACATGTAAACAAAAGCAAACTGCTCACACGGACACAGACTCCTTGGCGCACGCACCCTTCGTTCTTTTACCATCTACGTCCGTGCGTATTTGAAACACCTTCAAATTTAAGGATAGCTTCACGGAAACTGTTACTTACAATTATAATAATGTTAAGTACAAACTAAATTGTGGTTTTCTTTTTACAGTGTACACATCTTTTAAAATATATAAACACACAATGTAACTTATTAAGAACATTGTAAACTACTTCTGTCATCCACTGCTCTTACTACTATTTATATGCTAAACTCCACTGTACGGCGAAACCGATTGGCATTGCCAATGCTTGTTGCCAATAGCTCTTGTGCGCGACGCTCCGGATTAAAAAGCTGCTTTAAAACAAATAATCGTAGAAGGAACGCTTCCATCATACTGCCTACAATGGAGTTTTGTAGGAGCTCAATAAAGACCGCTTCTGAACCTTGACACCCTCGCTGAGAATAATTGCACTCGAGATGATGAATCCGTGCAGGCGCTCTGTGTTTATAGAAGTCAAGAGGAGACAAGGAGGGAGGGGGAGAAGGGAGGGGGGAGTGAGAGTGGAGGGCATGGTGGAGGAAACAATGAAACCATGAACAGCGCGGCGCTCTTAAAAGGGCGCCATGCTGATAATGAATCCATGTGTCTTACCGATGTTGAAAAGAAACAAAAAGACGAATAAAAGAAATATTTGAAGTTAAAGCGCAACGTTTCAGCGCTCTTAAAACAACAAAAAACAAGCATTTGCAATACGTAGTGCACCCACATGGCGATCCTCCAGCTGCTGCGGGTGGGGGTGAACGCGGATCAAGCAGCGCTCGTGTCTGGCCTGCGGGAGTGCAGGGGAGAGAGGGGCGAGAGAGCACGGACAGCGGCAGGGGGAAAGCATTGCGAGCGGTACGGACAGGGCAATAATGGAGGGCCCGGGGGCTGCGGTTCAAGGCACAGAGGACATTCAGCGGTGCACGCATGGGCTGCCTATGCGAGATTCAAAAAACAACAAAGTAGTGCTTACATTGAAAGATACCGCCCTGCAGTGTAAGTTTACTGTAGTTGGTCGATGCTGTTTCTGGACTACACGGAAGTTAAGTATCGGATCAACAGCCAACAGAAAGCAAGATAAGAACAGCAATGCCACAGTTAAACGAATCGCAAGCGGTATGACAAATTACACGGAGTTTCACCCAACATACAGGTTACTTTATGTCTCGCTGAGACAGCGCATGCAGCGCATGCGCTGCCAAGGTGAGACCTAAAAATGAAGGTAAAAACATCACTGAAGTGGTCTCATTTTACTATTGATTAAAAATCGTATGTTAAGGCGGCGGGGGCTAACAGAACCAGAAACACATAGAAAGCGAAACCACAATGTTTCAGATGAAACTGCTCTGGCTGCGAGTGGCAGCAAAATAAATAAGGTTTATATCTTTACCCTGGTGTTAGACCTGGCATCCTCCAAAGATTTTGCTTTCACACTTCCTGTAAGCTGAATTCGTTTTGTTGGCTTTCGGGCTCTGCACACTTTTCCACTAGTAACCATAGCCCCCCACACAAAGGGTGGCACCGGGTATGAATATGGGCACTTAGACCCCAAATCAGAGCACGTATGGACCTGTGGACGACTTAGAAGAAGGACTGACCTGCTGCTGGAAGGACAGCTCTGCTGCCCTGCTGCTGGAAGGACTGCTCTGCTGCCCTGCTGCTGGAAGGACTGACCTGCTGCTGGAAGGACTGACCTGCTGCTGGAAGGACTGCTCTGCTGCCCTGCTGCTGGAAGGACTGCCCTGCTGCTGGAAGGACTGACCTGCTGCTGGAAGGACTGACCTGCTGCTGGAAGGACTGACCGGCTGCTGGAAGGACTGCCTTGTTGCTGGAAGGACTGACCTGCTGCTGGAAGGACTGACCTGCTGCTGGAAGGACTGCTCTGCTGCCCTGCTGCTGGAAGGACTGACCTGCTGCTGGAAGGACTGACCTGCTGCTGGAAGGACTGCTCTGCTGCCCTGCTGCTGGAAGGACTGCCCTGCTGCTGGAAGGACTGCCCTGCTGCTGGAAGGACTGCCCTGCTGCTGGAAGGACTGACCGGCTGCTGGAAGGACTGCCTTGTTGCTGGAAGGACTGCACTGTTGCTGGAAGGACTGCACTGATTCCCTTCTGAATAAAGAAGGAAGACTGGACTTGCTATTTGAACCCAGGGCCACCAGAATGACTCCAAGGGCTAGCTGGCTAGCCTCCTGTGTGATCACAGGGACACAACAAGCTCCAGATACCCTGCAATTTGCCTACACAATGCTACTGTCCCTGCTAGAGGGAGTCCTACCCGTAGCTGCCAAGTTTATAATTTACATATGTGGGACATGTTTATATTTTCAGGGTGCTTATGTGTGACATTTGTGGTTCACGTGTGACACTTTGTGAGACACCTGTTGCATGTCATGACACACATTAAATTAGGTATATTTCAATTAATTACTATATCGAGTGCAATGTATCTGTCTAGAAATGACTTTAAAATCGCTCCAGCACACCTGAAGTACTTATACAAGGTCACTCATCTACATCCATTTTGTAAAATGACCGGCCCTCTTGTGTTCTGGGACTATTGAGCGCATTCTTCATGGTAAAGATCAGACGTGCACAGGGATATCACAGGAAGTTTACAAATGCCTGTGAGTGGACAGGCTTGTTTACATTGGAAACTGGTAGAAAGGCCGCTGGTGAGAAACTCTAATGGATATTGCACCTTTGGAAACATGTTTATGTTTAGTGATGCTTTTAATACATCCATTGAGAAATGTGAACGTATAACTCCAAAGATGCAAATTGATTTTGACTAAAATGCCAGAAGTTGTTGAAGAATGCTCCTAAAAATCAGCATTTTACAACACTAATGGCAGTAGGTTTTCTGACCGAAAAGCAAGCGGGCATGAAATGTATGCCTTTAAATTTATACTTGCTTGCGGCACGCTGCTGAGCCCTTTTGTGCTTGTCACTCACCACATCCATGCAGGGACACAAGTCCTGCAAGGCGAGCATGCAGTTTCATGAGCACCACCCTGGCTGATCTGCCCCCCATGTAGAGCTGGAGGACCCACAGATGGCCACACACAGAAGCATCCCTGGTGGTGTGGTCTCTGCAGACATCATCAGGGCACAGAGTGTCTGCAGGCGAGGTCACATTCACATGAAAAGCAACAGCATGCTTCAACTCACTATGGGAACACTCTCTGCAATCTCACAAGAAAATACATTACAGGAGAATATATTACCAGACATATTCTTAGTCTGATCAACCAGACATAAAACAGATACATATGAGAAGTATGTACTTAGTTACACCCTTCCTGAGAAGAAGTACTGTAAGGAAACAACAGAGTAAACCAAAATAAACCAAAGCAAAGTAAACTTAATAATGAGACCTTGCAGGACCATAGGTAACAGTTTACTGGTTCTCCTGTCCCCACACCAGGTAGACCTCAGGCTCGCCACCTTGCTGACAGCTAGGGTGGGAGGGGGGACACAGAAGTTGCTGGCAGACAAGACCTGATCCAGCTCACTGTCTTGTGATGGCAGCAAAACACACACAAAGCTTCTATTGGACTTTCCTCTGAGTGCGAGCCAGAGCTCCTGACAGTAACCATGACAACCACCACTGCTTGACCCTCAGCAGCAGCTAAATGCTAGTGGGGAGTCAGCAGACAATACATTTAACCCATGACCAGCCTGCATTTGGATGTTGACACTTAAAATGTTTTGAATGATAAGACAGAACTCCGAATGAGCAGTTTAATTTGCGTGACAATTTAATTAAGTGTGAGGATGAGGAAATGATCAATTTGGCATTAGTTTAACCCCTGATGAGTGACAATTGGCAGGCCCCCTACCCCCAAGAGGTGTCCCACCACGTCCTTGAACTCTTGGTGTGGAGCTAGAGTGTACTCGTCCTACCGAACTCCAACAACTGTGACTTTGAAACTCTTTCAGCGGAAACTGCTCTCAGAACTGACAGGATACTGGGACCTACCTGCAAGACGATCAGACGAAGGGGAATCATCAGTGGGACTGACTTTGCCCACAGCTCACAGTTTGTTCTCCTCCACAGCAGCAAATCCTTTTCAGCAGGACCTCTCGACAAACATATCTTGCCTCAGGGAGCCCTCTACAGCTACAGCCTGCAGGCTTGCCCCGCTGGGGCATTTCTAGCTCCAGAAAAACTTCTAAGTCCAAAGGTAGAAATCTTCAGCGACCTCAGCGTCAACAACGACTACCTCCTCAACCTGGAAATACAGTTTCTCCTGCTCACAGCAATTTCTCGTCATCGAGACCACGAGGCTTTGCATATGGGTCCCCACCGTCGACGATGCTATTTTTTAACCCAGCCTCGAAACTTGCCCCGCAGACACTCTACATTTTCCTGAATTCTTCAAAATATTTTCTAAGTCTGAAGGTAACTCTTTGGCTGTGGCAACCCTGGTGACTGTGTCCAACCAGTGATTAATCACAGTCAGCCCTAACTTGTGACTTTGTCCTGTTCTTGTGCGACCAGATACCCGTGGTTGGCGCTTTGTTATTTTGGCGCTAACTTGCACTTAAAACTTTTTAAAAATCATAACTCCGGTTGTGCTGATTGAATTTAATTTGTTTTGGTGTCATTTTAGTTATTGAAGTTTCTCTATTTTCTAAATTGGTTTGGGATATTCCTTGTGTTATGTTTTGACTTTATTGCTGTTTGATTGCAGAATAAAAACTTTACGTATTGCCTCTAAGTGAAACCTGACTGCTTTTCTGCCAATCTACCACAGGGTTAAGCACTGGATAATTTAGTGATATTTTGTGGTTCACTCTGACAAGGATTGTGTTTGTAACATGAATGAGGCTCCCACACCCCTTAGCTAACAACCCAATTTCTTACTTCTGGAAGAGGGAGAAATCGAGGCTGCGCCTGTGTCAGGTCAGCAGGACCCTGCCCTGAGAAGTGTGGAGGTGAAATCGACAAGTTGGTCATGCCTCCCGCCAACAGCTTTCTCTTGCTATTGCGCCCTGCTCTGTTTCACAAGGACAACTTTTTGCCCCCAAAAATAACGTTCCCGTGTCACCTTCTCACACCATTGTGCTGTTTCTTTTTGCTTCTATTTAAGTACCTATTTTTATTTTTTTAATGTATTTTTCCTGTTTTTATGTTTTATACAGCTTTGTATATTTTGCTCTTGCACGAAAGACAGAATCGGGAAGAAGCATTAGATCCTTCAACTGATTCAGTGAGTGATCTACAGCAAATTCTCCAAACTACAGATTCCATTACATCCCCAAACCAAATATTGGGCTGCACCAGAGCTAAACAGACTCACTATGATAGTCTGATATTAGCTTCCGTCTGGTCACAGGATGGACGCCGCTTGACTGTGATGGACCAGGGGAGTCTTGGATGTGGTCAGATTGATGGGTGAGAGGCCCTATATACCCTCTCTCTGCTCAACACTTCTACTTCCCCCCCTTTCGTCATATCTGCCTTCGCAGGTGTTTGGAACTTTCCTCCCGTCCCCTGCTGAACAGCTCTGCGCCGGAGTATTCAACAGGGGGTAATTAAATCCACCACTGTGGCAGGTGCAGAAGAGACCAGGAAATATTCCCAAAGTCCAGCTCCGGAAACTTTCTTTGTACTTTCTAAATGTTGTGATTAAGTTACTGTAACACAGACTTTGCTCGCTCCACTTTTTAGTAGGATAAATGTGGCCGTTGTTATCTTTGGAAATGGCAGGTATGAATCATAGTCAACAAAAAAAAGTGAAAAACCGACAAAGGGCATTTTAATTATTCCAGTTTCCAAAACAATACGATACATTAGCCCCCCAAAATAATCTTTCAGGTTTTTGCACTGCCCCAATGTGAGGCCGAAGAAAATTTGCCAAGAATTTCAAGGTCATAGTTCACTAGAGATGAGTGTGTCCCAAGAGAGGCTGAGGACTGAGGGGTGTCTTCTCCAGACCTTAGACTTGACCGATGATTGGTGTGGTTTCTCAAACACTTATTAATTCTACAAATGCCTGTGATCCTCCGATTTACACTTACTTAGGGATGGTTGTCAGCATCCTCCCATTTTCATTCTGGCCAAAATGTCTTGGACGAGTTTTGGGTTACTGTTGTCACCATGAGTTCCATTTCTTGTGTTGACAGGAACCATCTCCATGGCTCACCCCAGTCCTGCCAGGGCTGTCCTGCTCTGCAGTGCTCTGTGGTCAACATCTTTACTGGTGTTGTAACACTGGTCCCTGCTGGGTGTGGGGCCAGGTTATCGTCATCAGAAGAACATCTGAAGTAAATATTGTGTCCTAAATATTGTCAACAGAAATATCACCCCATATTTTCATAAACAATATTATCGATACAATATTTTTGTCAGATTATATTTGGTCTATAATCTTCTGACATACAACCCCCAGACGGGAAGGACGATGGACGGGATATTGGCTCTGATATACTGGGGGCGGGGGGGGGGGTGATGGACAGGGGTATTGGCTCTGCTGTACTGGGGGTGGGGGGGGGGTTGATGGACAGGGGTATTGGCTCTGCTTTACTGGGGGCGGGGGGGGGTGATGGACAGGGGTATTGGATCTGCTTTAGTGGGGGCAGGGGGTGATGCCCAGGGGTATTGGCTCTGCTTTACTGGGGGCGGGGGGTGATGGACAGGGGTATTGGCTCTGCTTTACTGGGGGTTGATGGACAGGGGTATTGGCTCTGCTTTACTGGGGGTTGATGGACAGGGGTATTGGCTCTGCTTTACTGGTGGGGTGATGGACAGGGGTATTGGCTCTGCTTTACTGGGGGTTGATGGACAGGGGTATTGGCTCTGCTTTACTGGGGGTTGATGTACAGGGGTATTGGCTCTGCTTTACTGGTGGGGTGATGGACAGGGGTATTGGCTCTGCTTTACTGGGGGTTGATGGACAGGGGTATTGGCTCTGCTTTACTGGGGGTTGATGGACAGGGGTATTGGCTCTGCTTTACTGGGGGTTGATGGACAGGGGTATTGGCTCTGCTTTCCTGGGGGTTGATGGACAGGGGTATTGGCTCTGCTTTACTGGGGGGGAGGGGTTTGACGGACAGGGGTATTGGCTCTGCTTTACTGGTGGGGTGATGGACAGAGGTATTAGCTCTGCTTTACTGCGGGTTGATGGACAGGGTTATTGGCTCTGCTTTACTGGGGGTTGATGGACAGGGGTATTGGCTCTGCTTTACTGGGGGTTGATGGACATGGGTATTGGCTCTGCTTTACTGGGGATTGATGGACAGGGGTATTGGCTCTGCTTTACTGGGGGTTGATGGACAGGGGTATTGGCTCTGCTTTACTGGTGGGGTGATGGACAGGGGTATTGGCTCTGCTTTACTGGGGGGTGATGGACAGGGGTATTGGCTCTGCTTTACTGGGGGTTGATGGACAGGGGTATTGGCTCTGCTTTACTGGGGGGGAGGGGTTTGACGGACAGGGGTATTGGCTCTGCTTTACTGGGGGTTGATGGACTGGGGTATTGGCTCTGCTTTACTGGGGATTGATGTAGAGGGGTATTGGCTCTGCTTTACTGGGGGTTGATGGACAGGGGTATTGGCTCTGCTTTACTGGGGGTTGATGGACATGGGTATTGGCTCTGCTTTACTGGTGGGGTGATGGACAGGGGTATTGGCTCTGCTTTACTGGTGGGGTGATGGACAGGGGTATTGGCTCTGCTTTACTGGGGATTGATGTACAGGGGTATTGGCTCTGCTTTACTGGGGGTTGATGGACAGGGGTATTGGCTCTGCTTTACTGGGGGTTGATGGACAGGGGTATTGGCTCTGCTTTACTGGTGGGGTGATGGACAGGGGTATTGGCTCTGCTATACTGGTGGGGTGATGGACAGGGGTATTGGCTCTGCTTTACTGGGGGTTGATGTACAGGGGTATTGGTTCTGCTTTACTGGGGGTTGATGGACAGGGGTATTGGCTCTGCTTTACTGGGGGTTGATGGACAGGGGTATTGGCTCTGCTTTACTGGGGGGAGGGGTTTGATGGACAGGGGTATTGGCTCAGCTTTACTGGTGGGGTGATGGACAGGGGTATTGGCTCTGCTTTACTGGTGGGGTGATGGACAGGGGTATTGGCTCTGTTTTACTGGTGGGGTGATGGACAGGGGTATTGGCTCTGCTTTACTGGGGATTGATGGACAGGGGTATTGGGCTCTGCTTTACTGGGGGTTGATGGACAGGGGTATTGGCTCTGCTTTACTGGGGGTTGATGAACAGGGGTATTGGCTCTGTTTTACTGGTGGGGTGATGGACAGGGGTATTGGCTCTGCTTTACTGAGGGGGAGGGGTTTGACGGACAGGGGTATTGGCTCTGCTTTACTGGGGGTTGATGGACTGGGGTATTGGCTCTGCTTTACTGGGGATTGATGTAGAGGGGTATTGGCTCTGCTTTACTGGGGGATGATGGACAGGGGTATTGGCTCTGCTTTCCTGGGGGTTGATGGACAGGGGTATTGGCTCTGCTTTACTGGGGGAGGGGTTTGACGGACAGGGGTATTGGCTCTGCTTTACTGGTGGGGTGATGGACAGAGGTATTAGCTCTGCTTTACTGCGGGTTGATGGACAGGGTTATTGGCTCTGCTTTACTGGGGGTTGATGGACAGGGGTATTGGCTCTGCTTTACTGGGGGTTGATGGACATGGGTATTGGCTCTGCTTTACTGGGGATTGAAGGACAGGGGTATTGGCTCTGCTTTACTGGGGGTTGATGGACAGGGGTATTGGCTCTGCTTTACTGGTGGGGTGATGGACAGGGGTATTGGCTCTGCTTTACTGGGGGTTGATGGACAGGGGTATTGGCTCTGCTTTACTGGGGGTTGATGGACAGGGGTATTGGCTCTGCTTTACTGGGGGGGAGGGGTTTGACGGACAGGGGTATTGGCTCTGCTTTACTGGGGGTTGATGGACTGAGGTATTGGATCTGCTTTACTGGGGATTGATGTAGAGGGGTATTGGCTCTGCTTTACTGGGGGTTGATGGACAGGGGTATTGGCTCTGCTTTACTGGGGGTTGATGGACATGGGTATTGGCTCTGCTTTACTGGTGGGGTGATGGACAGGGGTATTGGCTCTGCTTTACTGGGGGTTGATGGACAGGGGTATTGGCTCTGCTTTACTGGGGGTTGATGGACAGGGGTATTGGCTCTGCTTTACTGGTGGGGTGATGGACAGAGGTATTGGCTCTGCTATACTGGTGGGGTGATGGACAGGGGTATTGGCTCTGCTTTACTGGGGGTTGATGTACAGGGGTATTGGTTCTGCTTTACTGGGGGTTGATGGACAGGGGTATTGGCTCTGCTTTACTGGGGGTTGATGGACAGGGGTATTGGCTCTGCTTTACTGGGGGTTGATGGACAGGGGTATTGGCTCTGCTTTACTGGGGGAGGGGTTTGATGGACAGGGGTATTGGCTCAGCTTTACTGGGGGGTGATGGACAGGGGTATTGGCTCTGCTTTACTGGTGGGGTGATGGACAGGGGTATTGGCTCTGTTTTACTGGTGGGGTGATGGACAGGGGTATTGGCTCTGCTTTACTGGGGATTGATGGACAGGGGTATTGGGCTCTGCTTTACTGGGGGTTGATGGACAGGGGTATTGGCTCTGCTTTACTGGGGGTTGATGGACAGGGGTATTGGCTCTGTTTTACTGGTGGGGTGATGGACAGGGGTATTGGCTCTGCTTTACTGAGGGGGAGGGGTTTGACGGACAGGGGTATTGGCTCTGCTTTACTGGGGGTTGATGGACTGGGGTATTGGCTCTGCTTTACTGGGGATTGATGTAGAGGGGTATTGGCTCTGCTTTACTGGGGGATGATGGACAGGGGTATTGGCTCTGCTTTACTGGGGGTTGATGGACATGGGTATTGGCTCTGCTTTACTGGTGGGGTGATGGACAGGGGTATTGGCTCTGCTTTACTGGTGGGGTGATGGACAGGGGTATTGGCTCTGCTTTACTGGGGATTGATGTACAGGGGTATTGGCTCTGCTTTACTGGGGGTTGATGGACAGGGGTATTGGCTCTGCTTTACTGGGGGTTGATGGACAGGGGTATTGGCTCTGCTTTACTGGTGGGGTGATGGACAGGGGTATTGGCTCTGCTATACTGGTGGGGTGATGGACAGGGGTATTGGCTCTGCTTTACTGGGGGTTGATGTACAGGGATATTGGTTCTGCTTTACTGGGGGTTGATGGACAGGGGTATTGGCTCTGCTTTACTGGGGGTTGATGGACAGGGGTATTGGCTCTGCTTTACTGGGGGTTGATGGACAGGGGTATTGGCTCTGCTTTACTGGGGGGGAGGGGTTTGATGGACAGGGGTATTGGCTCAGCTTTACTGGTGGGGTGATGGACAGGGGTATTGGCTCTGCTTTACTGGTGGGGTGACGGACAGGGGTATTGGCTCTGTTTTACTGGTGGGGTGATGGACAGGGGTATTGGCTCTGCTTTACTGGGGATTGATGGACAGGGGTATTGGGCTCTGCTTTACTGGGGGTTGATGGACAGGGGTATTGGCTCTGCTTGACTGGGGGGGAGGGGTTTGACGGACAGGGGTATTGGCTCAGCTTTACTGGTGGGGTGATGGACAGGGGTATTGGCTCTGCTTTACTGGTGGGGTGATGGACAGGGGTATTGGCTCTGTTTTACTGGTGGGGTGATGGACAGGGGTATTGGCTCTGCTTTACTGGGGGATGATGGACAGGGGTATTGGCTCTGCTTTACTGGGGGTTGATGGACAGGGGTATTGGCTCTGCTTTACTGGTGGGGTGATGGACAGGGGTATTGGCTCTGCTTTACTGGGGATTGATGGACAGGGGTATTGGCTCTGCTTTACTGGGGGTTGATGGACAGGGGTATTGGCTCTGCTTTACTGGGGGTTGATGGACAGGGGTATTGGCTCTGCTTTACTGGAGGGGTGATGGACAGGGTATTGGCTCTGCTATACTGGTGGGGTGATGGACAGGGGTATTGGCTCTGCTTTACTGGGGGTTGATGTACAGGGGTATTGGTTCTGCTTTACTGGGGGTTGATGGACAGGGGTATTGGCTCTGCTTTACTGGGGGTTGATGGACAGGGGTATTGGCTCTGCTTTACTGGGGGAGGGGTTTGACGGACAGGGGTATTGGCTCAGCTTTACTGGTGGGGTGATGGACAGGGGTATTGGCTCTGCTTTACTGGTGGGGTGATGGACAGGGGTATTGGCTCTGTTTTACTGGTGGGGTGATGGACATGGGTATTGGCTCTGCTTTACTGGGGATTGATGGACAGGGGTATTGGGCTCTGCTTTACTGGGGATTGATGGACAGGGGTATTGGCTCTGCTTTACTGGGGGTTGATGGACAGGGGTATTGGCTCTGTTTTACTGGTGGGGTGATGGACAGGGGTATTGGCTCTGCTTTACTGTGGGGTGATGGACAGGGGTATTGGCTCTGCTTTACTGGTGGGGTGATGGACAGGGGTATTGACTCTGCTTTACTGGGGGTGGGGTGGGTTGATGGACAGGGGCATTGGCTCTGCTTTACTGGGGGGAGGGGTTTGACGGACAGGGGTATTGGCTCTGCTTTACTGGGGGGAGGGGTTTGACGGACAGGGGTATTGGCTCTGCTTTACTGGGGGTTGATGTAGAGGGGTATTGGCTCTGCTTTACTGGTGGGGTGATGGACAGGGGTATTGGCTCTGCTTTACTGGGGGTTGATGGACAGGGGTATTGGCTCTGCTCTACTGGTGGGGTGATGGACAGGGATATTGGCTCTGCTTTACTGGTGGGGTGATGGACAGGGGTATTGACTCTGCTTTACTGGGGGTGATGGACAGGGGTATTGGCTCTGATTTACTGGGGGTTGATGGACAGGGGTATTGGCTCTGCTTTACTGGTGGGTGATGGACAGTGGTATTGGCTCTGCTTTACTGGGGATTGATGGACAGGGGTATTGGCTCTGCTTTACTGGTGGGGTGATGGACAGGGGTATTGGCTCTGCTTTACTGGGGATTGATGTACAGGGGTATTGGCTCTGCTTTAATGGTGGGGTGATGGACAGGGGGATTGGCTCTGCTTTACTAGGGGTTGATGGACAGGGGTATTGGCTCTGCTTTACTGGGGGTTGATGGACAGGGGTATTGGCTCTGCTTTACTGGGGATTGATGGACAGGGGTATTGGCTATGCTTTACTGGGGGTTGATGGACAGGGGTATTGGCTCTGCTATACTGGGGGTTGATGGACAGGGGTATTGGCTCTGCTTTACTGGTGGGTTGATGGACAGGGGTATTGGCTCTGCTTTACTGGTGGGGTGATGGACAGGGGTATTGGCTCTGCTTTACTGGTGGGGTGATGGACAGGGGTATTGGCTCTGCTTTACTGGGGATTGATGTACAGGGGTATTGGCTCTGCTTTACTGAGGGTTGATGGGCAGGGATATTGGCTCTGCGTTGCTAGGGGTTGATGCACAGGGGTATTGGCTCTGCTTTACTGGGGGTTGATGGGCAGGGGTATTGGCTCTGCTTTACTGGTGGGGTGATGGACAGGGGTATTGGCTCTGCTTTACTGGTGGTTGATGGACAGGGGTATTGGCTCTGCTTTACTGGGGATTGATGTACAGGGGTATTGGCTCTGCTTTACTGGTGGGGTGATGGACATGGGTATTGGCTCTGCTTTACTGGGGGTTGATGGACAGGGGTATTGGCTCTGCTTTACTGGTGGGTTGATGGACAGGGGTATTGGCTCTGCTTTACTGGGGGTTGATGTACAGGGGTATTGGCTCTGCTTTACTGGGGGTTGATGGACAGGGGTATTGGCTCTGCTTTACTGGGGTTTGATGGGCAGGGGTATTGGCTCTGCTTTACTGGTGGGCTGATGGACAGGGGTATTGGCTCTGCTTTACTGGTGGGTGATGGACAGGGGTATTGGCTCTGCTTTACTGATGGGGTGATGGACAGGGGTATTGGCTCTGCTTTACTGGTGGGGTGATGGACATCGGTATTGGCTCTGCTTTACTGTTGGGTGATGGACAGGGGTATTGGCTCTGCTTTACTGGGAGTTGATGTACAGGGGTATTGGCTCTGCTTTACTGGGGGTTGATGGACAGGGGTATTGGCTCTGCTTTACTGTTGGGATGATGGACAGGGGTATTGGCTCTGCTTTACTGGGGATTGATGTAGAGGGGTATTGGCTCTGCTTTACTGGGGATTGATGTACAGGGGTATTGGCTCTGCTTTACTGGGGGTTGATGGACAGGGGTATTGGCTCTGCTTTACTGGGGGTTGATGGACAGGGGTATTGGCTCTGCTTTACTGGTGGGGTGATGGACAGGGGTATTGGCTCTGCTTTACTGGGAGTGGGGTGGGTTGATGGACAGGGGTATTGGCTCTGCTTTACTGGGGGTTGATGGACAGGGGTATTGGCTCTGCTTTACTGGGGGTGGGGTGGGTTGATGGACAGGGGTGTTGGCTCTGCTTTACTGGGGGTTGATGGACAGGGGTATTGGCTCTGCTTTACGGGGGGAGGGGTTTGACGGACAGCGGTATTGGCTCTGCTTTACTGGGGGTTGATGGACAGGAGTATTGGCTCTGCTTTACTGGGGATTGATGGACAGGGGTATTGGCTCTGCTTTACTGGGGAGGAGGGGTTTGACGGACGGGGTATTGACTCTGCTTTACTGGGGGTTGATGGACAGGGGTATTGGCTCTGCTTTACTGGGGGTTGATGGACAGGGGTATTGGCTCTGCTTTACTGGTGGGGTGATGGACAGGGGTATTGGCTCTGCTTTACTGGGGGTTGATGGACAGGGGTATTGGCTCTGCTTTACTGGGGGTTGATGGACAGGGGTATTGGCTCTGCTTTACTGGTGGGGTGATGGACAGGGGTATTGGCTCTGCTTTACTGGGGGGAGGGTTTGACGGACAGGGGTATTGGCTCTGCTTTACTGGGATTGATGGACAGGGGTATTGGCTCTGCTTCAACGGTGCGGTGATGGACATGGGTATTGGCTCTGCTTTACTGGGGATTGATGTACAGGGGTATGGGCTCTGCTTTACTGGGGATTGATGTACAGGGGTATTGGCTCTGCTTTACTGGGGGTTGATGGACAGGGGTATTGGCTCTGCTTTACTGGGGGTTGATGGACACGGGTATTGGCTCTGCTTTACTGGTGGGGTGATGGACAGGGGTATTGGCTCTGCTTTACTGGTGGGGTGATGGACAGGGGTATTGGCTCTGCTTTACTGGTGGGGTGATGGACAGGGGTATTGGCTCTGCTTTACTGGTGGGGTGATGGACAGGGGCATTGGCTCTGCTTTACTGGGGATTGATGTACAGGGGTATTGGCTCTGCTTTACTGGGGGTTGATGGACAGGGGTATTGGCTCTGCTTTACTGGGGGTTGATGGACAGGGGTATTGGCTCTGCTTTACTGCGGGTTGATGGACAGGGGTATTGACTCTGCTTTACTGGGGACTGATGGACAGGGGTATTGGCGCTGCTTTGCTAGGGGTTGATGGACAGGGGTATTGGCTCTACTTTACTGGGGGTTGATGGGCAGGGGTATTGGCTCTGCTTTACTGGTGGGGTGATGGACAGGGGTATTGGCTCTGCTTTACTGGGGATTGATGTAGAGGGGTATTGGCTCTGCTTTACTGGGGATTGATGTACAGGGGTATTGGCTCTGCTTTACTGGGGGTTGATGGACAGGGGTATTGGCTCTGCTTTACTGGGGGTTGATGGACAGGGGTTTTGGCTCTGCTTTACTGGTGGGGTGATGGACAGGGGTATTGGCTCTGCTTTACTGATGGGGTGATGGACAGGGGTATTTGCTCTGCTTTACTGGTGGGGTGATGGACAGGGGTATTGGCTCTGCTGTACTGGTGGGGTGTTGGACAGGGGTATTGGCTCTGCTTTACTGGTGGGGTGATGGACAGGGGTATTGGCTCTGCTTTACTGGGGATTGATGTACAGGGGTATTGGCTCTGCTTTACTGGGGGTTGATGGACAGGGGGATTGGCTCTGCTTTACTGGGGGTTGATGGACAGGGGTATTGGCTCTGCTTTACTGGGGGTTGATGGACAGGGGTATTGGCTCTGCTTTACTGGGGGTGGGGTGGGTTGACGGACAGGGGTATTGGCTCTGCTTCACTGCATGGTTGATGGACAGGGTTATTGGCTCTGCTTTACTGGGGGGTGATGGACAGGGTTATTGGCTCTGCTTTACTGGGGGTTGATGGACAGGGGTATTGGCTCTGCTTTACTGGTGGGGTGATGGACAGGGGTATTGGCTCAGCTTTACTGGGGGTTGATGGACAGGGGTATTGGCTTTGATTTACTGGGGGTTGATGGACAGGGGTATTGGCTCTGCTTTACTGGGGGTTGATGGACAGGGGTATTGGCTCTGCTTTACTGGGGGTTGATGGACAGGGGTATTGGCTCTGCTTTACTGGGGGCGGGGGGGGGGTGATGGACAGGGGTATTGGCTCTGCTTTACTGGGGGCGGGGGGTGATGGACAGGGGTATTGGCTCTGCTTTACTGGGGGCGTGGGGTGATGGACAGGGGTATTGGCTCTGCTTTACTGGGGCGGGGGGTGATGGACAGGGGTATTGGCTCTGCTTTACTGGGGGCGGGGGTGATGGACAGGGGTATTGGCTCTGCTTTACTGGGGGCGGGGGTGATGGACAGGGGTATTGGCTCTGCTTTACTGGTGGAGTGATGGACAGGGGTATTGGCTCTGCTTTACTGGGGGTGGGGTGGGTTGATGGACAGGGGTATTGGCTCTGCTTTACTGGGGGTTGATGGACAGGGGTATTGGCTCTGCTTTAATGGGGGCGGGGGGTGATGGACAGGGGTATTGGCTCTGTTTACTGGGGCGGGGGTGATGGACAGGGGTATTGGCTCTGCTTTACTGGGGCGGGGGTGATCTACAGGGGTATTGGCTCTGCTTTACTGGGGGCGGGCGGGTGATGGACAGGGGTTTTGGCTCTGCTTTACTGGGGGTGGGGGGTGATGGACAGGGGTATTGGCTCTGCTTTACTGGGGGTGGGGTGGGTTGATGGACAGGGGTATTGGCTCTGCTTTACTGGGGGTTGATGGACAGGGGTATTGGCTCTGCTTTACTGGGGGTTGATGGACAGGGGTATTGGTTCTGCTTTACTGGAGGTTGATGTACAGGGGTATTGGCTCTGCTTTACTGGGGGTTGATGGACAGGGGTATTGGCTCTGCTTTACTGGGGGTTGATGGACAGGGGTATTGGCTGTGCTTTACTGGTGGGGTGATGGACAGGGGTATTGGCTCTGCTTTACTGGTGGGGTGATGGACAGGGGTATTGGCTCTGCTTTACTGGTGGGATGATGGACAGGGGTATTGGCTCTGCTTTACTGGGGGTATTGGCTCTGCTTTACTGGTGGGGTGATGGACAGGGGTATTGGCTCTGCTTTACTGGGGGTTGATGGACAGGGGTATTGGCTCTGCTTTACGGGGGAAGGGTTTGACGGACAGGGGTATTGGCTCTGCTTTACTGGGGGTTGATGGACAGGTGTATTGACTCTGCTTTACTGGGGTTTGATGGACAGGGGTATTGGCTCTGCTTTACTGGGGAGGAGGGGGTTGATGGACAGGGGTATTGGCTCTGCTTTACTGGGGGTTGATGGACAGGGGTATTGGCTCTGCTTTACTGGGGGGTGATGGACAGGGGTATTGGCTCTGCTTTACTGGGTGTTGATGGACAGGGGTATTGGCTCTGCTTTACTGGTGGGGTGATGGACAGGGGTATTGGCTCTGCTTTACTGGGAGTGGGGTGGGTTGATGGACAGGGGTATTGGCTCTGCTTTACTGGGGGTTGATGGACAGGGGTATTGGCTCTGCTTTACTGGGGGTGGGGTGGGTTGATGGACAGGGGTGTTGGCTCTGCTTTACTGGGGGTTGATGGACAGGGGTATTGGCTCTGCTTTACGGGGGAGGGGTTTGACGGACAGCGGTATTGGCTCTGCTTTACTGGGGGTTGATGGACAGGAGTATTGGCTCTGCTTTACTGGGGATTGATGGACAGGGGTATTGGCTCTGCTTTACTGGGGAGGAGGGGTTTGACGGACGGGGTATTGACTCTGCTTTACTGGGGGTTGATGGACAGGGGTATTGGCTCTGCTTTACTGGGGGTTGATGGACAGGGGTATTGGCTCTGCTTTACTGGTGGGGTGATGGACAGGGGTATTGGCTCTGCTTTACTGGGGGTTGATGGACAGGGGTATTGGCTCTGCTTTACTGGGGGTTGATGGACAGGGGTATTGGCTCTGCTTTACTGGTGGGGTGATGGACAGGGGTATTGGCTCTGCTTTACTGGGGGGGAGGGGTTTGACGGACAGGGGTATTGGCTCTGCTTTACTGGGATTGATGGACAGGGGTATTGGCTCTGCTTCAACGGTGCGGTGATGGACATGGGTATTGGCTCTGCTTTACTGGGGATTGATGTACAGGGGTATGGGCTCTGCTTTACTGGGGATTGATGTACAGGGGTATTGGCTCTGCTTTACTGGGGGTTGATGGACAGGGGTATTGGCTCTGCTTTACTGGGGGTTGATGGACACGGGTATTGGCTCTGCTTTACTGGTGGGGTGATGGACAGGGGTATTGGCTCTGCTTTACTGGTGGGGTGATGGACAGGGGTATTGGCTCTGCTTTACTGGTGGGGTGATGGACAGGGGTATTGGCTCTGCTTTACTGGTGGGGTGATGGACAGGGGCATTGGCTCTGCTTTACTGGGGATTGATGTACAGGGGTATTGGCTCTGCTTTACTGGGGGTTGATGGACAGGGGTATTGGCTCTGCTTTACTGGGGGTTGATGGACAGGGGTATTGGCTCTGCTTTACTGCGGGTTGATGGACAGGGGTATTGACTCTGCTTTACTGGGGACTGATGGACAGGGGTATTGGCGCTGCTTTGCTAGGGGTTGATGGACAGGGGTATTGGCTCTACTTTACTGGGGGTTGATGGGCAGGGGTATTGGCTCTGCTTTACTGGTGGGGTGATGGACAGGGGTATTGGCTCTGCTTTACTGGGGATTGATGTAGAGGGTATTGGCTCTGCTTTACTGGGGATTGATGTACAGGGGTATTGGCTCTGCTTTACTGGGGGTTGATGGACAGGGGTATTGGCTCTGCTTTACTGGGGGTTGATGGACAGGGGTATTGGCTCTGCTTTACTGGTGGGGTGATGGACAGGGGTATTGGCTCTGCTTTACTGATGGGGTGATGGACAGGGGTATTTGCTCTGCTTTACTGGTGGGGTGATGGACAGGGGTATTGGCTCTGCTGTACTGGTGGGGTGTTGGACAGGGGTATTGGCTCTGCTTTACTGGTGGGGTGATGGACAGGGGTATTGGCTCTGCTTTACTGGGGATTGATGTACAGGGGTATTGGCTCTGCTTTACTGGGGGTTGATGGACAGGGGATTGGCTCTGCTTTACTGGGGGTTGATGGACAGGGGTATTGGCTCTGCTTTACTGGGGGTTGATGGACAGGGGTATTGGCTCTGCTTTACTGGGGGTGGGGTGGGTTGACGGACAGGGGTATTGGCTCTGCTTCACTGCATGGTTGATGGACAGGGTTATTGGCTCTGCTTTACTGGGGGGTGATGGACAGGGTTATTGGCTCTGCTTTACTGGGGGTTGATGGACAGGGGTATTGGCTCTGCTTTACTGGTGGGGTGATGGACAGGGGTATTGGCTCTGCTTTACTGGGGGTTGATGGACAGGGGTATTGGCTTTGATTTACTGGGGGTTGATGGACAGGGGTATTGGCTCTGCTTTACTGGGGGTTGATGGACAGGGGTATTGGCTCTGCTTTACTGGGGGTTGATGGACAGGGGTATTGGCTCTGCTTTACTGGGGGCGGGGGGTGATGGACACGGGTATTGGCTCTGCTTTACTGGGGGCGGGGGGTGATGGACAGGGGTATTGGCTCTGCTTTACTGGGGCGTGGGGTGATGGACAGGGGTATTGGCTCTGCTTTACTGGGGCGGAGGGTGATGGACAGGGGTATTGGCTCTGCTTTACTGGGGGCGGGGGGGTGATGGACAGGGGTATTGGCTCTGCTTTACTGGGGGCGGGGGGTGATGGACAGGGGTATTGGCTCTGCTTTACTGGTGGAGTGATGGACAGGGGTATTGGCTCTGCTTTACTGGGGGTGGGGTGGGTTGATGGACAGGGGTATTGGCTCTGCTTTACTGGGGGTTGATGGACAGGGGTATTGGCTCTGCTTTAATGGGGGCGGGGGGTGATGGACAGGGGTATTGGCTCTGCTTTACTGGGGCGGGGGTGATGGACAGGGGTATTGGCTCTGCTTTACTGGGGCGGGGGTGATCTACAGGGGTATTGGCTCTGCTTTACTGGGGGCGGGCGGGTGATGGACAGGGGTTTTGGCTCTGCTTTACTGGGGGCGGGGGGTGATGGACAGGGGTATTGGCTCTGCTTTACTGGGGGTGGGGTGGGTTGATGGACAGGGGTATTGGCTCTGCTTTACTGGGGGTTGATGGACAGGGGTATTGGCTCTGCTTTACTGGGGGTTGATGGACAGGGGTATTGGTTCTGCTTTACTGGAGGTTGATGTACAGGGGTATTGGCTCTGCTTTACTGGGGGTTGATGGACAGGGGTATTGGCTCTGCTTTACTGGGGGTTGATGGACAGGGGTATTGGCTGTGCTTTACTGGTGGGGTGATGGACAGGGGTATTGGCTCTGCTTTACTGGTGGGGTGATGGACAGGGGTATTGGCTCTGCTTTACTGGTGGGGTGATGGACAGGGGTATTGGCTCTGCTTTACTGGGGGTATTGGCTCTGCTTTACTGGTGGGGTGATGGACAGGGGTATTGGCTCTGCTTTACTGGGGGTTGATGGACAGGGGTATTGGCTCTGCTTTACGGGGGAAGGGTTTGACGGACAGGGGTATTGGCTCTGCTTTACTGGGGGTTGATGGACAGGAGTATTGACTCTGCTTTACTGGGGATTGATGGACAGGGGTATTGGCTCTGCTTTACTGGGGAGGAGGGGTTGATGGACAGGGGTATTGGCTCTGCTTTACTGGGGGTTGATGGACAGGGGTATTGGCTCTGCTTTACTGGGGGTGATGGACAGGGGTATTGGCTCTGCTTTACTGGGTGTTGATGGACAGGGGTATTGGCTCTGCTTTACTGGGGGTTGATGGACAGGGGTATTGGCTCTGCTTTACTGGGGGTTGATGGACAGGGGTATTGGCTCTGCTTTACTAGTGGGGTGATGGACAGGGGTATTGGCTCTGCTTTACTGGTGGGGTGATGGACAGGGGTATTGACTCTGCTTTACTGGTGGGGTGATGGACAGGGGTATTGGCTCTGCTTTACTGGGGGTATTGGCTCTGCTTTACTGGTGGGGTGATGGACAGGGGTATTGGCTCTGCTTTACTGGGGGTTGATGGACAGGGGTATTGGCTCTGCTTTACGGGGGGAGGGGTTTGACAGACAGGGGTATTGGCTCTGCTTTACTGGGGGTTGATGGACAGGAGTATTGACTCTGCTTTACTGGGGATTGATGGACAGGGTTATTGGCTCTGCTTTACTGGGGAGGAGGGGGTTGATGGACAGGGGTATTGGCTCTGCTTTACTGGGTGTTGATGGACAGGGGTATTGGCTCTGCTTTACTGGGGGGTGATGGACAGGGGTATTGGCTCTGCTTTACTGGGGGTTGATGGACAGGGGTATTGGCTCTGCTTTACTGGGGGTTGATGGACAGGGGTATTGGTCGCCGCTGTGGTGGGATCAGAGACAGGGATATTGGCCTTTTCTGCTGTGGGGTGATTAACTTCTATCTTTCACTAGTGTAGGAAGCTGGCTCTGTATATACAATACCAAAGTGAGGTATAGTGTGCACAGGGTCCAGTGGAACCCCAAAGGTAGGCAGAGGTAAAGTTAGATAGAACCTTACTCTCTATTTGTGGTAATCTGGTCGAGCAGTAAGGCTTTATCAGAGGACAGTGTTAAGCATTTGTTGTACACACTCAGTCAGCAAATGATTTCACACACTCAAAGACTGAACTTCAGACCAATTGTTTTTGTATAAAAATATTCTTTTAGTTATTTTATTTTTCTAGAACCAAGCAAGCCTGGCACAGGTAAGTAATAAATACTTTACAGTAGTAATGCAGTTTGGATTGTAATTGTAAATACACTTTGTTTGAATTACTGTACTGTTACTGAAAAAATGCAATGCTTTGGAAATACTGTACATATACTTTGAATGGGCTTTGTAGTAAAATGACCAGTACATTGCTTTCAGATTACTTTTCTTACACAGGGTAGTATACCTGGATACTACTCTGGGACATTTACTTAAACAGGTAAGTAAAATCGTTTTTGTTAGTTCGTACAATTTTAAAAGGATTTCTTAGGTTTTCCAACTCCACACTTAAAAACTTTTCATAGAAAAACAGTCAATGTTATCCTATGGAGGAAAATAGTGTTATCGGTTAACAGGTAAGTACTTTGTTGTGGGAGTTGGTATTCTGGGGTTAGACTCAGGGGTCAAGGATGCACTCTTGTTACACCCTCAGCGGCACTAGGGCAGCCGGGTGCAGAGTGCTGAGGCCCAATGTTATCCAAAGGGTGATAGGGCGCCTCCGGTTGGTGGCTGCTGACGAGCAGGCCACTGCGTTGTGGGAGCAAAGCTCCTGGACTTAAGCTCAGGGCAAATGGGGGTTTAGGCCAGCACAAAAGATGCACCCTCAGTGGCACTGGGGCAGCCGGGTGCAGAGTGCTGTTTTGGCGTCGGGCGCCCTGGAGCTTTCAATGGGATTTCTCCGGTTTGCAAAAGCACTGCAGGCTCGGGGACGAAGGTCTTCTGGGTGCGACCACCACTTGGAGAGGTAAGTTGGGATGCTGGGAGTTGGTTAGGCACCGTCGGTTGGACCACCCAAGGCCGTGGGGCGTCGGGTGCAGGGGTGCCTTTTAGGGTCGGATCTTCTTACCAGCTCCTGGTCGCGGTTGGGGGGACCTTCCGGATTTAGGCTGCAGGCGTCGGCTGGAGGCTTGAGGCAGGTCAGGGGTCACCGGATCTCAGGTCAGGATCACCGGGGAGACCACCTCTTGGTGTTGGGCCACTTGAACTCGGGCCGTGGGCGTCGGGTGCAGTGCTTAATTTGTAAAAAAATATGTGCCAGGGCTCTCGTCAGGAGGCCGCTGTAGCTTGCGCGACACATTGCCCTGCCGTGCTGCCAATGATAATAACAACACAACTACTAACCATCACACTCCTTCAAGTGTGACAATTCGGACTATTCCAGGCTCCCAAGGCTATCAGAATGGCTTGGGGGGGCATGTATTAGTCATTCTTAGGGTATTTTGAATTAATAATTGACTGCTGTTGTGGTCATCTCTAAATTAGCCAGACAGCGCCAGCTTGTGGCAGACTGTCACAAGCACCAGTGTTGACAATTAAGTGCCGGTGCTGAGCACCGGAAACCACCAGCACGAATTAAGCACTAGGTGCAGAGTGGTGCAGACTCGAGGATCCTTGCGGAGCTGGAGTTTGTGGGCGAACAAATCCGGTATTCACTGAGACAAAGTATTTGGGATTGAAGGCAGGCAGGTCCTCCGGGTTTCTTGAGGTTGCTGGCTGCAGGACACACCAGGATTTCTCTGGAGCAGGTTCGAGGTGGGGACAGGCCGGTAGGGCTGGGGCCAAGTTAGTGGGCGTCCTCCTCTTGTTAGCTTCGGCACGGCTGTTCGGTCATACTTCTTCTTTTTTTCTTCTGGTTTCTTGTCTGAGGAAGCAAGGTTCAGGGATGATCCTAAATACTAGATTTAGGGGCGTTACAGGTAGGTAAAAGGTTGAGACCAATTGGCCCCTTCCCTGGGGTGGGTACACCCCCTAATATGCCATCCTCTCGTGGGAGGAGGCATATGCCTTTCCCTGGTTGGCTGTTTCCCCCCATCTGCAAGATGGCGGGGACTGGAAGTTGTGCTTCACCTCACCTCCCCCACCTGAGGGGTGGAGTTGGCAGAGGTGGGCACACCTCTCTTCCTCACTTGTTTTTCCCGCCAGTTCTCCCGCCCAAAGTGGGGGTCAGAACCAGTGGGGACCAGTTGCTGAAAGCAGCAATGGGCCTAGGGAAGCTCACAAAGGCGGCAAGCCTTTGAAGCTTCCCCTTCGTGGACCCTGCCCATCCTTAGCTTAGCACCTCGTCCCAGGATGTGCATTGTTTCAGGCTCCCGAAAGCAGCAGGCTCTCGACCCAGGGGTCCAGAAACATGTCTGGTGGTGGCAGCTGAAAGCAGCCACTCAGCCTGGACACTAGTGGTAGGTCGTTTTTCAGGGGGCATCTCTAAGATGCCCTCTGTGTGCATTTTTCATTAAATCCCACACTGGCATCAGTGTGGGTTTAATGCGCTGAGAAGTTTGATACCAAACTTCTTAGTTTTCAGTGTATTCATTATGGTGCTGTGGAGTTCGTAATGACAAACTCCCAGCACCATATGCTCTTAATGACAGCACTGCACTTACAATGTCTAAGAATGGACTTAGACACTGTAGGGGTGAAGGAAGTGGCCCAACTAGGGTCACCCGGGTCACTCTCGACCTCCTCTTGCCTTCCAAAAATGAAGAGTCGATGACGCAGTAGAGAATGCAAGCAAACTAGTTTATTCACAAGATACACTGCAGTGGAGTCCAGTCTGACCAGCCTCCTATGATGGCTGACGAGGGACTGACTAACAAGCATAAAGTTACATTATGTAGGTTGCGGAGCCCACAAAGACCCGCCTATTATGGAAAAATACTGGTAGCTGTCGTAATACAATGGGGGCACAGAACATTAGTTTCAATTCCGCAGCCTGGTACAAGCTATCTACTATCCAAGGTCGTCTGGCCTATCTTCCCTTCTAGACAGGTGGGAGAAGGCCTCTATGTAACAGAAAAGGCATGCGTTAATGAGCAAGTTTCAGCATTGGAGAAACAAAACTTACCAAGGACCATTTCTCGTACATGAGCAAGTAACAGTTTCGATTGTAATAGAAAATGGCTTCTTCGAGAGCTAAAATGGCAGCACAGATGTCAACCTAACTAAAGCAACATCTGTATTTACTAAGTACGTCTACACACAATATGCAAATATAATGTATTAGCCATATAAATGCTAACATACTATTGGGTAAAATACGAGTAAGATGACAATGTTACGTTTCAACTCTATCAGACCCTCCTTTTAGCATTTTATGCTAATACGGATAACCTTTATTCTTGCTATCAGGTAAGAGTCTTTACAATTCTAACAGAGGAAAGGAAAATATGGCTATACAAACGATAGTATATCAGGTACGAATATGAATATAGATATAGCCAACGTAAAGGAAAATATAACACTAAACATCAGCAGTATAAGTAGCATCAGGAACAGAACCTGCAAGGAAGTAGTTGAACCAAAACTCCCTCATCCAGCTGCATGATGGTATCAAGCTCTTTTGAAGCATTATCGTTGCATTTGTATCATGAATCGAAATTCTTTTGGGAGTGAGATAAGTAGTACAATATGAGCAACATAAGGGGAGACATTGAATCAAAACACAGCAGCATATTAAAAGGACAATGAAGTATATCACCTTTTCTAAAATCCAACCCCAACCATCGAACAAAGACCAGCTCCAGTTTCCGCTCTCCATCCCTTTAACATTTTCCAAAATGTCTAAAGTATGCTGTGTAATATTCTTTTCCATATTTGTGATACCGACCACACACTGCTCTCCTATTATTGCGCATGCACCACCATTTTTGGCTAAAATAAAATCGACTGCATATCTTGTTTGTTCGGAGTATATGCGCATACTTTCTAACTGAGTGGTGATGTCCTGTAGAGCCGCCACTCTAGAGTTTGATAAAATTTGCAACTTACGCCCAAAATACTCTCTAGCTCGTTCACCCCTGGCCATGGCGGTACCACCAAACGTAATAATAGAGGAAAGGATGTATCCAAAGGTGATACCATTACTATAATTATTAACTTCCAAATTAGTGACTCCCTCACAGAATTCCTTAGTCAATGTTCTTTTTACCCATCTTATATAGGGTCTACTATACCTTATATAGGGTCTACTATACCCCAAGAGGTAGCACCATTCCCAAAGCCACGTCCTCTGTACCATGGTACATATTAGAATAGGTACCTTTAGATAAAAAATAAAAACCTGGATGTGCATGGAGTGGACCTTGATAATCTAATGGAGCATATCTAGAATTCATTCCCTTCATACTAGGATCATCCTTTTGCCTAAACGCATTACATTTTTGTACACTACTTCTCCAGAACAATTTGGATACAAATAAGCATCAGTACTGTTTATTTCAGGACAACACGCAGGATAAATACCTGCCTCTTGAGTAACAGTCAGATCTTGGTAGTGCCAACCTGTCAGGGTGATATTCCTTTTACCAAGGTACAGATCACTACAATACATTTCGGGCATACATCCAGGGTATCCTGTTCCCCTCGGCTTTCTATAATATAAGCAAGGTCCAGGATATACCAAGCCGAATTCACCTTTTACCTCTACGAATTGGGGAGGACGAACATATGTGTAATTCACTAATGACAATGGGCAGGCGGTCCATAAACTTGTAACAGAATCAGTGGGATAACAAGCTGTGTTATCCCCAAAGAATTTTCGATGTGTGTCTAAGAAAACATTGCTATACAGGGCTCTTTTATTGCGATCTGAGGAAACAACTTGATATAGGGCACACGATGAGGCTTCAGAGCACTCCAATATCCAAAACAACCCCCTCCCACCAAGAGGAACAACAATGTAACTGCAACCCAAAATATTTTCTTCTTGAGTAACCATTCAAAACCAACCTGCCCCGGACGCGGGGCAACAAGAAACTGTTCATTTTCTACAAGAGGGCGACCAAACAGATACATGTTTACCACAATTTTACAAATCAAATCACCAGAGAAAGAGACGTCATATGATGGAGCCAATGATGGAAAGGACACAAAAACAAAAAGGGAAAAAACACCAAAAAAAGGAATTAAAGAATCAGGGTCCGTTCCAAGCCTCCCTGGCAGGCTTCTATTGTTCACTCCTCGGTGGTGCTATTGAGCACTTTCGCGTTGGTGCCACACTGTTGTAGCCCATCTGCAAATGTTCAATATTCGCAGGATAGGGCACTCTCCCTCCTTGGGAAATACCCTCAGCTTATCCTGTCCTGCGTCTCAGGCAGTGAACCAAATCTTCCAATCCCTTGTCTAATGGGAAAATGCAGAAACAAAGGGTATTGGTACTAATCTTATCCAATAAAGTCCATCCCTGTCTACACACACTTCTCTTTCGGTGCACTACCCTTCCGTCGAGGACGCAAATTGTACCGTTCTACTCCAGGCACTGTCTCATCTCGGAGAAGAATCTGAAATTCAGGGGGTGCCGAAGACTGAGACTCAGGTTCCTGTGGATCAGATGAAGTGGAAACCTGAGCATTCCTAATTTCTGGGGGAACTGCCGCATTCAAAATGGCATAATTTTCTTCCTCTGTCTGCGTCCAAACTAGTTGGGCATCGGAGAACGGAAGGAATCTTGGGACTTTCTCGGTCTCATGGTCTCCAATGCCATCACACACCCAGGCGTCGTAAGGAAGGCGTAGCGGCACCCGTCTGCAGTGGGAAACGTGAATCCAATGCTTCCGACCTTCCACTCTTACCGCTGTTCTCGTTGTGATGAGGACCAGATAGGGTCCCTTCCATCTAGGCTCCAAACTGTCTCGTCTCTGGAAGCTCTTTACCAATACATAATTGCCAGGCTGAATGGTGTGCCCAGGCCCCTCAGGTGCTGAAGGTAATACCTCGTTGTCGGGAGGTTCCCGGGGAACAGGACTCTGTAACTCCCACTGTAACTGATGTCCTGCTGCTTCAGGTGCAGGACATGGACGGTCCCTTTAAAAATCCTTGGAGAGGACGAGAGGAGGAGACGGGAGGCGTAACGTCAACCTCACGCTTCCTATCGGGGGAAGACGCCGAGGACAAGAAGGAAGTAGTCATGTGTACGAGTGCGCACGCCGAGGAGACAGCGTAAAAAAACGAGGAAGAGAGAAAGACGCCGGGGACGCATAGTGGAGTTCGTCTGGCTGCTGATGACCCCGGAGTTCCGCCGAAGGTCCCGGAAAGCAGAGTTACGCCAGGAGGCCAACGACACCACTCTTCGCCCCGCCACTCTCCAGGAGGAGCGTGGCTGGAGCAGGTACGTCGTTGACTACAGGGGCTCTCCAAGTCACTGGGAGGGAACGGGTAGCTCTTTGGGGTTGACACCGCTCTAGCCTTCTCTTCTGGGTTTCACATGGTGGCTGCGCGGTGGTCCCTCACACTCCCTTCCCTGTAATCAGGTCTCCTGAGAATCGTCCACTGACCCGTGGCTTGTTTTTTGTTTTCTTTCCCTACGACCCTCCCCCGACTCCCTGGAGGACAACGGAACTCCGTGTGAAAACCCCAGGCCATCCCTGAACCGGTGAAGAACAGGAGCCACTCCCACAAACCGGACTCTCATTGTTTTCACAGTTCTAAATAAACCAAACCCATAAGACATCCAAAGTGTCCGACCGCTTACTTTGGGGCAAAGCGTTATTGGAGTGCAAACCCCCCCCTGGGATTCCTGACACTCGTGTACTGTTGGTGAATGGAACGCAAGCTTTTAATAAGTTCATACAAATAATCAACCAATAAAGGATAATCAATTTCAGAAAACTTCTTCGGTCTAGGGACACCCCACACATTTGCTGGACGACCAAAGATCACCTCATAGGGTGATAATCTTGTTCTAGAATGGGCTGTCATTCTGGTGGACAATAGGGCAAGAGGTAAGGCATCTGGCCATTGCAACCCAGTACTTTCCTTAATTTTTGCCAATTTCAGTTTGAGAGTACCGTTGTACTTCTCAACTAAACCTGAGGACTGAGGGTGATTGGCTGCATGGAATGTTTGCTTGATGTGCAAACCATCGCACACCAGTTAGATCACCCTTGCATTGAAGTGACTTCCATTGTCACTCCAAAGCAAACGGGGCAAGCCGTAGCGCGGGACAAACTCCTTAATAAGAGCCTTTGCCGTTGCCATGGCAGTGTTTTCCTTTGTTGGGTAAGCCTCAATCCATTTACTAAATGCACAAATTACCACTAACACATATTTCAAATTATTAACTCGCTGTAGCTCTATGTAGTCCATTTGGAGCACCTCAAAAGGGAAAGAAGGGGGTGCAAAATTACCAGAAGGTGTAGGGGTACCCTTCCCAGGATTGTGTTTTAGACAAATCATACAGTGCTTCACTAGATGAGCAGCAACTTTTTTAATATTGTCATTTTGCCACACAGGTTCTAGTAGTTTACAAATACCTTTGGCACTAATATGAGCTGGACCATGTGCCATAGTAACTACGGGAAGTACATATGTATCTGGTAGCATCCATCTCTGTTTCTCGGATTTATCAGTCCAGCATCCTTCATCATCTAGACGCCCTGTACTCTCCTGCCACGCTGCCAACTCCTCTACTGTTGCCTCACCCTGTATCTCTCTAACACTCTCCAGTGAATTTTCAAACATACCAACATCTGGTACCCATCTAGCAAGACCTGCCACAAATATTTTTGTCGTTCTCGACCTTGCTGTCTCTTTCGCTATCTGATCTGCAAAGGCATTTCCCCTCCCCGCATCATCCGTAATTGCTTTATGAGCGCTACATTTGACTATTGCCAATCGTTTGGGAAGAGTCAAGGCTGTCAGAAGTCTCTCTATCAACGGACCATGTTGAATTTTGGTCCCATGTGAAGTCAAGAATCCTCTCTCTGCCCAGAGGCGTCCAAAATTATGGGCCACCCTGAAGGCATACTGGCTGTCAGTATAAATATTGACAGTCAGTCCTTTACTTAATTCACATGCTTGTAAAAGAGCTATCAGCTCCAAAGCTTGCGCTGATTGATGAGGAACACGTGACGTCTCAACTACAGTGCGCAGCGTGGTAATAGCATACGCTGCTGCAGTGGCGCCATCTGACAATTTAAAACAAGAGCCATCGACATATAGTTCCTCTTGAGGGTCAGATAAGGGAACATCAGTCAAGTCTACCCGTCCCTTTGTCTCCTCCTCTGTCTGAAACAGACAATCATGGACGTCCTTGTCCTCTTCTTCCGAAGGGAGGGGTAGTAACATGGCTGGATTCAGTGAGGCACATCTTTTGACAGTAATATGAGGTGCAAACAACGTTAATTCGTACCCAGTCAGACGAGCACTGGTAAGGTGCTGCGTCTTTGTTTTATTCAAAAGTACATCCACAGCATGCGGTACCATTACTGTGAGATCATGATTGAGAACGAGCCCTGCCGATCGTCGGATAGAGACCGCCGCAGCCGCGGCGGCTCTTGAACAGCTCGGGAGGGCTCTGCCGACAGGGTCAAGCGTAGCAGAAAAATAAGCACACGGCCTCTGCTTACCTCCAAAGGCTTGTGTTAACACAGAGAGTGCACATCCAGCCGCTACGTGTACGTACAACACGAAGGGCTTCTTATAATCAGGCGTGCCGAGCACAGGTGCAGAGCAAAGCGCAACTTTTAATTGTTCAAAAGCATGCTGACATTCATGCGTCCAAGGCAAAGGTTCATGCACATCTTTATTTATCAAGCGAAGCAGAGGCTGTGTTAATAAAGAATAAGCAGGTATCCAGTGTTGACAATACGAGGTGATGCCTATGACAGCACGCACGTCCCTCTGAGTTACAGGGACAGGCATCTTAACAATGGCATCAACTCGCTCAGGTGTTAGCCTCCGACCCTCCTTCGACAGCAGGTGACCTAAATAGGTGACCTGCTGTTGACAATATTGGAATTTGGAAAGGGACACTTTATGTCCTGTGTTCCCCAAATGCTTTAACAATTTGACCGTGGCATCCCGACAACCCTCTTCAGTATCGGAGGCAATCAAGAGGTCATCCACATATTGCAATAATACATTACCTGCAGGAAGAGAGAGAGAGTCCAATTGACTTTTCAAAGCTTGGCTATAAATACTAGGACTTTCAGTATACCCCTGAGGAACCCTACAGAATTGAAAAATAAATATCGGCTGTCTGGATGGACAGGAATGCTAAAAAAAAGCATTTTTCAAATCAATAACAGAAAAGAATTTAGCTGTGGGAGGAATCATTGTTAAAAGGACAGTAATATCAGGGACTACCGGAAACTGAGGAACAACTATTTTGTTTATTTCTCGCAGATCAATCACAAAACGATAGACATCAGGATGTGCATCAGGGGAATCCACAGGTGCCTTTTTAAGAATAGGGAGAATGGGGCTACTGCACACGTTTGCTACTGTCTCCTCTACCACCCCCGATTTGATCAGGTCCTGTATAATCTGCATCAAAGCCTGTTCCCCAGCCTGTGATATTTTGTATTGGGGAATACGAGGAAGCACAACGCTATCTTTAACCTTTATTGAAACTGGTGGTATCTGTAACAACCCCACAACCGTATCCCCTATGACCCACAATGAGTACGGCACATCCTTAAATTCAACAGGAAGCGGTGCATCTCTCGCCAAACACTGCTTTGCACTAACCACATTAGGTCCAAAAGTCAGATAAACACCATCCGGGGAACAATAAATGGTGGCATGTAGCTTCTTCAATATATCCAGTCCTAATAAATTTTCCCCACAATTTTTCGTCAACAAAAATGGGGAGTCCACAGTAAAAGGACCAACTGTAAAAGCAAGAGGTCGGGATATGGGGCACACAACCGGTACGCCTGAAAAACCTACCAAGACATTATTACGGCCAGACAGGGCTGCCCCGGGGACCAGCGAATGAGAAACAGAGCAATTCATTGCACCTGTATCCACCAAAAATTTCTGTGCCAAACCATGCAAATCTGCTGTGACATAAGGACCACGCTGATCTACAGGAATTTGGACTGGTCCCTCACCCTGTCCCTTGCTGTCTTAGCTATAGGACATCCCTGTAACTTCATCCATATCATAATCGTCATGATAGTACTGCCTTCCCCGGGGGTCATCAAAATAATTCTGATCTGAACGACCCCCTGAAGATGTACCAACTTGATCCTCATCCCGACCAACCTGTCCACGGCCCCTTCAACCTGGACACCGCCCTCTGGGTACTGCAAGTTTCTGTAACAATTCCGGACACTCACTTTGCCAATGTCCCTCCTTTTTACAATACGCACACTGATTCAGCCCCAAGGGCGCACCACCTCTTCCCGCACCCATGACCTTTGAGCCGGGCCAGCGCCTCGACCCCTTCCAGACCCCCTTGCAACCTGCTGTAGCAACACCTTCGTCTTCAAATCCTTACTCTTTTTCTCAGCTTTATCCGTTTCCTCATTTTCTCGATGCTCATAATATTGAGCCATACTCAATATCACTGAAGGGGAGGAAGTAGTGCAAGTACTCTCAGAAGCTTGCAGCCGAGCTGCAATTTCAGGAAGTAAATTCATAACAAACCTGTTAACAAACAAACGAACACCACCTTCAACTGACAAATCCTGCCCACTGAAATCGAGAAACACCCCTTCAAAACGAGTAAAAAAATCTGACACACTCTCCTCTTTCTTCTGACGACATGCCGTTAACTTGTCCCAATCCACCCGTCTAGGAGGAATAAGAAAATGCATATAGGTGATAATGCGGCTTGGCAAGGCCAAAATTTCAGCTTTGGGCTTTTCACCAGCCTTTCTCTCCTTATCCCATGGCCTAATCTCATTCCAAGTACCACCCAGCTCCGCCGCATGATCTTGTATATACACTTGCCGCCAAATGTCCACCGGCACCAAAAGCCCAAAAAACATCTCAATATCTGCTAAGGTCATAACTGACGAGGAGGCAGCCTCTGTTAATTCTTTATAGTATGTGGTAGGATTTTTCCTACGGTCCGGTAACTGAATTTTAAGAGCAAGCACCTCACTTCTCTTCCATGGGGTATAGACCCATTGTTCCCGAAAATGAGCATCTACCCGTTGCTGAACCACATCTCCATTCTGGTTACGCTGTTTTGGAATCTCAGGATAAAAAACAGGGTGCACCTCTCTCATCGGAAATTGGGACACTGCAGTTGGAGTACGATTATGCAATCTTTCTCGATAACCGAGCAGCGTCCCAACATTACCAAAAACTTCTGCAGGGGCCATACCAACTGAATATACATGATCTCGAATATCATAAATAACTTGAGAACCTGTGCCTCCAATACACTGTTCCCACAAACCAATCAATGTAGCCGACATATGCTGAAGGGCATGCTGTTGTACAAACGGATCAAAATCTTTCATCACACTCCATATATCTTCCACACTATAAACCGGATTCCGAACCCATTGTGCTGCCTGATTTGCAACCATCTTCTTTTCCTCTTCTCCCACATCAGACCGAATCAATGCCCGCCCCATTCGCTCCCGTGCTGCCGCCCAATCCCCTCCATCTGACCCCCGCACTGGTGTCAACCACTACCCAACACCACGGATGAAATGCCTGGGAAAGACACAAGAGGTACAGACGCAGGTGACAATGTCAGCAATGACTGTGTGGTTGGTGTAAGAAAAGGAGGAGAAACATGAGGGGAAGCAGCAGACACTGCGAGGGTGCCTGCAGTCACCACACTCGCATGTTGCGAAACTGGAGGGGAGACAGATAGTGCTGGAGCCGAAACTGTTGAATCTGCGGAAAGACTTAAAGGGGGCGGTGAGGCAACGGAGGACTGAGGCGATGGAATAACAGGATATATTCTCTGTGGGGCATAGGGAGGTGGGGGACAAGTGTCCAACAGATCCTCCACAAACGGATCCTCATCCTCTCGAACAAAATAAGACTTATTACATTGCAATCGAAACTTCCTATCTGCACACTCAATTCCCTTTTCAGCTTGCTCCTTATCATAAGCTACAGCTTTCTGAACCACTGTTTGCATTGCCTTCTTCCTAGACTCCTTCTCGGCACGTATACGCCTCTGCTTAGCTTCTTTCTGCCATACCTGCAAAGTATCAAACATCGACTGCCTACTTCTTCTAGCAAATAATTTGTCCTGTAAATAATTCAGTTTTTGTTCATCAAAGGTACCTTCCAATGGCCACTGAAGCTCAGTATTGTCCCTCGTATACTTGTGCCACAATGTACGAAACATAATAGGGCCAATACCGTGCTTCACATACATCTCAAAACTCGGAGTGCCTTCCGGAGGCGCAGGCTGCCTTTCCTCCAGCCGATGCTCAGCAGAACAACAGCGGCACCCCAAGCACAACACTTTGCTCCAACAAGGCATCCTAGCATCAGACACATTCACTCTCCACCTAAATCAACACACACACACAACAAGAACACACAAACCAAAGAGCTCTCCAAGTCAGTCCACAGACTGCACCAAGACAAGATAGGCTGTAGCCCCAGGCCTTTTCAATATTAAACCAAATTCAGCAAGTGGCCTGGCAGAACGTTCAAAACGCTCCGTATCACAAGGGTCCGCAGACCCGCCAAGTTAATCAAGATGGCGCCACACTTACCAAAACTCACCCGGTGCACACAGGTCAGACAAGATTATTCTCCACTGCCGACTCTTCGGACCAAACGGTCAGATCCAAGGGTTTTGCCTTTTCAGGACCCCAGCCGAGATGACCACTAGACGAGGAGCCGCCCGATCAGACAGGCGGGGCAGCCGCGAGAACCAAGCTCTATCATATGGGGATCCCCGATCCGCCCATCCGACCAGACACAACCCTGGCCCCCCTCGACCCGATTACGGGTGGGATGGGTCACCTGGTGGAGTCCCTGTTCGGGCGCCAACTGAAGGAAGTGACCCAACTAGGGTCACCCGGGTAACTCTCGACCTCCTCTTGCCTTTCAAAACTGAAGAGTCGATGACGCAGTAGAGAATGCAAGAAAACTAGTTTATTCACAAGATACACTGCAGTGGAGTCCAGTCTGACCAGCCTCCTATGATGGCTGACGAGGGACTGACTCTAACAAGCATAAAGTTACATTATGTAGGTTGCAGAGCCCACAAAGACCCGCCTATTATGGAAAATCACTGGTAGCTGTCGTTATACAATGGGGGCACAGAACATTAGTTTCAATTCCGCAGCCTGGTACAAGCTATCTATAATCCAAGGTCGTCTGGCCTATCCTCTCTTCTAGACAGGTGGGAGAAGGCCCCTATGTAACAGAAAAGGCATGCGTTAATGAGCAAGTTTCAGCATTGGAGAAACGAAACTTACCAAGGACCATTTCTCGTAAATGACAAGTAGCAGTTTCGATTGTAATAGAAAATGGCATCTTCGAGAGCTAAAATGGCGCCACAGATGTCAACCTAACTAACGCAACATCTGTATTTACTAAGTACGTCTACACACAATATGCAAATATAATGTATTAGCCATATAAATGCTAACATACTATTGGGTAAAATACGAGTAAGATGACAATGTTACGTTTCAACTCTATCAGGGGTACAGGGCTCAAGCACCTGTACCCTCACCACTGGTATAGAGCTAGAGGGGTGAATGATCTATGCCAGGGCAGTGGGTTGTAGGCATGGCACACAGGGATGTGTGCCATGTCGACTCTTCACTTTGTTCTGCACCAAGACATGCAGCCTGCAATTGCAGTGTGTGCGTGTAATGGTACAGGGCCTCTAAGGGTGGCACAATAAGTGCTGCAGCCCTTAGGGGTCTTCCCTGGTCACAGTGCCCTGGGTACCTGTGGTACCATTTACCAGGGGCTGACCTGTGGCCAGACATGCAAATTGGGTTTGGTTTCAATGCAGTTTTAGGGAAAGAACATAGGCCCTGGGTACCTGATTAGCAGGAGCCCAGGGCACACTCAGTCAAAGCACATCAGCAGTTCAGCAAAAAGTAGGGGCTACCATGCAGAAAGAGGGCACTTTCTCACAGGCAGCACTTCACATTTGTCTTGACAGTGGCCTCTGCTGTGGTAGGATAATGGAGGGATCTGGACACAGCCGTGCTGGGATGATGGACAGGGATATTGACCTCGCTGTGGTGGAATGATGGATGGAGTGTTGGCCTCTGCTGTGAGCGGGGGATGATAGACAGGGATATTGGCCTCTCTGTGGTGGAATGTTGGCCTCTGTTCTGAGCGAGGGATCATGGAGAGGAATGTTGGTCACTGCTGCACTAGTCTGGTGGACAGGGATGTTGGTCACTGCTGCACTAGTCTGGTGGACAGGGATGTTGGTCACTGCTGCGGTGGGATCATGGAGAGGACTGTTGGTCACTTCTACGGTATGATGATGGAGAGGGATGGTGGTCACTGCTGCACTGGTGTGATGGACAGTGATGTTGGTCACTACTGCGGTGGGATGATGGAGAGGGATGTTGGTCACTGCTACAGTAGGATAATGGTGGGGGATGTTGATCACTGCTGCGGTGGGATGATGGAGAGGGATGTTGCTCACTGTCGCACTGGGATGCTGGAGAGAGCGATGTTGTTCACTCCTGCAGTAGGGTCATGGAGAGGGATGTTTGCCACTGCTGAGGTGGAATCATAGAGAGGGATGTTGGCCACTGCTGCAGTGGGATGATGTAGAGGGCAGTTTGTTACTGCTGCAGTGGCATGATGGAGAGAGATGTTGGCCACTGCTGCAGTGGGATGATGGAGAGGGATGTTGGCCATTGCTGCAGTGGGATGATGGAGAAGGATGTTGGCCATTGCTGCAGTGGGATGATGGAGAGGGATGTTGGCCACTGCTGCAGTGGGATCATGGAGAGGGAAGTTGGCTACTGCTGCGGTGGGATCATGGAGAGGGTTGTTGGTCACTGCTGCAGTGGGATGATGGAGAGGGATGTTGGTCACTGCTACGGTAGGATAATGGAGAGGGATGTTGATCACTGCTGTGGTGGGATGATGGAGAGGGATGTTGCTCACTGTCGCACTGGGATGATGGACAGAGCGATGTTGGTCACTCCTGCAGTAGGGTCATGAAGAGGGATGTTGGCTACTGCTGCAGTGGGATCATGGAGAGGGATGTTGGTTAGTGCTGCAGTGGGATGATGGAGAGGGATGTTGGCCATTGCTGCAGTGGGATGATGGAGAGGGATGTTGTTCACTGCTGCAGTGGGATCATGGAAAGGGTTGTTGGTCACTGCTGCAGTGGGATGAGGAAGAAGGATGGGGTCACTGCTGCAGTGGGGTCATGGAGAGGGATGTTAGTCACTGCTGCAGTGGGATGATGGACAGGGATGTTGGTCACTGCTGCAGTGGGATGATGAAGAAGGATATTGGTCAATGCTATGGTTGGATGATGGAGAGGGATGATGGTCACTGCTGCCGTGGGATAATGAAAAGGGATGTTGGCCAGTGCTGCAGTGGGATTATGGAGAGGGATGTTGGTCACTGCTGTTGAGGCCTCATGGAGAGGGATGTTGGTCACTGCTGCAGTGGGATGATGGAGAGGGGTGTTGGTCACTGCTGCAGTTGGATCATGGAGAGGGATGTTGGCCACTGCTGCAGTGGGATGATGTAGAGAAACCTTGGTCACTGCTGCATTTGGATGATGGAGAGGGATGTATGTCACTGCTGCAGTGGCTTGATGGACAGGGATGTTGGTCGCTGCTGCAGTGGGGTCACGGAGAGGGATGTTTGTCACTGCTGCAGTGGAATTATGGAGAGGGATGTTGGTCACTGTTACGGTAGGATGAAACAGATGGATGTTGATAACTGCTGCAGTGGGTTCTTGGAGAGGTATATTGGTCACTGCTGCAGTGGGATGGTGGACAGGAAGTTGGTCATTGCTGTAGTGGAATCATGGACATGGATACTGGTCACTGCTGCAGTGGGATCATGGAGAGGGATGTTGGTCACTGTTACAGTAGGATGAAACAGATGGATGTTGATAACTGCTGCAGTGGGTTCTTGGAGAGGTATATTGGACACTGCTGCAGTGGGATGGTGGACAGGGATGTTGGTCATTGCTGCAGCGGGATGATGGAGAGGGATGTTGGCCACTGCTGCAGTGGGATCATGGAGAGGGATGTTGGCTACTGCTGCAGTGGGATCATGGAGAGGGTTGTTGGTCACTGCTACAATAGGATGATGGAGAGGGATGTTGTTCACTGCTGCAGTGGGATGATGGAGAGGGATGTTGGTCACTGCTATAGTGGGATCATGGAGAGGGTTGTTGGTCACTGCTGCAGTGGGATGATGGAGAAGGATGGGGTCACTGCTGCAGTGGGATCACGGAGAGGGATGTTGGTCACTGCTGCAGTGGGATGATGGACAGGGATGTTGGTCACTGCTGCAGTGGGATGACGAAGAAGGATATTGGTCACTGCTACGGTTGGATGATGGAGAGGGATGTTGGTCACTGCTGAAGTTGAATCATGGAGAGGGATGTTGGTCACTGCTGCAGTGAGATGGTGGACAGGGATGTCGGTCATTGCTGCAGTGGGATCATGGACAGGGATGTTGGTCACTGCTGCAGTGGGATCATGGAGAGGGATGTTGGTCACTGTTACGGTAGGATGATGGAGAGGAATGTTGATAACTGCTGCAGTGGGTTCATGGAGATGGATGTTGGCCACTGCTGCAGTGGGATGATGTAGAGGGACGTTGGTCACTGCTGCATTGGGATGATGGAGAGGGATGTTGGTCACTGCTGTAGTGGATTGATGGAAAGGGATGTTGGTCACTGCTGCTGTGGGTTCATGGAGAGGGATGTTGGTCACTGCTGCAGTGGGATGGTGGACAGGGATGTTGGTCATTGCTGCAGTAGGATCATGGACAGGGATGTTGGTCACTGCTGCAGTGGGATGATGGACAGGGATATTGGCACCTGCTACGGAACAATGGCCCTTTCAGTCCAGCCCAGGTACTATTACACCTAAACCAGAGTTAAAGTTCTTTCACGAGATCCGTATTATTTGGGAGGACAAACTTCGAAATATTTACGATAGTTTTTGCATTTATTTTTGAAAAACCTTTGCCAACACTGGGAGAGTGACCCAGATTTAAATAAAAAAACTTTACTAAATTGACAGATTCCAAGTTGACCATGCCCAAATGTGTCAAACATCTTTACACCAATTCAAACTGCTCTACTGTACAGGTAATTCCAGTACCGTTTTACACTTAGGGTCTATACTGAAAATCAAGTGCATGTGAGAATGCTTCTCACTGTGATAACAGAGTGTAAAGACGATTGGAAAGTTTAACAATTTAACAACTTGTAGAGTCTGATGAAAGATCCACCCCTTGAGGGATCAGGAGACCTTCCACCAACACCTGGAAAGGTTCAACAAGACATATGATTGTGCTAAAACCCTCACTCACAGCAGCACAAGGCAGCTAAGCATGACCTACAAACCTAGACTTACATATACATAATTTACACACTCAGGTGTAGATGAAAGATACTACGAGGAGATCATATGGTATCGTTCTGGTAGAAATGGACCTCTGGAAATTACCCATTACGCCTTTCCATGGGCATCAAACATTCACCAGCAGCCAGTGCTCCAAGGACTGAACTCTTCAATCTTTTTATGGCCGAGCTATCAGTCCAACTAAACGAAAGTAATTCACATGCCCCCAAGCTAGGAGGCCGTCAGTTATCCAACCTTCTATATGCAGACGACCTGGTGCTTATCAGCCGGACACCCATAGGTCTACAACGCTTGCTGGACATCACATCCCAATACTCTGAGACCAATAGACTAAGCATTAATCAAGAAAAAACAAAAGTTATGTGTGTAAACTTCCGGAAGACAAAAACAAAACACAACTGGTTCCTGGCAAAATCCAAGTTGGAAGTCGTACAAGACTATAAATACTTGGGGGTTATCATCGATAACAAAGGTAACTACAAAGCGCAATGTGAGGCAATAAAAAAAAGGGGACTAATGACGGCAGTGGCATTAAGAAATCTGAAAAACAAGACCGCTGGACCAAGCTTTCTCCCCCTGACCAGGGTGATACAGGCTAAACTAATTCCATCAATCACCTATGGAAGCGAAGCCATGAGAGGGAGAGATGCGGAAACACTGAACGGCACCATAGCAAGAGCCTTGAGAATGATCTACGGGTTGCCAGGATATACATCTCCGGCACAAATGAGGCTCGAATTCAGGATGCAAAGACAAGAGCTGGCCCGCAAAGGAGCTTTCGTTAAAACCTGGTACAAAATCAAAAAAGTGCAGCCTGGAACGCTAAACTCCTACTTGTGGAAGGAACTAGAAGCTTCAGAGACCTGCCCAGCTAGACATTTCTTGGACACTGCACTGGACCAGCTGGGATACGGCAACTTTGGGAATCACCAGGGTCCTGGCAAGCTTTAAAAAAATAGTAAATAACACTGTCAAAAATGAATCTATTATACAAGACAAAGCTGTCTTGTCAGAACGCGCACACGGCTGGCTCACTGTACAGTCCTACAGCAAAGCAACCCCCCAAGCATACCTCCAAACTAACTTCTCTAAAACCACAAAGGAGAAGTTCCTGAGATTCCGGTTAAGCATATTACCATCTGCATACCACTTGCCTCCGTGGTTACGCCCTCCAAAGCCGGCAATTTGTCGTCTCTGCGGGGAAGGAGAGGAGGACATAGTGCACATCATAACCATATGCAGGGAATTAATGCAGGAGCGCCGGTCACTCCTTAGACCATTCTTCAATAAGAAACAAATACGGTCCTGTAGGCAAGCGGTGCTAGCAAGTTTCTCTGGCGAAGATATTCAACTAAGCTGTTGCCTAGTGAAATTCTTAACTGCTGCTGATCTCAGACTAAAAAAGATACAACCGGATTAACTGAGAAGTGGCATTGGAGCTGGGTTGGAACCGGCCCGCTGACCCACTACGCGAAAGTCTCTGACAGCGCCTTTATTACACCAAGTACTAAGCACTCTTGCACACCCAAGCCTTGAAGAAAAACATTACCGGGCTAACCTCGGCCACTTTGTACTGAGCCATAAAAGTCGTTGCTGCACTACGCACTTTAACCTGTATTCAATTGTCTCCCTCATTTTGCTGCTAAGACTCTGATCAGGGAGGTTATCTTACATTCTGAACTGCTGCTAAATCTCCGCTTATTAAAAAAATGAAGAATTTGGACTGTGGCCCACCGTGGCTGGGGGATTCTCTCTCTTTGCAATTTTTACTGTGTTCTTAAATGTGGCTACTAGCCTTTTAAGCTGAAGTTTTATAAGAGATGGTCGTTTTTGTAAAGGTTTTAACTAACTGTACAATAAATATATTACTTATTTACTTACCAAGGACTGAAGTCAGCCTTGTACTAGATCTGACTAAAGTAATATTCCTTGCCCATATTTAGTGTTCAATGAATTATCCCAAGGGTGTACTCTGCAAAGTCTGTGCAACAGGTTTTTCATCAATGCCCTTTATCCAATGGCATTTCACCCTCCCAACTTCAGCCTGGCTCTTGATACAATCTTCACCAGACATATAAAAGTTGTAAAAAAAGAGCACCCCTCACAGGGACGCCAGTGCCTTCTCTAGTAGAGGTTCTGGGTTGCATTGCTTCCAGAGTACACAAGTCTGATCTACCATAACAATGTCACTCGTCTACCTAGATTATATGACCTTGTCCCTCGTCCTTGTCCAAGTCATGATTTATGAGGTGATCCCACTTCCATGAGACAGGATCCAACTAAAAAACACTGAAAGTGAAAGCCTGCCATCCCAGTAGGTGCCATCATTAGGCTTACATTCCCAATAATTTTGTAGTTTCTTTCTGTCTCTTGCCAAGACGAAGACTGCAGGAAGTAGCAAACGGTATTGAATGAGCTTGAACCTTATTTGTATTTCAAACATTATTTGCCTGTTTCCTCTTTCCTGCTGCGCTTGAAGGGACACAAGGGTTCCTTGTGTTACTCTTTTTTTGGTTAGGAAGTCCTTGCAGGGCCTGGCCTTTTCCATGCTTTGATTGTACATGGACCTGTTTCTCCTTTCTGTGAGGAGAAGTGGGACCCTGTTTCTTTGGCTTGAAAGCAAGTTTTCTGCTAGACTGGAAGCTTTCTTTTAGTCAGCTGATCCCTGTTGGAGGAGAAAAGGGACTTATTATCTCTTTGTCTGCTTAAAGTGTCCTATGCACTTTAGTTCCTCCAAGGGATTAGAGCGAGGAACATCTGCAGCACTTTGTGTCCTGCATATGTGGTGAATGCGGATGCATCCCCACATGCACGAGAAGTGGTGAGAGGATTTGGATGCTTGCTTTAAGGGCTTTGGAATAAGGAGGCAAGCATTTCATTTAAAAAGCGCACTATGTGTGAGCCTTTGGTAAAGATGGAGAAACATGACAATAAGAGGAGACATGCTCCCCTCCTCTTCAGCGTCTTCTTGTAGATCTTCTTCTCCTCTTTCGAAGAGGAGGAGATTTGCATCTAGGACTTCGAAGGATGACAGAATCAGGAGATTACTTGTGGAGATTTTCACTGAAATGGATAAAAGGCACAATCCTGGTCGAGGTTTTAGTAAATTAGCTTCTGTTGCTTCTAATTCTGAAATGTCTGAGGCAGAGAGTGCTGAGATGGAGAGTACCCCAGATGAGCAGGTGGGAAAATATATTGGGAATGACTTGTTACCCTCAATCCTGGCTCATGTCGGGGAGAATATGGGGGTTCTTAGGCTTGAGGCTCTTAGTACTTCTTCAGAAACAGTTCAGAGTAAGATTATTCCTGTAGACTCAATGGTGGAAGCCTCGCTGGGAGAGCTTCTATGACAGAAGACTCTATTTTGTGGGATGCTACTTCCTTAGGAAAATATTCTGCCTCTCATTTGGCTCTGAGAGTGAGCATTTATGGATCCTGTATATCTCAACCCTTCATTATGGATTTCATGAAGGGGGCCCCAAATAGGGTTGGAGTTTGGATTCAGTCATCCAACAAAGGTCTGGGAGGAGTCCTCTTCAGACTCTTGGGTTCTCCGGATAATCAAGAAGGGTTATTGAACAGAATCCTTGAAACTTCCTTCACACAACGATTGTGGAAACACCAAGGCCGAAATGTTCAGTGAAGAGTGGAGCTTTTCGCCAAGCAATCCTAAATTTATGGACAAAAATGCAATAATGTAGGCAGTGGAGAATGTTCAAGACTACCAGCGACCTTAATAATAGTAATCAACTCGAAGCAAGTAAATTAGTTTGTGAAAGTGGTTCACTTCAAGATGGAGATTTTGTAAAGACATATTCCACTGATTCCAGTGGGGAACCTTATGGTCACAGTGCTTCTAGTAGATGCCTACTTTCATATACCAACTAAAAAAGGTTTTGAGCAATTCTTGAGATTCTGCATCCAGGGTGAGCGCTAATAGTTAGGGGTGCTTCCTTTCGGCCCGAGTTAAGCACCAAGAGTGTTCTCAAAAGTGGTAGGTTCTCTGATGACTCAGTTACACTTGCAAGGCTGGTCACTTTTTCTGTCCTTAGACAACTGCCTCCACAGTGCTCCTACAGTGACCAAAACATACAAAGCATTGAACGCAGTATGTGACTGTCAGAGAAAGGATTGGTTTCTCCTAAATGTAGAATGCGCCCTTTCCAGGACAGAAAGTTTATAGGAGCAAGGTTCAGATTAGATGTGAAGAGAGTTGTGCAACTCTCTTCACATCTGATCTGGGGAGAGAATGTGGCCTAACGGCTAGGGCGGTCGACCTCGGAGCTGAGGAACCGGGTTCGAGTCTCGGCACGGACGCTCAACATTCTGTGATTCTGGGCAAATCACTTAATCTCCCCGTGCCTAACAAAAATGAATGTGTCCATATGTAACGTAACTGGTGCTCATGTAAAGCGCTCTGATACCTTTGGGTCCCTTCGCACTATATAAAACTCCACCAAAAAAAAAAAGCTAGAAGCAAGGATAATCAAGGTACAGCAATTGCTGGTGACTTTGCTAGGATGTCTCAAGCACCAATGAAATCCTAACTGAAGATCTCTTGCGTTTCCCCAGTACCAATCTTCAGCCTCTCATAGTCCATATGACGATATACTGAAGACTGTGTGTGCAAGATTACAAGGTCTTGATTCATCTATCCCAGTTGATGAGTGAATCCTTAACTTGAAGGATGGATCAAGACTGTCAACAGGGGTTTTTCTCTATGTTCAGGCTCTGCAAAAACGATAGCAACAGATACCACTTTGATGGGCTGGGGAGTGGAGTGGGAAGGAAGGCTTGTTCATGATCTTTTGTCAGTCACTCCAACAGAAGAGAGCTGATAGCAGTTTTCAAGGCTTTTAAACTTTTGAAAGATTTTGTCCTACAGCATCATGTGCTACTAAGGTCAGAAATTTGGTGACAGTTTCCTACATCAATGATCAGGGAGGAATGAGGTCCAATTCCCTGAATTTGGTAGGCCATCTTCCGGGAAACTGTGCAGAGAGTCATCTGTTGTCACTAAAGGTGCGCCATATCAAGCCTGTAGACAATTCTCTGGCAGATTCCCTAAGCAGTGTATTTCCACCCTCCTGAGATCTAGTTCTAGCTCCTCTAATTGTTAAGAATCTTTCAGAAAGTTTGGGACTCTAGAATGGGTGTATTTGCATCACAGTCCTATGCCTAGCTTCCAGGTTCTTGCTACAGGAGTCAAGGAGAGAATTCCTGGAGGATGGATGCTGTCTCAGTTCAATGGCCACTAACTCATCTTTATCCTTTCACTTCCTAACCCCCAGGGTGTTAGCCAGGATTCAGGGGGAAGACAGGGAGATGATATTGTTGGTCCCTTTCTGGCCAGGAGGTCTTGGTTGCTTCTATTAAAGTCCCTGGTGATTCAGCAGCCATGGAGAATCCCAACCTCACCCTCTCCTCTCCTACACCTGGAGTTTCCAGTTCCAGACAGATTGGCCCTATCAGTCTGAATGATGATGGAGGGGGTTGCAGCAGGAGGGACTGCCTCCCCAATCAATAATACAGAACTTTAGGAGGCCTTCGACCCTCAAAGCTCTTGCTAGACATTGAGGGTCATGTCAATTATGGTGTAATTCTCATGACAAGATTCCTCTCGAGTGTGAGGCTCCAGACATCTTTCAATTCCTGTTGGATGGGTTTAACCTCAATCTGGCTCTTCTGACTATTATATCTCAGTGGGCGGCCATCAGAGCCTTCAGAGAACCATGGGGCCCTTGCAGGAAGCAGAGGTCTTGGTTTTCATGCTTTTTAAGAGTTTGTCCTTAGCTAAAGCTTTGGTTCCGCCTTGCGATCTTCCATTAGTGTCGAAGGCCCTTTAGCCTCAGACGTTTGAGTCTTTGCAACTGTGGGTATAATGTTACTTATGATGAAAACTGCTTTTTGGTGGCAATGACATCAGCCAGATGAGTGGAGGAATGTGGAGCTGTTCTAGCAGGGCCTTATTTTCTCTCAGTGTCTGAAGGTTGCTCCTTTTTGCTGAAGGTCCCTTCTTCATTTCAAGGTCCCAAGAGGGGATCCTGTCTAGATGTTTCTATCATCCTGCATTTCCTGAGGGAGAGGTTCTAATTTCTGTGGGTGTGGTCAGGGCTCTGACTTTTTATTTGTACAGGTCTCAAGGGTTCCGACAGTGAGATAGTCTTTTGGGGCTTTTGGTCATTCAGGTCAGTGAAAGAAGGCTTCTTCCTTGACTATCAGTCGTTGAATCAGGTCTAGTATCACTATGGCCCACGCAGTGGCAGAAATCCCTGTTATGCAGGTCTATAAGAAGGTCAACCAGAGGTTTTGAAGCCTCTTTTATGTATTTATATAAGTATGTATATACTATGTCTATAGCGTGAACCTAGCCGAAAAGTAGCAGAGCACTGTGCATGGTAAAAGACAAGTATAAAGTCAACGAGTAATAGGAGAGGAAGTTGGGTTGTAGATGACTCATGTACTGTGTTGTAGTGTTCTTTAAAGAGGTGCGTCTTCAACTCTTTCCTAAATTGGAGCATCTTTGGGGCCATGCTGATGGATACAGGGCTGTTGTTCCAGAGCCTGGGCGCATAGATGGAAAAGAATAGAAAATCAATCCTTGGGCAGAATTTAAGGGCGTTTCGCTCTTTGAAATCTGCAGAGCTTCTATGTGGCGACACCACATACTTTTGTCCACCACTATAGACTACATGAGCTGAAAGGTATGGACAAAAGCTTTAAAGGAGGGATTGTAAGCTCTGTCAATACTTAAAGGGTATGTTTTTCAATAAACCAATGGGTGTTCTTTGAAATCTGGTACAGTTTTTTTCCTCGTGTTAAAGAAGTCTATATAGGGATTTAGTATTCCTCATAAATAATGCTTGGGCTGAGGACAAGGGATGTATAGGTAATGACCTGGTTCCATACCAGTAATTTCATTACTCCTAGTCCTGTTCATACTCGTTGCAGTCATTGCAACCGGCCTGTCCCTGCCTGGATTTCAACAGCTTTCATTCATAGCATGGTATGTCAGGAGGAGGCTGGGATTGTACACCTATTTATGGCACCCAGTGGGTCAGGCAGGTTTTTATTTATAGCGTTTCCTGTTGGTTCCCGTCTCATGAAGGTGGGATTGGGACGAGTAGAAGAAGGAGTAGGAGTAATGTGAATGCAGGTAAGTAATCAGGCCAATACTGAAAAACTTTATAAACTCAGCTGGGGCTCCTTAAAAATGCCCCATCTGCCAGCATGGATGAGAAGTCTAATGGCAACTGTGGGTATTCGCCTTCTGTAAGGCGTTTCTGAAAACGTCAGATCCCTCATCCAGGCCACTGTGAACTTGGCCGTGGTCCCTGAATTAGGAGTAAGTCCACGAGTGCCGGTAACCACAGCAGCCTGCATCTGGCAGAACAAGGAAACCAGTGGCTTCGCAAGAGTGCTATGGGCTCATGGGTACATAAGAAAATGGGCCACAAACCACTTTTTGGGTGGTAAGTTACAACAATAATCCGGGTTCAGTGGATTCCTGAGTCCACTAGGCCTCGGTGCCACTGCACCTCTTGCACCACTAATAGCTATCCCCTGCAGGAAACTCACTTGCCCGTCTCCAACCATAAATGATTGCCATTGTCCAAGCACCAACGACACATCTAGACATGGGCACATCTAGCTTAGTACTGCCAAGCACTTTGGAAACCATGAATACTGAAAAGGAAATCTTCACCGCCTTATGATGCTGATGGAAATGCAGTCTTGGTCCGCATGGAAACCGCACAGTGGCGTGCAAAACAAGATGCTTAATCTGAAATGAGTGTGCCCAAATCCATTAATGCAATGATTGCCTGCAGTGTTAGACCCTCAATGGCTGATAAATACATTTGTGGCCTACTGAATTATATGGAGGAAAGATAGAAAATCAGTTTAAAGAAATTGTAATCTTGTATTTGTAAAATGATGTTGTTAAAGGGTTATATTAGCCAAAAATGTTACAAAAACTAATCTTGCTATGTCATAGCAGTGGAAATTCACGCTCATGGAAACCATATCGGCTGTCAAGAGGATGCTTGCAGCCTGTGAAGTTGGTGGAGCTGCGGTCCTGGTACTCATGAAAATGATTACACTCCCAAAAAAATGCTGCAGTCTGCGATGATGGTAAAACTTCAGTCTTGGCACTCGTGATCCGTATCCACTCTCAAAAAGATGCTGCAGTCTGCGGTGGAGGTAGAACTTCAGTCTTGGTACTCGTGATCCGTGTCCACGCCAGTGCTTAATTTGTAAAATATTAAGTGCAGGTGCTCACATTTGTTTTAGGAGGCCACACCCACTTCTCCCAGCCACTTCATTTATTGGCTCCGCTCACATCCACAAGCCTCAACACATCAGAGTCAACTCCTCACTTCTTGAGTTCCACAAGAAGCTGAAGACCTGACTCTTCACATAAGCACCTCGGGGACCTGACACCTACACACCTGCCCAAGCACCTGGATACCCTCTCGTGTGATTAGTGCGCTATACAAATCAATATAACATAACATAATATATGGGAAGCCTATGACAACAATGTAAAAGTGAACTCAAATTATAGAAGGTGTGTAAATCTCAAAATGCAGCTTTAGGAAAGGTCATTTGAGGACTTTAAGCAGTTTTGCCAACTAAAGAGAATGTGCTTGTACTATGCTGTTTAAAAGATAGGATGGGATGAAGGAAGGAATACATTAAAGAAGGCAGCAACAAATACAGGCAGGAAGGGAATGCTGGAGTGAGGAAATAAGTAATGGATGAAAGAAGGAGGAAATAAGAAAAGAAAGTGAAAGGAAGAAATTAAGAGATAGAGGGAGAAAAGAAGTGAACGATGTGTGATGGATAAATAGAAAGGAGAAAGGAGGAAGAAAAGCAGAAGGAAGGGGTGAGGATAAGAAAGGAAGAAATTAAAGAGGAGATGAAGGAAGGAGCAGGAAAAAAAGAAAGTAAGGAATGAATGGAGGAAAAAATGCACCAAGGGAGGATGGATGGGGAATGAATGAGGATGTATGGAAGCAAGAATGGAAAGAAGAAAGGAGGCATGGCTGGAGGTGCGGAGGAAGAGAAAAAGATGGGACGAAGGAAAGAAAGGAGGTCAGGGGAATGGATGCGAGTATGAAAGGTACTGGATCAAGGAGGGACAGAGGGAATAATGACAGTGTAATATTGCACAGAAATTGAAAAACAAAAGATTAAAATACATTTCTGTGTCCTTAACACACCATGTATGTTTGTAAAGCACATATTCACCAGAGGGTGCCTTGACACCGAATTAAAAATGTAGTTATCCAGCTCAATGGCACTACTTTTATTGACCTCAGACAGATGAAAATCTGAGTGGCCACACCAAGATTTAAATTTATGACCCTGAGATCAAACACAGATTCCTGGAGTGGATATAAAGGTATGCGCAAGAAGGAAAAACATAAAAGGGAGAGCGAGAAAGGAGGAGAGGTCTGAAGGCAGAAACAGATACAAAGGTAGACAAAGACTGTGAAGAGAAGTGGGAAAAGCAGAGATTGGGAGTGCAAGATTGGAGTGAAACATGATGAGAATGAAAAGTGGAAAGAGGAGAAAGGCAAGGGACGAAGAGCAGACAGTGGGGACCGTGTGAAAGGAGAGTGGAAGGGAAAGATGGAAAGGTGAAAAATGAAAAGCAGTTAATGAGGAGAGGCGGCGATTAAGAGGAAATGCAGACATAGGGCAGAAAGTGAAGCAAGAATGGAGAGAAGAAAAGGAGTGAGGTGTGAAGGGGAGGAAGAAAAGCAAAGACTAAGGGAGAGCCCCTTTTAACCCTGCCCCCTCCACAGTTCTGGGATAGCTTTCCTTTGACTCTGCTCCGACCACTAGGAGAGGACTAAGGGGATAAGGAATTATGTGCTTCTCCCTTTTTGGACTGAACCTTAAAGAATGCGGGGGTGATCTTTATATGTTCCGTTGATTTACTTCCTTTTCTCCAGAAATCCCTAGAATTAAAATTATCACCAGACCAATTGGGGGGCAGATACCAAACCCCACGGGGTCAGAGCTGAATTCCCTGTAAGCTTTCCCTTCCAGAGTTTGCCTTCCTCTGTTTCGCAAATGTTTTGAAAAAGGAGGGGGGACCTGGGTTGGTTCTGCCCAACTCGAGACCCTAGGCTCGCTTGCTGCACACCTTCGGCACAAATTAAATTGGCAGTGCACTTGGGAGGGGCAGACACAAGATGTACAAGGAAAGCCATCGAATAAGAAGCAGGCAAATGAGAATGGCAGGAAAGCCAACCAATGGTAATTAAAGGCAGGGCTCTAAGCTCCTATGTGTTCTTAGTAAGATCACAATATGTCTCGCAACAGCACATTCACTGTCTTGGAGGCTCTACCTACAAAGGACTAGGGCACAGACCTGTAGGCATAGAAACATACAATGAAATTGACACACTGCCTAATAGATAAGAAGACAGGCTAACAAATGTACGGAGAGACCACTGGACGTACAGGGAGATAATATGGGCCATTAATGATTTATACTTTGGAATTTATTATATAAAACAAACACTGAAAGACTGACGGGCCAGCCAACTTAGTCAAGAGTGTGGAGGAATTCAATTACAGATGTCTTGACTTCAAAATTATAGACCGTGGTCCTTGTTCTGGCAGCCCTGTTCTCCTTAATTAAGTAAGTGAAATGCGTTAATTTAGTGTTGCTTGCTGAATCTCTAAAAAGCGTATTCTCTCTGGGGTGCCACACTAAAAAGTATAAAGAAAGGACATCATATGTAACTGCTGAGTGATGCCATTTTTTGTATTTATTTGTTATGGCTGACCAGATATTTCAAAAGTAGACTTTTGTTATGATTCCCAATGTACCCCATCATAGGCCCGGGTAGTCATCTAACCTTTCACCTACATTTGCCCCGCCATTGTACTACATACTGGTTTTGGTGCTTACCTTTTACCTAGTTAGGTGCTGCATAAATGTCGTGTGGTTTTCTCTGAAAACTAGCCTCCTTTATTATGCATGAGGATTCTCAGAATCACAGCAGGATTACCATCTTCTGCATAATAACTCTGTATAAGGGTCATCACTATCGTCATCCTCGGCCGACATGGCACAGCAAGGTAGAACCCCTGAGGGTACATTTTGGGTATATAAGCACCACATCTTCGCTGGGCCAACCAGAGGAGAAAGACTTCCATGCTGACACGAGACGCTGAGGTCCCTGCACGCAGATACTCCAGCATGCAGAGGTCTGAAATCCCACGCGGGGTGTCCAACTCGAGACCAAGACGGGGTCCTTCATCCTCTCACATCAGGTAATGGGTTTGGCTCTTTTACTAGGGGGATTCTTGGCTATACACCTACATACATGCTAGGTACATTTAGGTACAGCTAGTTAGGGTTAGCATTATAGAAGTACGCACTTTTACTGTCATGTATATATATGCCTGCATATACTCTACTGTTTTAGCACTATTGTAGAATTCTACCCTCTATTTACTCTGTTAGTGCTTATGGCATATATATCTGTTTCTGTCTTATGGTTGTCGCAGCACACGTATTTTACACTAGAATGACGCTGGTTCAATAAATGCTTATTGAAAACATCCCCATCATTTATTCTGTGTATCTCTCTGAGATTAAGTGAGCACGAGTGACTGAGCTAAAAGTACTGTACTGTTTCACGATCCCTGAGGAGTCAGGGTTGTCATGTTCGATAGTTGCCAGAAACTATTCACTTCTTGGTAAGAGGGGCACATAGTGGCACTGTGAGCTAGCTGGTCTACAGGTGAACATATCCTGTGGGGGTGTCTGGAAGCAGTCTGGACACCAATCCCATAGTTTATGTTGTCTAAATGCACAGCTCCTATAGATTTATAGGAGCTACACGACATGACGCCGACAACGTTGGTTTGGTTCTTATTTAACGGTCAAATCTGAGTAATTCAGTCGTGCTTTTCTTAGAGACCCCTACTCACATTTATCCAGAGATGTCTGGAGTGTGGAGGGAACAATCCGCGACAGCTGAGTAGGCATATCCTATGTATTGGCTGTAGGTATATTCAAGCTTGAAGGATTAAAAGTTCCCTACATTGTGCATAAACCTTTTTATATCTATTTCCTTGAGACTTTTTCAACAGTGTCTGTCGCGGATAACGAGGCGGGAGCAGTTGAAGCTGAGCAGGAAGGTGCTATAAACGTTTCAGAAAATGTCAGAAATGCACTTACTTTATAACTAGCAGAGTTTGGAGTCTCAGCATTAGGTGGGACTGTTACCTTCATGATTGAGGCACATGAGTCAAACAGGACAGAGGTATTCTATTCGTGGGTCAAATTCTCATCAGTAGATGCACACACGAATACATTTCATTCTTACACTCCAGATAAAATACCAGATGAATACTGTCCATACGAGTAACCCTGGGCATAATACTTTGCTACGCTCACGAAGCATGCAAAGTTTGTGCTACTACGCACTACGCAAATTGCACGTAGCAGAGTGAATAACTGTACTAATAAACGTAGCGTAGCAGGAGTATAATAAACTCCTTCAAATGCTTTGATAAAGCAATTTTTTATGCTAAAAAGCATATAACCAATTCACAAAAATGAATGTTGACAATAAAATATCAAGCAATGAGAGAGGTGATGATTTTGGAGTCCCCTAACCTAGGGGAGGACCAAGCAGATGCCTTGAACACAAAAAGCATATCATGTGAACGATTCAATGGTGGTCCCTTCCTCCTAGGACCACCCCAAGCACAGTTATGGGCAAAAATACAATCCCAACCAAAGGCCCTGCAAAGCATTATGGGACGAGATTAGCAGTGGGCAGTGAATATTATAGTGTCCAATATCAAAATAATTCTACAAAGAGCTGCAGTTCAACTAGTCGTCACTGGGTGTCGTCCCTCAAGAGTGAAATGCAAAAGTATTGAAAACCTTTCATGAAGCTTTTGCGAGTCAAATGCAAAAGCTTCATGAAAGGTTTTCAATACTTTTGCATTTCACTCTTGAGGACGACACCCAGTGACGACTAGTTGAACTGCAGCTCTTTGTAGAATTATTTTGATATTGGACACTATAATATTCACTGCCCACTGCTAATCTCGTCCCATAATGCTTTGCAGGGCCTTTGGTTGGGATTGTATTTTGCCCATAACTGTGCTTGAGGTGGTCCTAGGAAGAATCGTTCAATAAGATGTGCTTTTTGTTTTCAAGACATCTGCTTGGTTGTTGGTTCTCTCCTAAGTTAGTGAGGATACCAAAATCATCACCTCTCTCACTGCTTGTTAACTTTTGTTTTCACTTTAGTGAAATGACTATATGCATTTTTAGCATATAAAGACAGAGATATTTATTTTATCTTAACTTGCACTGTACAAGTTTGCTTTTGGTAATTATTGTACAGTGCAGTCAAGCACACAGCTACGCACTACGCAATTTGCATAGCTACGTGTAGTTGAAGCTGTACTTCACGTAGCTACGTGAAGTGCTACTACGCAAACTACGCCCGGGCTTACATACGAGGACATTGAAGTTCCGCTCAGTTACCAGGAGCATATAAACTGGTTTAAAGGCGCCCTCCCACACACCACAGATGAAGTGAGACTCGGTCCGCTCAGCAGAGAAGGAGCGACTTGGCGAGTCCTAGCTGCTTGCACACCGCATCCAGAAATTGACACATTGCCAATAGCAGACTTACGTACACTTCACAACGAAGTAATAAAACTTTACAGAAATTTAACAAAGTTCGTTATGAGAACTCTCACACTTCAACCTACAAGAGTTACACCAGCAGGTCAACTACAAAGGACTGCAACTAAAATAACCCCACAAATGCTGAATGCGGTTATGGGAAGAATTCCCACTAAACGTGAGCAAATGCCATTTTGGATAGCACAGTTAGAGGCAGTATTTCCACACACAGGCCCACAAGAAAAACATAGAATACTGACAATTTGCTTGCCAATGGGGATAGCTCCCCAGATAGAGGATTGTACCTGTTGATGTACAGTTTTCACTGCCATGTATACCAGGACTCAGGAATCCCTTCAATAGCAGTGGTACCAGACGTATTAAGACAAAATCGGAGTATGGAGCAGAACCTGCTCTGATCTTAGGGATGAAATTATTAGGCAATTTTTCCAAGGTATCTACAATTACGTTAGCAAACATAAAAGGGGAGGCAGCAGCGGTGGCTATATGCCCACGCCTGAGGGATTACACTCCTGCACAACAGGAGCGAGAATTACCTAAAATTATCGAGGATACATACGCCGAATTAGGTAGAGATAATTTGGGAGCTAGACCTATAAAACCACAAGTAATGGGTAGTCCTGAAGAGGATAACACCAAGCAAGCACCTGATTATTCAAAATAGAAATGGGATAATAAACACCAAAAAGATAGAAAAAATAGATCACAATCAAGGGGTGGGTCTCCTAGACAGGAGCTCTCCGAAAGGAGGTATATCCTTAGAAATTGTGATAATATTAAAAAAACTGACAGGTATCGGGATACTGATACCTGTTCCTCTCGTTCCTTTCAGGGTTCATCAAAAAACTCAGAGAGGGAAGAACGGACAGAACACAGACCAGAAGAGCGAACAAAGTCCAGAGACACACATCGCAATTCAGAGTATAATATCAAAAAATAATATAAACTAAAATCAAAACCTCAATTTAAAAAGAAGAAAGTAGCCGGCCTTAAAATAAGAAATGCCCAGGCTATTGAGGACTCAACTTCTGAATGGGGAATGGGCTCTGACGATGCAAGACAGCGCAGCAGAAGTAACAATAGCTCGCCAGAACCTGATGGAATTTCTGGTGACAGCGGCGTTGAATTAACATATCACGGTGTGGACACCTGATACTGGGGTAAGAGTCCCACACCCGTTATACAAAATAACACTCCAAATGGAGTGGGACATACCCAGGAAAGTTAAAAGTCTCATTTGGGAAAACCTGATTTTTGGATGCGACATCCTTTCGGCTGCAAACGATTGGCCACCTGAGTTTGTTATGGATTGCCCAAATGGAGAAACAGTAATTTTACCAGCTTGCTCTGACCTCGTTCCAGAATCACTAAAACATTCATATGCGCAGGGGTATGCGGTAGCACTAGCTCCTGCATTATACTGCAATCATGTAGGGTGGGATGCTGAGTCACCTCACCATGTAATCCCAGTAAAAACTACTCCAACTCCACAGAGACAGGACCTAATAAAACAAGATGCGTAAAAACAAGTCAGGGAGATCTTAGATCAACTTGAATACCGGGATGGAATAGAGAATTGCACCTCTTCAATGAAGGAAGTGGCCCTTAGGGGCCACCCGGGTTATTTACAACCACCTGCTATGCCTTCCCAAGTAATGAAGAGTCGGTCAGACAGTAGAGAATACAAACAAGCATTTATTAGTAATACTCTACAGAGGAGTCCAATCTGACAAATTCCCTAAAATGTCTGCCGAGGAACTGGCTCCCCAACGGCTTGCGATGCATGATCATTCCTCCAAGAACCCCCCAACCACGCCCACAGTGGAAAGTTACCGGCCTGGGCCGAACATGAACAAAGAAGGCACAGAAGGATGGGCTACCACCTGCCAGATGGGTACATGCTATCGGCAACTCAAGGTTACCGCGCTGAGTCTCAGCGTCTCCTAACGTGGGAGCAGAACTACTCACTCGGATAGGCATGCGAGGGCAGAATGGCCTATTCATTAGTAAGTCGGGAAGCAGCCTTGAACAGGAAAGAAAAATAATAACTGAATACAGTGTTCTGCCGAGGCAAGCAATACAAATAATGAGGCCTAGTTCAAACACAGCCTAATAGGGATTACGAAATACAAAATGGAGTCACACTTGCTAACTAAAGCTTGCACGTTGCACAGATAACTCAGTGGGTTGCATAACGTGAATACAAATGGCATCTATTTAGCCACACACAGCTAACCTAATGTAGCATGATACGAGTGCATAGCAGGAATGGGATTTTCAAACCTAACAGACCCTCCTTTTAGCATGGGTGGCTAAATGCTTTATTGAGGCCATCCGGTAGGGTCTTTACAATTCTAAGTGGGAAGGAAGAAAATGCATAGTCAGCCAAGTTACAAGGGAGAATAAAGCAGCACATGAGTATCAAAATCTACTTAGTATTCAAAAATACCTTCGTCAATAAGCATCATATCCTGGATATCCTGCATCATCATAGTAGAGACCTTAGTATCACGTCCTGGCAATTTAGGGGTAGGGGTGAGCTTGCTCACACAATAGGTGCAACATGCTGGAAGGCAATTAATACATAGGCAACTTGTGAAGATGACACCTGCGATAACTATGAGGGCAAGTAGTATCTTCCAACCCCATGATGTCAGCAGGCCCCAGAACCACCCTGTGAGGGACCATGATCCATTATCCTGATGGATATCTGAAGCAAGCCTGTGTAATTTCTGTATGGTGGAGTATACATTAGGGGCGTTATCAGGAATGTAAACACAACAACTGCTGCCGATGACGCGGCAGGCTCCGCCCCTATCAGCAAGGATGACGTCTAAAACCATCCGGTTTTGAAGAGCAACAAGTCTCGTAGCCTGAAGCTTGACTGTAATATTAGTCAGTATACCTGCAGTAGTATTAATAACTCCCTCAACTACTCTAGCAAGGCGACGGATATTACGGCTTTTGAACATGGGGCCCCAGAACAGCAGAATGCCCTTCATGATGTCAGTAAATTGCTGTAGGGAAGTATCTGTTTGATCTATATCTTCTGGATTGACAACTCTCTTGGCCCGATGCAAATGTAGATCCCTACGCTGTAGCCTATGATCCTTGTGATAATTAGATGGTGCAATATAAACAGGGGGCAAAAGAAAAGAGACATAACACTGGCCAGACCATCCCCAGGGAAGCCATGTATAAGCCTGTTCCCCACAAACAAAGTATACATTTGGAGGTGTGAGCAAAGGTGGGCTACTAGTAGTGTTCAATCGGTATGTATAGTTACAACTGCTCTGGCCTACTGGAATGTTCCCTGTACCTTCAACACAAAAACTAGCTGCTGTATTGATCACAGGGACGGGCATGGCTTTGTCTTCAGTTACATTTCGTTTCTGGAAACATTTAAAATATTCAGTAACGTTAAATCCTTGAAAATCCAGCATTTCATTTTGTAACCAGGTGACATTCTTATTATCCTCAAAAATATTCATACAAGCTTCTGGATTTAGGGTACCCTCCTTTCCATCTGCCCCAGGCGTATATCCTTGGTGTACCACTATATACTCCAACACTGCTTCGTAATCAGACTGTACCATATTCATTGCGTCAGCATGATAGTGCATGTACACCATAGAAAGCAATTGGAACCATGCCTCACAGCTACCCAAGTATGACAGGGGCAATGAAACCAGTAAATCGTTCTTGTGCATAACGGAGGGAAGTAAGCCACACACCCAACAATTGGTGGCATTAGTGGTACCGTGTACCTGATGAAGCATCTGCAGAAACGCATTCTCGACATAGGTCTGTCTATGTCTCTCTTTATGCGGGGCCAGTGAAATAAACGAATGCTCAGGTGGGACCGGGGTAGTCCCTATCAAGGTGTGTACAGGATGCTGTTCTTCTAAATACCACACCACCCCGAATAGTGTTATCGTTATGATGAGAAGGACCACTACCACCCTACTCCCAATAGACCAACTAGACCACACAGGACCATTCTGCTGTAATGGTGGGGCCACCAGAGGCTGTTCCTCCTTCATAATTGCGCGGCCAAATGGGTACATAGAAAGAAACTTTAGGAATTGGAGCCACAAAAATACAACCGACCAGAGGGTTACAAATCACCCAGTGTCCTTCAGAGCCTCACTGGTAGACTCCTGTGGTTCATCTAGCGACTGTGCTATGAAGCACTCCCACGGGGGAGCTGCGCGATCACAGCCCTTGCTGGAAAACAAATCCTCTTCTTTCAGGATATGGCACCCTCTTTCCTTGGAAGACACCCTCAGCTAATCCTGTCCAGTGCCCAGGGCAGTGCACCAGTGTAGCTCACTCTAATCTAAAGCAGGCACCTTAGGCATAGCACCTACGCCCTAAGCTCGAGTCCTTCCCTAACTCCTGGACTGCCCTACTGGCGCACTGTCCTTCCGTCAGGGCCGCAGGTTGTACCTGGCAACCCCAGGCACTTCTTCATCAACAAAAAGGGGAAGAAATTCAGGCTCAGCAGGGCATTGAGACTCAGGTGTCTGTGCACCAGAAGCGGGAGCATCTGGGGCGGCCCTTATCTCTGGGGGGACCGCCTCAAGTAAGGCCTCGTCGCTTTCTTCATCTGTCTGCACCCACCTCAGTCGGGCGTCAGAGAAGGGAACGAAACGGGGCACTCGCTCCCCTTCCTGGTCAGCAATGCCGTCGAGGACCCACTGGTCATACGGAAGTGGGAGAGGGATCCTCTTGACGTGCGATCCATGTACCCAGTGCTTCCGGCCTTCAAGCTTTACTGCTGTGCGGGTAGCGAGCAGGACCAAGAGTGGCCCCTTTCACCGAGGCTCCAGGCAGCTCTTTCGCTGAAAATTCTTCACAAACACGAAATCTCCGGGCTGTAGCTAATGCCGGGGCCCCTCTGGTACTGGTTGCAGCGTGGCGTGAATCTGTTGGTGGACAGAACGAAGATCTTTAGTTAACTCATACAGATAGTCCACAAGTAGGGGGTACTCTATCTCGGAAAAGCGCTTGGGTCTTGGTATACCCAGACGTTGGCGGGGCACCCAAAGACCACCTCGTACGGGGACAACCCTGTTCTAGAATGCGCTGTCGCTCTGGTAGATAACAAAGCCAAAGGTAGAGCATCAGGCCATCGCAATCCTGTGCTTTCTTGAATTTTCGCTAACTTCAATTTGAGAGTACCATTGTACTTCTCAACGAAGCCTGCTGACTGGGGGTGGTTCGCTGCATGAAACTTTTGTCTAATATGCAAGCCTTTACACACCAATTCAATGACTTTTGAATTGAAGTGACTTCCGTTGTCACTCCAGATCACACGTGGTAATCCATAGCGCGGGAAGAACTCTTTTAAGAGAGCCTTCACCGTTGCCATAGCCGTATTCTCCTTAGTGGGGTAAGCCTCAATCTATTTACTGAATGCACAAATCACTACCAGCACATACTTCAAATTGTTAACTCGTTCCATTTCGATGAAATCCATCTGGAGAACCTCGAAAGGGCAGGAAGGCGGTGCAAAATTACCTGCGGGTGTAGGAGTACCTTTCCAAGGATTATGTTTCAGACAAATGATGCAGTGTTTCACTAGGTGTGTGGCTACCTTAGGGATATTATCGTTTTGCCATACTGGGTCCAGTAGCTTACATATTCCTTTGGCACTAATGTGTGCTGGGCCGTGGGCCATGGTAACAACAGGGAGCACATAGGCGTTCAGCAGCAACCATCTCTGTTTCCCAGACAAGTCAGTCCAACACCCATCCTCGTCCAAACGCCCTGTCCTCTCCTCCCATACTGCCAGTTCATCTACTGTCGCCTCGCTCTGTATTTCCCTGACATTTTATAATGTGTCCTCGAAAATTCCATTGTCTGGAACCCACCTAGCAGGACCTGCCGTGAACATCTTTTTCATCTTCGATCTAGCTTTCTCCTTAGCTGTCTGATCTGCAAAAGCATTTCCCCTTCCAACATCGTCTGTTACTGCTTTGTGAGCGCTACATTTTATTATTGCCAACTTATCAGGAATAGTCAGTGCTGACAACAGTCTATGCATCAATGGACCATGCTGTATTCGCAACCCATGCGAGGTCAAGAATCCTCTCTCCGCCCAGAGGCGCCCGAAATTATGGGCCACCCCAAAGGCGTACTGGCTGTCGGTGTAGACATTGACAGTCACTCCCTCACTCAACTCGTAAGCCCTAAGGAGGGCAACCAACTCTGCAGCCTGGGCCGATTGGTATGGGATACGGGATGTCTCAACAACAGTGTGTAATGCTGTGATTGCATAAGCTGCAGTGGTAGTGCCATCTGGTAGTTTGAAACAAGAGCCATCGACATATAGTTCCCCTTGGGGGTCAGATAAGGGAACATCAGTCAGGTCTACCCGTCCCTTCGTTTCTTCCTCAGTCCGAAATAAACAATCATGGACATCATTGTCCTTTTCTTCCGAAGGGAGGGGTAGTAACGTGGCTGGGTTCAGAGTAGCACATCGTTTGATGGTAATGTGCAGAGCAAACAAAGTTAATTCATATCCAGTCAGACGCGCACTAGTAAGGTGCTGTGTCTTCGTCTTATTCAACAGTGTGTCCATAGCATGAGGTACCATTACTGTGAGATCCGTCTCAAGGACGAGCCCTGCCGATTGTCGGATAGAAACTGCCACCGCCGCGGCAGCCCTCAGGCAGCTCGGGAGAGCTCTGGCGACGTTATCAAGAATAGCAGAGAAATACGCGCAGGGTCTCTGCTTACCACCGAAACCCTGTGTTAGAACAGAAAGCGCGCAACCGTCCGCCTCATGTACATAGAGCACAAAAGGCTTCTGGTAATCAGGAGTACCAAGCACAGGAGCAGAGCAAAACGCAATCTTTAATTGCTCGAAAGTTTGCTGGCATGCAGATGTCCAAGGCAAGGGTTCATGCACGTCTTTAGTGGTCAGGTAAAGGAGGGGTTTCGTTAGGAAGGAATAGTTAGGGATCCAATGACGACAATACGAAGTTATACCAATGAAAGCGCATACCTCGCGTTGGGTCTTAGGAACAGGCATATTAGTAATAGCAGCTATGAGTTCAGGTGTTAGTCTATGACCCTCCTTCGACAGTAGGTGACCTAAATAGGTGACCTCCTGTCGACAATATTGAAATTTCGAAAGTGACACCTTGTGTCTATGGTGTGCCAAATGTAACAGCAATTTAACTGTGGCCTCTTTACAACCATCTTCAGTGTCTGAAGCCACAAGGAGGCCGTCAACATACTGCAACAGCACATTACCAGGGGGAAGTTCCAAAGAATCCAATTGAGCTTTCAAAGCTTGGCTATAGATAATAGGACTCTCCGTATAGCCTTGTGGAGCACGACAGAACCTAAAGCTCCATCCGGCTATTGCAAATCCAAACAGATATCTGCTATCTGTATGGATTGGAATGCTGAAGAAAGCATTCTTTAAATCGATCACAGAGAAGAATTTTGCAGACGGGGGAATCATTGTCAAGATCGTGGTAATGTCTGGGACTACAGGATACTGGGGAACCACTATTTTGTTCACCTCTCTAAGGTCAATTACGAAGCCGTAAATGTCAGGGTGAGCATCAGAAGAATCCAAGGGTGCCTTTTTAAGAATAGGAAGAATAGGGCTGTTACACACATTCGCCGCTGTCTCCTCAACCACACCAGACTTAATCAAATCCTGTATTATTTGCAATAAGGCCTTTTCTCCTGCCTGGGATATCTTGTACTGGGGGATACGTGGCCATACAGTGTTGTCCCTAATCTGTATAGAGACCGGTGGGATCTGGAGTAACCCCACATCCGTGTCTCCTGTAGCGCACAGTGTGTGTGGCACATCTTTAAACTCAGCGGGGAGGGGGGCATCCTTTGCGAGGCACTGTTTGGCACGGGCCACTTGCGGTCCAATAGTCATGTAAATACCGTCTGGAGAACAAAAGATTGTCGCATGCAACCTTTTTAACAAATCCAATCCTAACAGATTCTCCCCACAATTTGATGTTAATAGAAATGGTGAATCAACTGTGAAGGGGCCAATAGTCAAAGCAAGAGGTTTGGAAATGGGGCTGACAACCGGCACGCCTGAGAAACCCACCGAAACATTGTTTTGGCCAGACATAGCCGCCCCCGGGACCAATGAACGGGAAACAGAGCTATTCACAGCCCCTGTATCAACTAAGAATTTCTCGGTCGTACCGTGTAAATCTGCAGTGACATAGGGTCCGCGGTGATCTACAGGCACCGGAACTGGTCCCTTGCCCTGTCCATGGCTATCCTAGCTGTGAGACATCCCCGTCACTTCGTCCATGTCATAGTCATCATGATAGGACTGCCTCCCTCGGGGTTGTAAAAATAGTACCCACTCTGTCTATTAGACGATGCATTCTCTGATCGCGTCTCCCCCCGGCCTCCTCCTCCTCTTCCACGTCCTCCAAACCCCCGGCCTCTCGGGGCCTCACCTCTCTGCGATAACTCCGGGCACTCATTCCACCAATGTCCCTCCCGCTTGCAATATGCACATTGATTGAGCCCAATAGGTGCGCTCGAGGAACCACCCCTGTTAGACCTGGGTAGCCGCTGAGCCGAACCCGAACCTCTTCCTCTTCCGTTACCCCTCGCAACTTGCTGCATCAACACCCTCGTTTTCAATTCTTTTGACTTTTTCTCCACTTTCTCCTTCTCTTCATTCTCTCTATGCTCGTAGTACTGTGCCGTACTCAATTTTACTGACGGGGAAGAGGTGCTCCAAGTGCTTTCTGAAGTCTGCAACCTAGTCGCAATCTCAGGAAGCAAGTTGTTAACAAACCTGCTGACAAACAACCGGACACCACCTTCCAACGACAGGTCCTGGCCACTAAATTCGAGAAACACTCCTTCAAACCTAGTAAAGAAATCAGACACACTCTCGTCCTTCTTCTGACGACATGCAGTCAACTTGTCCCAATCCACCCGTCTCGGCGGGATAAGGGAATGCATATAGGTGATAATGCGACCCGGTAAAGCCAATATCTCCGCCTTCGGCTTGTCACCGGGCTTGCGGTCCTTATCCCACGCCCTGATCTGATCCCATGTTCCCCCCAATTCCACCACATGATCCTGTGTATGTACTTGCCTCCATATATCCACCGGTACCAACAAGCCAAAGAACAACTCAATATCAGCTAACGTCATCACCGTGGAGGAGGCTGCCTCTGTCAACTCTTTGTAGTACGCAGTCGGGTTTTTCTGAGGGTCCGGCAACTGAGCTTTAAGGGATATTACCTCACTCCTCTTCCAAGGAGTATAGATCCACTGTTCCTGGAACCGAGCATCAACTTGTGGCCTAATTGCAGCGTTCGTGGAGTCATGCAGTTCTGGTATTTCAGGATGATAAATGGGATGGACCTCCCTCATGGGGCACTGGGTCACCATGGTCGGAACCTTTTGGAGCAATCTGCCCCGATAACCCACAAATGTCGTTACATTGCAAAAAACATCATTAAGAGCCATACCTACAGCATATACCCTGTCCCGTATGTCATAGATGATCTGCGGTGCAATACCCTGAAAACACTGCTCCCACAGTCCTATTAGCGTGGCCGACATGTGCTTAAGGGCATGCTGCTGTATGAAGGGCTCATAATCTTTCATCACACTCCACACATCTTCCACACTATAGATCGGGCTCTGAGCCCACTGAGCCGCCTGATTCGCCACCATTTGCTTCTCCTCATCACTCACAGCAGAACGCACCAACACTTTGTCCATACGGTCTTGTGCTGCCACCCAATTCCCTTCATGTATCCCACGTACAGGGGTCTTGCTATTCAGCAGTGCTTGGGGTGTCATACTTGAGGAAGAAAGAGCAGATGAGTAGACAGGTATCATCATGTAAGGAGACAGTGTTGTAGGAGTGAAAGGGGGTGTAGCAGTAGATACAGAGTCAGTAGACGGAACAGGAGAGCTAACGGCTCCCGCCCCTGTTACTGGCGTGAGCAGAGAGGAAGCAGGCGGGGCTGGGGCCGAAGCAGTTTGACTAGAGGCAGAAATACTAGGAAGAGCGGCACCAGAGGCTGGGGACTGAGATGCTGGAACCCTTGGGTATATCCGCTGAGGAGCATAAGGTGGAGGAGGGTGAGAATCCAATAGCTCTTCAACGAAAACATCACCTTCCTCTCTAGTAACATAGCATTTATCTGTCTGCAATCGAAACTTTCTATCTGCACATTCTATGCCTTTCTCTATCTTTTCCCTTTTATAGGCCACTGCTTTCTGCGTTATAGTTTGCGTCTGTCTCTTCCGGGCCTCTTTCTCTGCTCTCATAATCCGCTTCTTTGCTTCCTTCTGCCATACTCTTAGAGAATCAAACATCGACTGCCTGCTCTTTTTGGCGAACAATTTGTCCTGCAGGAAATTACATTTCTGTTCATCAAACGAGCCAGTAAGTGGCCATTGTAACTCAGTATTGTCCCTCGTATATTTATTCCACAATGTGCTAAACATAATAGGGCCAATACCGTGCTTGACGTATACATCAAAATTTGGGGTACCCTCCGGGGGCGCAGGCTGGCTCTCTTCCAATCGAGCCTCAGTAGAACAACACCGACATCCAAAACACCCCAGTTTACTTAGACAAGGCATCTTAATGTAAGACACATGCGCTGTCCCCAACGGACAAATATAACACCAACAAACAAAATAATAAAAGGAAAAAAATAAAGAATACAAATATTGTTCAAGAACCAAACCAAAACGGTCCGAGGACCGCTCCCTACAGTCCGGAGACTGTACCAAGTTCAAGAAGACAGGCTCTAGCCCCAGACCTTTTCAAGCATTGACCAAATTTCCAGTTGGCCTGGCAGATTGTTCGCAAACAGTCCCAGACCTTTTCAAGAATGGGCCAAATTACCAGTTGGCCCGGTAGGCTGTTCACAAACACTCTGTGTCTTTAAAAGGGTCCGCAAACCCACCAAGTTCAAACCAAAACGGCCCGAAGACCGTACCAAGACACAGCCCGTCGGCTCGTGCCGTTCAAGCAAGGCAGTCCGAAAACTGCTCCAAGACAGTCCGGAGACTGTACCAAGACACAGCCCGTAGGCTCGTGCCGTTCAAGCAAGGCAGTCCGAAAACTGCTCCAAGACAGTCCGGAGACTGTACCAAGACACAGCCCATAGGCTCGTGTTGTTCAAGAATGGCACCATTTTTCCAAGAATCAAATCACTCACGTGGTGCACACAGGTCGAGTCAAGTTATTCTCCACTGCCGACTCTTCGGACCAAACGGTCAACTCCAAGGTTTCGCCTTTTCAGGACCCCAGTCGGTGACCACTAGACGAGGAGTCGCCCGATCAGATGGGCGGGGCAGCTGCGAGAACCAAGCTCGATCGTGTGGGGTACCCCGAACCGCCCGACCGACCAGACGCAACCCCGTCCCTGAAACCCGATTACGGGCGAGCTGGATCACCTTGCGGGGTCCCTGTTCAGGCGCCAACTGAAGGAAGTGGCCCTTAGGGGCCACCCGGGTTATTTACAACCACCTGCTATGCCTTCCCAAGTAATGAAGAGTTGGTCAGACAGAAGAGAATACAAACAAGCATTTATTAGTAATACTCTGCAGAGGAGTCCAATCTGACCTGCACCCTAAGATGTCTGCCGAGGGACTGGCTCCCCCAAGGCCTGCGATGCATGATCATTCCTCCAAGAACCCCCCAACCACGCCCACAGTGGAAAGTTACCGGCCTGGGCCGAACATGAACAAAGAAGGCACAGATGGATGGGCTACCACCTGCCAGATGGGTACACGCTATCGGCAACTCAAGGTTACTGCGCTGAGTCTCAGTGTCTCCTAACGTGGGAGCAGAACTACACACTCGGATAGGCATGCGAGGGCAGAATGGCCTATTCATTAGTAAGTCGGGAAGCAGCCTTGAACAGGAAAGAAAAATAATAACTAAATACAGTGTTCTGCTGAGGCAAGAAATACGAATAATGAGGCCTAGTTCAGACACAGCCTAATAGGGATTACGAAATACAAAATGGAGTCACACTTGCTAACTAAAGCTTGCACGTTGCAGGGATAACTCAGTGGGATGCATAACGTGAATACAAATGGCATCTATTTAGCCACACACTGCTAACCTAATGTAGCATGATACGAGTGCAGAGCAGGAATAGGATTTTCAAACCTAACATCAATGAATAATCCCTTGTTTCCCGTAATAGAAGTCTGAAAATTCATACCGTCTAGTTTTAGACTACAGGCATTTGAACACTTGCACAAAGACATTTGTAGTACAGAATGCACACAGTGCTGCATTAATGAATAACATTGTGTGGAAGAAATACCAAACAACACTAGATATCTCAAATGGATTTTTCTGCCAATATATAGTACCTGAAAGCAGATATTTGACAGCATTCTCAGCCTTAGGCTCTCAGCGTCAATTCTGTAGACTGCCCAAAGGGTATAAGAATAGCCCCGGGCTGTTCTTAGCAAGAGTAATAGAGTTGCTTCAAAATGTTGTCCTATGTAGATGATATTTATCTGACGGATGATGAATTATTGGATCATTTGACCGGGGAGAACAACATAATTTTGGGGTTCGCCTCTGAGGGCTACAAATTCAACTTTAAAAAATCAAAAATTGTCCACCACAATGTCCTATTTTTAGGGTACGAGTTATCAAGTGAAGGGAAAAGCCTAAAAGCTAACCTTTTAGAAAAGTATGCACTGCTCTAACCTCCAAAGACTCTGAAAAACTTACAATCAATATTGGGATTCCTAAATTTTGGCAGAACCTACATTTTAGTTTACGCAGAAAAGGTGAAACCTTTCTACGACTTAATAAGACCTGATTTCTCAGTTTGACATTGGACACAGGAACACACAGATATCCTTTGTTCCTTACAAGCAGACATGATAGCTTTCAAACACTTGCACACACATGTAAACACCACAAATTTGGTGATCCGTGTAATAGCGGGTTAATCCGGATACACTTACCTAACCTTCAATGAAGGAGAAACAGTACCCATTGCATACAAATCTCATTTGTACACAAATGCTGAAATGCATTTAGCATCTACAGAAAAAATTCTGACAGCAGTGCAGACTGCTGTAGTGAGAGAAAGGGCACTGGCACAGGGGAAACGAATAATTGTCATAACTTCAATACCGGCCTTAGAGGCTGTCACCAAGGCAAGTATTCCAAACGCTAAAGCATTATATCCGCAATGGATACAATGGGCTAATTCTCTCACTGCAACAGATGGCGTTTGCTTCGGTTTACTCCGAATGTTGAAAATATTTTTGCCGCTCCTACCGCTGGAGAGCAGAAGGATCGTTGTGCAGGCTCTTGTGACATCTAAGCTTGACTATGTCAATTGTCTGTATCTTGGTATCCCTAAATCTCTGATCCAGCATCTGCAAGTGGTCCAAAATGCGGCTGCCAGAGCCATCACGCAGTCTAGTCTTAGAACCTGCATGACCCCGGTTCTTAAATCTTTGCACTGGCTCCGCATCAAAGAGCGGATGACTTTAAGGCCTTGATCATCTTTTTTAAAGCTTTTCACAAGGTTGGTGCTGAGTACCTTAACAAACGTGTCAACCGTTATTCAACATCCAGACCCTTGCGGTCCTCCAATACTAATTTGGCCACTCTGCCCAAAATATGTCTTACTCGTACAGGCGGCAGATCCTTTGGTGTTCTGGGTGTAAAAAGTTTGGAACAGCCTGCCGGAATCCTTGAGGCTTGACCCTAACTTACTTTCTTTTAGAAAGAGCTTAAAGACATGGTTGTTCCAATAAAATACTGGCCCTTTCACTCCTTTCTTATCGCCGCGCAAGCGCCAGGACACTCTTGTTTGAGTAGCTGTGCGCTCTACTAAATACCCGTTTTCATTTCATTTCATTTAATTCATAGACTATAAATTTGATTCTACATTAAAGATACAAGCATTTTTGCAGTATGAACAAGAATATCCTCTCCCAAATGAAATAATGCCTCTAGATCAGTATGAATATATTATTTACACTGACGATTCTGCCCAGCCTGCCGTAGAGAGTAAACAGCAATACAGCGCAGCTTGTGCGATTGTAAAGGGACATATGCAGGATGGTAAGTTCCGTCCTAGCAATACGCAACCGCAGTCTCTAGTAGATTGCATGGCACAGCTGGCAGAACTAAAAGCCCTTATACTGGCAGTAAAAAATACAGATCGAGAATTCCCCACTCTTATTGTATGCGATTCATTTTACTGTGTCCAGTCTTACAATGAATATCTTCACTACTGGGGTCAGAACGGGTTTAAAGATTCAAAAGGTTGCACAATAAAGCACAAGTTGCTTTGGGATCAAGTGGCAGAGCTGGAAAAAGGCTTGCCACGGGCTCATGTGATCCATACGCTGAGTCATCGATGTGTTGGCGTGCACGTTAAAGGGAATTCATTGGCTGATGAAGCCGCCAAGGCAACAGTGAAAAGTGCTGCTGTAGCTGCAATCACTCATTCTAGGATGAGAATAGACAGACAGATAATGGTAGCTGTCATCGCTTCGTGAAAAAACAGCACCGCCATGCCAAAAGGTTTTCCACTCAAGTACTCCTACAAGTTAGATGCACAAAATATAGAATATGCTCAAATTCCAGGAGTGGGGGATAGAGTAATACCAAACATGGATCGCAGATTAGGTTTAATTCTAGCTACACACTAGGGTCTGGGTTCAGCACACACAGGTATTACTGTGACAGTTTGACTACTGGAACAACGTTATTGGTGGCCAGGTCTAACAAAACAGACAAAAGCATGTGTCCTTAAGTGGGACATCTGTCAGCAGATAAAGGGTTCCACCATAGCACGTCCACCGCAAACACCACTACTGATATCAGACAGACCACTCGCCTTTGTCTATCTGGAACACTGCGGCCCCTTATAATCTGATGGGGCTTACAAGTACATCTTGATGGCAGTGGATTCATGCTCTAGATTCTGATGGGTTTGGCCTCAGTGCTCGGCTGACGCCCGAACTCTTATATAGGATTTGCGAGTCTTCATAGGGACATAAGCAATTGGCACATTACATTCTGACCGTGGCCCCGCGTTTAGCTCTCGGGCTTACAAGGAAGAAATGGGAAGTTTGGGTGTTGCATTGCGGTACTCCTCTCCATATCATCCCGAGGAAAATTCGGTTGTGGAGAGGAAAAACCGGGACATAAAGCAATCTTTAACCGCAAGGGTATTAGGCTCGGGTGGTAGTTGGGTCAACCACCTATATGGGATCCAAAGGGCACTTAATAACATGCCAAGAAGTTCCCTAGGAGGCCATACTCCATATGAGGTCCTATTTGGGATGAGAATGTGGATACCCAACCTTGAATGTGGCAGCACAGTGGCAGATGAAAAAGTATTTGACATCACTGATCGCTTGGCTGTTTTACAGGAACTCAATGAATTCTGGTCACTACAAAGCAACGTCCAAGTAAAACGCACCGCCACTGGGGAAGTAAAAGCAGTTTTGTCAAGACCTGCATGGGTCTCAAAAGTCGGGGATCTGGTTAGAGAAAAAATTGTGGACAAGAAAGAATTTGGGCCATCTTACAGAATGGCTGTACCTGTCCTGGCTGTCGAAGGAACAAGAACAGTACTTCTTCCGCCTCGTGCTGGCAAGAAAGAAAAGAGATTCGTCTCCATTGATCTGATAACACCACACTATGTGGCCGATACTGAATAGCAGGCCTCATGGGCTCCTGGGTAGCCGCCGATCTCCTCTCGCTACCATACAGGAGGTTCAGACAGAAAGACTAATGACATTTCAAGAGTCTACTATATGAAGTAATGGAGTTACCAACAATGAAATTGAACTCGTTCCTTTTGAAATCGAACAGCAACAAAACAGAAATGAAACACAGATCTCAATTCGGCCTAACACTGACATCCACATCAATATGCCTCTACAGGAGACATCTGCAAGTTCAACAAAACCTGCTGAGCTATTAAAGATGGATCAAACTGCATCTGGCTATTTCATCGATTTTGACACCTTTTCTCTGGATCCAAGTGAACCTTAGTCACCGCCAGCTCCAGTTTCCCGCAAGAAACAACGTTGTGATTTCTACCTTTGGCTGACAAAGACTTACTTTGTTTCACCATGGGTACAGCTCTGGATAGCAATTGGTCTACTATTCCTAGTCCTCTGGATAGGTTTAGTGACTATCTTTTCTTGCTCCTGAATGGACATTATCTCCCAGAACGCTCCGCAGTACCACATGTGAACTTGGTCCTGAAACCACATACATCATCTCATCGTGAACAAAGAGACCTGTCCTTTGTGAACATTACAGTAGTTCCCATTCCTGAAGGAATAGTGTGGGATAGGGTTTCATATGATGTATTTGGTCCCACTGAACTTTTGAAAATACTACATGTATTTAACATTTCTTTGAATGATATCATCACTTCCAGTACATTCTCTGATGATTGGGACTTTGAAACTGTAAATAGTATGCTGTCTGATTTAGAATAATCTGCTGCATTTTCAAAAAATTAATTGTATGATGATACGTCTGATTTTGACACCATGTACTGTTACTAACATTATGGTCATCACTTTTTTACATAAAGCAAGTATCCCACATAGTGTTTTTACATACCACCAATGGGAACATTCCCCAACACCACTGAAGGGTAGTTCACAAACGTTTGCACAAAAGTTTGCTTCTTTTTCTGGGTTTAACACATCAGATCTGCGCTCATAATATTATAAGCTTGCACCTACATCTGCGAAGAAAAATATACTTACTAATACGAAACAGATATACTCTGCATCCTTTATTTCCCAACTATCTGAACAGGGTTTCGACATATGGAAAGACACTTTAGACATAAAATCAGTCTGGGTGACTAAAGAATGGCAGGTTCAGGGAACTGAGGCATTATTTAGAGCATGTCTCATACCACAGCGAATTATCTTCCTGAACGACACAGTGCAACAGACTTCCTGTCTTGGGTTAGCCAAGATCAAGGACTTGAACACACCTCGTATTCCCTCGCTTACACACTTTGAGGGATGGCAAAACTATACAGAACATGGTGAGGGTACACTAGATGACATCATACATAAGGTTTCATACAATTCATCAGACCACAATTGGAAGGTATGGTTAGTTTGGCCTATCGACACAAATGGGTGTCAGTCAAGATTCAAGGGTACCACCGAAGGGTTTAGTATCCATAGGCCAGACCAACGCTATGTACAACAAGAACATCCAGGGGTGGTGACATCATACAGTGTTGGGAAGTTATGCCTAGATTGGCTAAGAACCTCGACACTGTCCCAGGTAAAACAACACTTGTCCTTACTCTCAGATTACGTGGATTTAAGGGATTTTTTGCTAGAACCCCGGAATCCACGTCATAAGCGCTTCTTGTATGCTATTGACAAGGAAGTTTGGAAAATCTCTCAATAGGAAGCTGCGGAGAGATTGCGTGAAATTGATAGAGTTAACCTAGAAAAGGCTTTGGCAGTGGTCAGTAATGGCATGACCACACTAACATCCAGGATTTATTCACTAGGCAACATTGTGTCTTCTGCAATAGATATAATGGAACAGGACCTGTCCATCCTACAACATGGACAATCGCAGTTACGATCCATTCTATTATTAAGCTAGACGCTGCAATCATTGCGCTCTAGTTACGTGCCCTGGCGATATATTAACAGTACGTCTCTGTTCTCTGCTTATAATCTAACAGAAAGGCAGACAACAATGGCACAAAGAGATGCAAAATATACGATGCTGCACATTGAAAAATTGGACCAGTTACCTTTTACCATGGCAGGGTCACTGTCCACAGAATGGTTAATTCATGGCCATATAACATTGCCAGTAACAACATTCCAATTTCAATTTTGCCTAGAATACCACCAAGTAGGCAGGTATGAAGCATTGGGAAAGGGCTTCATCCATGAATCTTGGGGACTACTGTATAGATTTAGATACAGGAATGGGTATACTGAAGTATTTCTCAACGGTACAGACTGCGAGACTTCGTTAAGTGGGTCTCTAATTTTTCAGAATACTATGCTTCACGGAGCTTGTAATGGTTCGGTTGTAAACTTATCCTGTCATTTAAAAGGAACTCCAGCTGCTGTAGTTCGTCCATTGTTCAAGCTACTCTTGAATGGGAGTTACTTAATGCTGAATGATCAAGGCTGTTGTGGGATGCTTCCAGGCATTGCATATCTTGTCACAGTAAGTTCCAGGGTTACTTGTTGTATGCAAGTATTGTTTCCATCAACCCACACAGTCAGGGAGGCGCCGTTATGGCCTTCATTGAATGTTTCCTTTATTCGGTTTGATTCTCTGAGCCGACTGAAAGCCATGCTTTTACAGAAGGATGTGCCCTTAACCTCAGCCCGAGAGACTTTTGATCTTCAGGTTGCAAGGTCCTCAGCTCAGATACAGGCACTAGTACGAACTAACTGCCCTCTCCATTTTGGAGAAATGGTACATCGTATCTTTAACATGTCTGATACGAAGGGAATTGTACACCTATTTAAGACCATAGGTTCTAGACTGTTAAGCACCTTTCAGACAGTCTTCGGAGTGATTCCAGCTTTAATACACTCCGTATTAGGAAGCGTTTTTGGAGGTCTTCCGTTGATCCTGCTACTGGTAGTGGGTATCCTGATTTTAATTTTCCTGCTACGCAATGGAAGTCCCAAATTTCAAGGTGATGGAAAAAGCGCTCTTGGAGCGACATTGCCGTGAACGCATGGTACTCAATCTGGGCACACCTCGGCTTCGGGAGCTAAGCGAGTAATGGTTCCTATCATTCTGACCAGTCTGGATTGACTGTGTCTTGCCTGTTCTCCGCTGCTTATTCTGCATATTGGACCTCTGTCTAACACTTCCATCGGTTGCGCCTCCGGACGTGGATGTATTGCTGGACCCGTTAAAGGCCCACGTAGTGCAGTGTCCTCAGCCTATTCCCATGTTGATGTTGGCATTCTTGGAGCCACCACAGGATGCTTTAGATCCTGTCGGAATGGACACTGTCTCTACTGCAAGTACACAGGCTTCAAATATTTCAAACGCTTCCTCAGCATCGGCTGTGGGAACTGGAGAAGATCCCCTTTGCTCTATTGAACTGACTCAAGAGGTGTTACAGGGACCATCGTCTGCGAAAGCAAGCAGCAGTGATGTTGCGTCTCCCACAGAGGACACATACACATTTGGCTCTCCATATGCTGGGAACAATTTAGCCTCTTTTGCAAAACAACCGAAATTGGAATTCTTTTTTTAATTTAAATTCTTGATCTTACTGAGCACTATGGCTTTCAGGCATACTCAGTTACTCCAACTATATATGAACTATTTTAGAGGACTTATAAAGCTTTTTAAATATTTAAAGGATTTAAAGGACTTATGAAGTTTTTAAGCATTTTTTACATATTTTTAGATATTTTTACACTGACATTTAGCGATGTTTTTATGCTTGATTATAAGGACATTCCCTTTTCATTTGTTAGTATATCGTCCAGTCCGACGAAGAGTGGGTGTTATGATTCCAAATGTAGTCACCTAACCTTTCACCTACATTTACCATGCCATTGTGCTACATAACGGTTTTGGTGCTGACCTTTTACCTAGTTAGGTGCTGCATAAATGTTGGGAGGTTTTCTCTGAAAACTAGCCTCATCTATTATACATGAGGATTCTCAGAATCACAGCAGGATTACCATCTTCTGTGTAATAACTCTGTATAAGGTTCATCACTATCGTCATCCTCGGCCGACATGACACAGCAAGGTAGAACCCCTGAGGGTACATTTTGGGTATATAAGCACCACATCTTCGCTGGGCCAACCAGAGGAGAAAGACTTCCATGCTGACACGCTGACACAAGACGCTGAGGTCCCTGCACGCAGATACTCCAGCACGCAGTGGTCTGACATCCCTCGCGGGGTGTCCAACTCGAGGCCAAGACAGGATCCTTCATTCTCTCACATCAGGTAATGGGGTTGGCTCTTTTCCTAGGGGGATACGTGGCTATACACCTACATACATGTTAGGTACATTTAGGTACAACTACTTAGGGTTAGCATCGTAGGAGTGCGCACATTTTTCTGTCATGTATATATATATGCCTGCATATACTCTACTGTTTTAGCACTATGGTAGAATTCCATCTATTTACTCTGTTAGTGCTAATGACCATATATATCTGTTTCTGTCTTATGGTTGTCGCAGCACACATATTTTACACTAGAATGACGCTGGTTCAATAAATGCTTATTGAAAACGTCCCCATCGTTTATTCTGTGTAGCTCTCTGAGATTAAGTGAGCACGAGTGACTGAGCTAAAAGTACTGTACTGTTTCCACGATCCCTGAGGAGTCAGGGTTGTCACTCCTTGGTAAGAGGGGCACATAGTGGCACTGTGAGCTAGCAGGTCTACAGGTGAACATATCCGGTGGGGGTGTCTGGAAGCAGTCTGGACACCAATCCCATAGTTTATGTTGTCTAAATGCGCAGATCCTATATAGATTTATAGGAACTGCACAACACTTTAAAACCTATGTACATCACAAAGGAAAAGAGCTCATCGGAGAACATTTGGCTTTTCATGGAATCTTTGTTCCTGCTTATGTCTTCCCGAAGTGGCATTAAATTACAACAGTGTCATATCAAGAATTGCATCGTGTTTTGTCTGGGATTGCTGAATGTGACACAGGACTGTTAATGGGCGCGTAACGCGCGAGGCTGATTATGAATGGAGACCCACAAGGCACTAATGCATACTCCCGGAATCAGACTCTGATACCAATGATTAACTCATATTCACTTCGCATCCATAGGGCGCCATTTTAATTACTTTGCTATAATTTTATGCAACTGTACACAAATTACTTTGCAACGTTTGTTCCTAATGCATACACAAAATACTGTATTTGACTCTGTGCTAATCAAAGCCGTTTATATTCCTACCATAAGCCCCAGCAGCAATCTGCACGATTGTTAGCAGAGAAGTTTCGATGCATCACCTTGGGGAAAACTGAAAATGTATATAATTTTAACATAGACCCCGTTTTACATAGGAGACTGATCAGATGTTTCTATTTCTTAGGGCGTATCCATTTCTGGTATTAACTAGCTTGTCTTAAATCTCTCGCCTCCAACTACAACCTTTTACCCAGTGCTCTCTTGCTCATAGGAGGTTTAGGGAACTCACAACGGTTTCCTCTTCCACTTGCTTGCTCCGCGTCCTCTCGTCGAAATCAACTGCTCCATCTCTCTTCCGAAAGATTCCTTCTTGGGGGGCTGGGATGGGGACATGCAACCAGCTCTCACGCTGCTGGGAGTGCCCAGAAGCAGATTCATGCTGAGACCTGCCTATCCATTTGCGCCGAGGCCTGCCTGTCCCTGCAGAGTCTTGAAGTTGCCTCTGACCACAGCCCCACTAACCACTTTGCTCCTTGCTCCGCAGCTGACCGGCTCCGATCGAGCCTCACACAACGGCCGAAACCCCAACATGAAAAATGTGGCCCCTGCAACACTCCTCTGGAGCATACCTGTGGCTCTCAGTTGAATAGACCCGGCCCTGAGAAATAAGTGCTGGTGCTTAGCACCGGAAACCACAGGCACAAATTAAGCACTGGTTCTACTCTCAAAAAGATGCTGCAGTCTACGATGGTGGTAGAACTTCAGTCTAGGTACTCGTGATTAATATCCACTCTCAAAAAGATGCTGCAGTCTGTAATGGTGGTAGAACTTCAGTCTTGGTACTCGTGATCCATATCCACTCTCAAAAAGATGCTGCAGTCTGTAATGGTGGTAGAACTTCAGTCTTGGTACTCGTGATCCATATCCACTCTCAAAAAGATGCTGCAGTCTGTAATGGTGGTAGAACTTCAATCTTGATACTTGTGATCCATATCCACTCTCAAAATGATCTCCATAGTCACTGGCCACAGGAAGAGTTAGATGCCTGTGTCACGGAGAAAGAGAATAATAAACTACAAAGATGGTAAAATCAGGCAGCCAGACTTTGTCTCAATTTACAGTGATCAGGTCAAATCATCCATCCCTAGAACAAAGAGTCTGACCCTGCTATGCCTTCGTAGCGTGTATGGGCAATGACAACAATTGTTTATAGGTCGTTTATCTACCTTACACGTCCAACCATAGTCTGGGATCAAGCGAGACAGAGATCCTTGCACATCTCAGGTTCAGTCACAAGAAGCATGGAGGAAGGTCGATCAGGGTGTTGGGCGCACAACTTTGGAATTTGTTCTCCACAGGCCTAAGGACCTGTCCAAATCTGACATTGCATATAGAAGTGTTTCCATCCTCTTTGGGAACACATGAGCATCTGACAGACAGCGCTGCATAGGAAAGAGGGGCCTAAGTAAAACCTGTTAACAGAAGGTGAAAAAACTCAGAATAGTTACTGTGCCTCCTGGTTACATGCTGATTGGAACAGGTAGGTTTTCAGGCCCCTTAAGACGCCTGGAAGTCTCCTTCTAGCCTCAGTTTTTTTGAGGAGGGTGTTCAAGAGTGATGAGCCCACCACAACAAAAAGGGATCTGCCCCAAATCTTTTAATCTTGGTATTGTGTGGATGACTTCAGGTGTAAGTATGGCTGGTAGGCATGAAAGACTTTGGAGTGATACACTAAACTTTAGGAAGCTTGTGAATAAGGCTGTGTATTAAACATCAATCTCCCTTGGAAACAACCTGCATGGGGGGAATGTCCTTCTCTGAACAAGGACAAATGATGATGGCGGCTGGGAACCTGGGCGCACACAACCACCGTAAATCACGAGAAAAATATACAAAGGGTGAATTTATGGCCACTTAACAGTATTTAATACAGATAATAAAATACTGTTCTAATATGTTTATTTACAGATCGATAGACACTACATCACATACAGAGTCCCACACTCCACACAAGTTAACGGGGCGGCTGAAGGTAAGATGTTTCTACACTTTTTTGTTTTTTTGTTCAACAATTTTTATTAATTTAAGAGAGAGTATAAATAATTAAGGTAATACATAAAAGCCATCTTGACCAATAAATAGTTAACAAAAAGCATAAATATGAGCAATATGATAAATAATGGGTAAAATCTAAAACCAGCAGGAATATAAGAACCTATTCATGTGAATTCATTTGTATTACATTAACTAGCAACGAATGAACACGCAAAAGAAAATAAAGAAAGAGAACGTAAACGGAGAAAGGAAAAGAAGAAAAGAGACAAATGGAAAAAGAGAAAGAAAGAAAAAGAGAAAGAAAGAGAGAGAAAGAAAGAGAAAGAAAGAAAGAAAGGGAGAGAAAGAAAGAAAGAAAGGGACTCCAGCCTTAGTAAAATAAAGAGGGAAAATCAACCAGCGGTAGAAAAAGGGTACTGAGCGACTAGGCCCTGAGAGGCTAAATGGATATATTTATCAAGCGATCTCCAGACACCAGAGGAGATGGAGGGAGTATAGTGTTTCTCCTCCACCGAAGTGTGAGCACCACAGAGAAATGATACCCATGCCCACCATGTATGATACGATAAGGCATTAAATGATTTCCATTCCGACAAAATAATCTTAACAGCTATGGATAGCAGTAAATCCAAAAGTTGTAAATCTAACTCATCTAAAGGAAGTGGAGATGGAGTTGCCCAAGGACCCAACAAGACTAAAGGAAAGGAAAGCTCAAATTGAATATCAAAAATTAATAATAAATGCTTATGGATGAATTCCCAGAACGTATGGAGAAGGGAGCACTCAAAAAACATATGTTGAGGAGTACCAGCAGCACTTTTACAATTCCAGCAAAGATCATCATCTTTAAGTTTGAGTGTATATAGACGAGCTGGGGTCCAATGTAGAAGGTTGATAGTAAAAAACTTTGATTGAATCAGAGAAGGAGCAACTTTATTCCGTAGGGAAAGTTTCCCAATAGTTTTCCAAGTATCCGATGTAATATGTTTGACTATATCAGCGTCAAAATGGTGCATCCATTTGAGCTGTGTGACCGTAGAGGGTGATGACGGAGAAGTGAAAATTTATATATCCTAGAAGCCATATGTCCTACCTTACCCCAAAGCTGTAGGAGAGAAACCATATGCGAATCTGGATGAAAGGTACTCTTGGACAGAGCTACTTTAATTTTAAGGAATGAATAGAAATCAATAGAATTAAGACAATAAGCGGAGGCCAACGAGGAGAAAGGCAAAGGATCATTGTTAGCATTATAAAGATGCTTGACCAATGTAACACCTTTATTGGCCCAATATGACCTTGTCTCCGCGTCCAAATGAATCTTAATCTTGGGATTGTGCCACAAAGAAGACCACCTGGAATTTTGAATGTGTAAAGAAACTCTCTTATCAATCCTTTTCAATGCTAAAATGGTGTCTGCTATGATACGTCCAGAGAGAGGAAAAGTCAATGTAGACGCAGTCATCAAAGCTGAGGTGGGTAAGGGAGAGCACAAATGTTGTTCAATACATAGCCATTGTGGAATATGTCTAGTATCAGAAGGAAACCATAAGGCCCCCTGAGAGGCTAAAAAGCTGACTGATATAAACTCCAATCTGGGAAGTTACAACCACCCATATCATAAGATTTCCTTAATTGTTTGTATGCAATCCTAGCACGTTTGTCGCTCCAGAGAAATTTAGAAGTGATCACATCTATCTCATGAAAAAAGGAAGAGGAGAGATTTACAGGGAGCATGGATGACACAAAATTGACAATAGGAGTTATCATCATTTTTAATGACTGGAGCCGTCCCCACCATGAGATGAACTTAGGCGACCAAGCCTCCAATAACTTTTTAACTTTATCCAGTACCTGAGATTCATTGTAAGAGATGGTATCCGATAAATTTGCAGAAAACCAAATTCCCAAATATTTAAGCCGCTCAGACTGCCATTTAAATCCTGCATCTCCCATGTGAGAAGAAAAGCATAGCCGATTAAGAGGAAACATTTCGGTTTTGTCTCTATTTAAAGTATATCCTGAGACAAGAGAAAATTGTTTGATAATAGTGGAAATAGCAGGAATTGCTCTTTCTATATCTTCAGAGAAGATAAGAACATCATCCGCATACGCGGCTGTTTTAATGCGCTGTGAACCAAATTGAAACCCCCGAATGCCCTGATTAAGGTTAAGTAGGTGAAGTAACGGGTCAATAGACAGTAAAAAGAGAAGTGGTGACAATGGACAACCTTGTCGAGTGCCCTGGCCTAGATCAAAGAAGGGTGAGGTAATTCCATTAATTCTAATATTAGCCTTAGGTTGAGTATACAAGGACATAACCATTCCAATAAATACATCCCCCAGGTTATGGGATTAAAGTACAGCCTGAAGAAAAGGCCACGAGACCTTATCGAAAGCTTTCTCGGCGTCAAGCGCAATAGCTGCCGCCGGCGAACTAGAACCCTTAGCTTTCTCTAAGATATGGCAGAAAGTACGGATATTATCCCTAGCCAATCTTCCCTTGACAAAACCCGTCTGGGAGGGATGAATGAGAGTAGGAATATGAGACTCCAATCGTTTTGCCAAAATTTTTGCAAACATTTTTGCTTCCATGTTTAGCAAAGAGATTGGGCGGAAATTCTTGGGGTCCGAATGATCCTTACCTTCTTTGGGAATAACCACTATAGTAGCCTCTGTTGCCGAACCCAAAACCTTCCCAGAAGAAACAAAGGCATCAAAGACCTGTTGCAGACGTGGTACTAGAGAAGAACTACATTTTTTTTAAACTCAATAGAAAAACCATCCGGTCCTGGCGCTTTCCCTGATCTAGTTGCCTTAATGGCTTGAACAATTTCCTCGGACTCAATCGGTTTACTTAGAGAAACAATATCCGTGTCGGCAATGGTACTAGTAGAAATAGAAGTCAGAAATTGTTGGCACTGCGCTAAAGAAGATTGGTGTTCAGGGGTGTATAAATTGGAGTAAAAATCACGAAATACCTCCAAAATATCTTTAGTCAAGAATTTCCGAGTTCCCGCAGTATCTGTGATACAGGTAATCTGAGTTGATCGAACATTAGTGTCCTGATACTTTAAAGTAGCTGCCAGAACTTTACCTGCTCGGTTTTTAGTAACAAGCGCTTTGATTTTTGTAATTGTACCCCAATGTGTGCCCTCTTGGTCAAGATAGAATTATACTTATATTTAAGATTTTTGATTTCCTGCAGTATCAATTTGTCTTTAGAACCTCTATATAGTGATTCTTTATGTTTAATATTGTCTGTAATCGAGAGGAGCTCTTTTTTAATAATACTGTTTCTTCGTGCCATAGTTTGAATAATGTTGCATCTAAGGGTACATTTGAAAGCGTCCCATAGTACTACAGGAGATGTCACGGATGATTCATTCTCTCGGAAAAAGTATGTATAGCTGCATCAAGCAACTCAACCTCTTTGTCGTCCTGTAAGATTTCTGTATTGAGACGCCAAGTACGCGGTCCACAACTATCTGTGAGATTAAGAAGAGTGAAAGAGACTGCGGCATGATCAGAGACAACTATAGGGTGGATTATCACATTTGTAGTATGTTTCAACATATTAGCTTGAACCAAGAGATAATCAATGCGAGAGAAGCTAGAGTGAGGAGAAGAGAAAAAGGTAAAGTCACTGCCAGTGGGATTATGCATTCTCCACACATCAATGAGTCGTTGGGAAGAACACATGTTAAGCATTTGTTTGTGCGCCCTGGGAGGACGGAATCGGAATGCAGAATATCTATCCAAGATAGGATCCATTGGCAGATTGAAATCTCCCCGACAATCAGTTTGTCACTAATAGATATTTCGGAAAGCTTCTTGGTTATTGTTCGCCAGAAAGAGGGGTCATCACTATTGGGAGCATATATATTCATAATATAGAGATCAGATGACCCATTAGACAATCGCGTAAGCAGCCACCTACCTTCAAGATCATGTTCAGCCGAAACAATGGACAATCCCGAACTTTTAGAAATAAGAGTAACCACCCCGTTCCTCTTCCCAAAAGCCTCTGAGCACGACACATCAGAAACCCATTGCTTACGCAAGAATAAAGCCTCCTTATACGATATCTTAGTTTCTTGCAATAACACAATATCAGTAGAAAGGCCTTTGCAGTAATCCAATTTTTTTTATCTCTTTACTGGGTGGTTCAGACCATGCACATTAAGTGACAGCACATTTAAGCCAGCCATGGATAAGGGAGATCAGTAAAGATAAGAAAAGTCAGTAAATGAAAAACACTAAGGGATGTATGTTGCATGAGATAGACGACACGGGAAGAAAACTTATACACATAAAAGTAAGAAAGTAAGGCTGAAGTCCGTAGGAAGAAAGAACTCAGTACAGCAAGAAAGAAACAGAAATGGAAGAAAGAAAGAAAAGGTGAGAAGAAAAACACAAACTGCAAAAATAAAAAGAATAACCCCACCAGGGAAGTCTATAAGAGACCAGAACCATATATGGGGGGAACATGAAATAGCAGCCAAAGAGGCCATTGTTTACCACTAGCCATAGAAGGGTAGAGTATAAACAGTATATAACATAATCCATTCATTATTATAGGTTACACAATGTTTGTGTAAATAAACATCAGACGAAATACAAATTAGTTAACATGTACTATATTATCTCTACAATAAGAAATTCATCCAGGATATGAGTGAACACCCTGATGATTGATAAAGAAGGGGAAGACGACTAGAAAGAATTAATGAGTATACCAGCAACATTACCATTTGATAAAAACCTGAATAGCGAGTCACATTTTACGTATCATACATATAGTATAAAATAAATATCTAAGAAAGAGTTAAATAAATACATTCTTAACGCCTGCGGAAAAAAGGATTCTACAAGGGCATCCAACTGTCACAATAAACATATCACCTAAAAAACAGTTAATGTTTAGATAAGCAGCCACAAAGTAATCCTCAGCAACATCTAGGAAATAAATTACGCTATGAAACAAGATAATGAGAACTGTAAGAGCGTCACACAAGCTATCAAAACACAATGAAATGAAGAAATGGAAATTCCTATAACCGCTCCAGTTAAAAACCTGCAAAGGAAAAAGAGTTAATGGAACATACCTATAAATTTCGGCGTTTTTCAGCTGCCTCGGTAGGCTGCTAAACAGAGAACAGAGCTGCCCAACGTTGTATACGGCTAATATCGCATCCATTTTTAATTATCTGAGGGACTAGCAGCTCGCCTCTCTTGTTGGACACATTTTATCAAGCAGGGCCCTGTTCCTGAAGGAGTCGGTTAATATATCAAGTCTGTTCCCTTTCGAGACAGGCCATCATCAATATAAGAATTGCATAGGTGTATCCTGGTCGACAGGAACAAACCCTTGAAGATATATCATCTTTGTATCATCAGCCTACGTACAGATGCTGGATAGTTTTGAGCATAACATTCTGAGGTGGAACTCCTGATGAAGACAGTGCTTCTGTCTAAACGCGCGTAGAGTCATCTGTGAAAACCACCCTAAAAATGCTAACTTTTCATCTAAGTGTTGTTGTTGTTTGTTCATTATAGTCTGTATATATTTAATCATGTGGGATGGAATAATCATGTATATCATCTTGATTATATGTATGTAGTATGCTTTTGAATGTGACTGAATGTGGCCAGAATGTTGTATAATTGTTAGTCTCTGTATGAATTTTTTCATGTTTAATATGTGTTTTTATAGTTACTTCATTGGGATTAAGATAAATTATAAATAAATCTTTTTATACATTTCTAAATTATAGTGTCACTATAGTTATTTCTCAACCCTTTCATGGTTTGAGGGTTCAAGGTCTGAAGTAGCCCTAGAATATTTACATTAATGTACTTTCCCTGTCTAGGTGTACTTCTCACCAGTGTCAGGGGGCCCCTTCTTTTTGCAATTACATACCTATATAAGGCAATAATTAGATAAGTGAATAAAATACACTAAACAAAGGGCCTCATGTTACTCGAACTCTAACCTTCCCTTAAAGAGAGACAGCATTACAAGCTATAAGTGGAGAGAAAAACCTGCAAAGGAAGGATTAATACGAGGAAAAAATATGTAAATAACATGAGGGGTGCATATATGCGATAAAGAAACCGTTCCAGCGACTACCTGTGAAGGAAAAAAAAAAGGAGTTATTGGAATACACCTACAAAAGGCAATTAATATATCTTGAATAAAGAACACTAAGAGAAGGGCCCTATCTTATTTTGACATCAACCTTCGCTCAAAAAAGATATCGTTATACGCTATAAGCGGAAAGATGAACCTGAAAAGGAAAGGTTAATACACAAAAAAGAAAAAAGATAAAGATAAACCTGAAAGGCCCATAACCGTGGATGAAGTAAGGGAACCTCCAACTTCCCACAGGAAAAAGGAGCCTCAAAACCTGTAAGAGGAAAAATAGGCACAGAAAATACTAGAGTCCAGCCATAAAAGCAATGATCCCTTCAAGAACCAGAGGAGACTGAGGGAGAGTCAGATTCCATTCGCGATTCAGATTGATTATCCCAAAAAGTTGTTAACTCTGATGGTTCATAAAAAATCTGAGAGCGACCTTTAAAAGTTATTCTGAATCGTGAGGGACCAGCGAAGGAAAAAGGAATGTTCGTGTCCAAAAGCCTCCGTCGAAGGTTTAAAAAACCTTTCCTCCTGATGACAGTATCTCTAGCAAAATCCTGAGATATAGCAATCCTGTGGCCTTCCCATGTAATCGATCTGATCTTCCTCATCTGAGACAAAATAAGTTCTGAGTGTTGATGTCGTAAAGGCTTGAACACTATAGGCCTAGGATGTGACGAGGACTTAGGGCGAAAAGAGGGAACTCTATGGGCACGTTCTATTTCAAAGTCTTTCTGAAAGGAGATATGGAGAACCGTAGGGATCCAGTCCAGCAGAAACTCAAGCATTGAAGGAGCACCTTTCTCCGCATCTTCTGGTAGACCAAAAATACGTAAGTTACTCCTACGATTCCTATCTTCCTGTTCTGTAAGGTCCCTCTGCAAAGAAGCCATAGAGCGCTCCAAATTCTGTACCTGCCTGGCCTGCTGATGAGATGTGTCCTCAACTGCGCTTATGCGAGATTCTGCATTTGAAACACGTAATGACAAACTTTTGAAGTCACTTCTAATCGCCGCAACTTCAACCTGAAGTAGGTCTGTATTTGTTTTAGTACTCTGCGCAATATCATGAACCGTATTTAGACGTAGAAGGATTGTGTCTAAAGTAGTAGTAGAATCTTTAGATGTTACCTCTGGCGTGGGAGACGTTTGTTTAGATCTCTTAAGAGCACCTTTTGCATCCTTATCTTTTACAGGGAGACCCATATTATCTGCCATTGGAAAAGACAAATGTAGGTGAAAAGAAAAACAGCACTACCAACCACTCCCTGTTCCAGACCACCAGAGCGCTACCTGGAAATATGGCGGAGCAAGCCCCTCAGAGGACAAAGAACAATGACCAAACACATAAACTGTACCCTACAAAATGTCACTGTCTAGACAGATAGCAACCTCTACCTCGTGGTTAAAGAGCACTTAAATAAGTGCGCGCCACTGAGAGACTAGTGTCCAACCAGCGATAATGGTAGAGGAACAGGCGCAGATGCAGAAAAACACAAACTGTTGACACCGTAGCAAAACCAGCTCATTAAGGAGCAGGTATTAATCTTCTGCCACTCCAAAACTGGTAGACAAGGTTATCATCGCAGTACACCTTATGAACTTCCAGTCAGGTTTTAAGCGCAAAAAGGTTGTTGATGATCCTGTTTTAAACAATGCTCCACATATTCAGATGGTGAAGAAAACAACATCCAACAGCAGCGCACATTCAAGGAGCCTTCATATTAAATGTGCTGCCCCTCAGGAGAAACATATCACCTCTGAAAAGAACAGCGCTTTATTTATAGGTGAAAAAAGCTGCAAATATTCACATTCTTTTGACCCCTGGAGTTCCCCTCAGGGCAAGCAGCACTTCCCATAGGCAGCCACTGTCAGTTTACACACACAGAGTCTCAGCGCTGCTTAAAAGAAACTTCATCTGAATGGACTTCAACTTCAAATGCCTCAGAGCATATATTATCCTTCAGCAGCAGCGTGCTATGTGATTCAGGCGAAACGCTCTTACTTTAACAACCGCTGTATCCTGGAACATCCAAGTTGTGAGGGTTAATGCGTCCGTGTTCCTCGCGCCGCCGCCATCTTAGGCGCCACCTTGAAGAGAACACAGATACCGCTGGAAAAGGCACCAAAAGCGCTCCAAATGCGCCGCAAATTCTCCTGCGTGCCCTCGCTACCTTCCGCTGCCGATACCCATCACCGAAACCAACCTTCCAGGACTCCGTTCACTGGAAAACCGGACAGCCTCACGGAGGCTCTCCGGAGCTTAAACAGGTGCGGCCATCTTGTCTGCGTGCGCGTCATGCCCCAGATGTTTCTACACTTTAACACTTCTATACTGGTTACTAGCAGTTACATATTTGTTGGAACTAGATACTTGGAGGGTATATAAATGTTTCAGATCTCCGATGCGGTTTCTAGAACTTTTGTTCAAATCTACAGAATTTTAGCAAACACACCAACGATACTTATGCAGAACTAGGTGAGCTGTACCTTCTGCACTGTAGGCATGAGCTTCAGCGGACAACATCTGAACTAGAGACATCTAGTGTGCATGAAAGTGGGGGACCGCACTAACGTCAATGCACTATGATACCAAGTGACGATTCTTCTCACATCTGTTGTCTAACATCACACCACAAGGCTTTTTCTACTTGGCATCATTGTATCTTTATTGCTACTTAGAAAGGACAATGCCTAATAGGAAATGGTCACAATAGCACAATTGCTGTTCAAGCACACTCGGTGCCTTAAGGGTCACTGACCCTGGTGGCGGGTTCTTAAATACTCTAGATGCTCCTCCTGAAATAAGAATATGATTATCTTTATGTGTATAGCCCTGACGAAGTCTGTTGTCCCAGTATCAGCAACAGACGAAACACGTGTCGGCATCATTGAAAGCAAGGGAGAATTGGAGTACTGAACAGCCAATAACGAACTGTTGAAACCACGACCTCAACTCTTGACTTCTGTGTGTCCGGAGAACCCCCTCCTTCTCCGAACAAACCTGCGAGTCATAGAACACCAGACTCTAGAAAAGAAGGACACTCCGAAATTAGCTAGAACTCTGGAAGCCTATAAAGACTTCTGAGGAACAGGGCTCATTCCATCTGCAAATGGAGGTTTTGGTTGTTATGTTATGTGTATTTGTAAAGCGCACTATCACCGGTGAGGATATCCTGGTGCTGAGTAATATTTGTGCCCAGCCCTGCCTATAGTAGCTTGGATGGTTGAAAAGCCAGGTCTTCAGCTTCTTGGGGAATTCAAGAAGAGAGGGGGAGGCACCTATGTGAAGAGGGGGGGCCGTTCCACGCTTTAAGAGAACAGCCGTCCTCCTATCTGGTTCTGTGTATACATGGGATTTATGAAAGTAGGAGTCCTGCGGGGTGGGTTGTCTGGACCCTTGGTGGAAGGATATGCGACTGTTGAGGTAGATGGGGCCTGAGTTGTGGAGTGCCTTGAATGTGTGTGTGAGGAGTGTGAATTGAGCGCGTTTGTGTATCAGAAGCCAGTGTCCATCAACTGTTGTTTTTGCATTTGTCACCCCGAGTGGGACGGGTATGCCCAGACGTGGGTCCCGTGCTCTCCATGCCACTGGAATCAAGCTATCCTGGCTGAAGAGGGTGAAACCCCGGAAACCGGTCCTAGGATGCTTGTTTCCAGTCCAGGGAGGACCTGGCTTGGCAGTTCGGGCTGGACTGTTCCCATGAGGCACAGGGTCAAGACTGATTTGCATATGGCTGGGTTCAAACTGGAATGGCATGGTGAGCAAAAAAACGATGGATTTAGGCCCAGATCTCTGTACTGGGGTGAATGTATGACATTGTTCTGCATTCTGTCCATCAACTGTTGTTTTTGCATTTGTCACCCCGAGTGGGACGGGTATGCCCAGACGTGGGTCCCGTGCTCTCCATGCCACTGGAATCAAGCTATCCTGGCTGAAGAGGGTGAAACCCCGAAACCGGTCCTAGGATGCTTGTTTCCAGTCCAGGGAGGACCTGGCTTGGAGGTTCGGGCTGGACTGTTCCCATGAGGCACAGGGTCAAGACTGATTTGCATATGGCTGGGTTCAAACTGGAATGGCATGGTGAGCAAAAAACGATGGATTTAGGCCCAGATCTCTGTACTGGGGTGAATGTATGACATTGTTCTGCATTCTGTCCATCAACTGTTGTTTTTGCATTTGTCACCCCGATTGAGACGGGTATGCCCAGACGTGGGTCCCGTGCTCTCCATGCCACTGGAATCAAGCTATCCTGGCTGAAGAGGGGTGAAACCCCGAAACCGGTACTAGGATGCTTGTTTCCAGTCCAGGGAGGACCTGGCTTGGCAGTTCGGTTCTGGACTGTTCCCATGAGGCACAGGGTCAAGACTGATTTGCATATGGCTGGGTTCAAACTGGAATGGCATGGTGAGCAAAAAAACGATGGATTTAGGCCCAGATCTCTGTACTGGGGTGAATGTATGACATTGTTCTGCATTCTGTCCATCAACTGTTGTTTTTGCAAGTGTAGGTCCCTGAGGCATGATGTAATGTGAGTTCTGTGTGGGAGGTTGAGGATGAGCCTGGCTGTCAAGTTCTGGATGGTTTGTAGTCTTCTAGTGAGTTGCTTGGTGAGCCCGGCGTAGAGGGTGTTCCCATAGTACAACTTGCTGTTGATTAGGGCTTGAGTGACAGTATGTCTTGTATTGCTTAGGTCTTGTGCCTTGTGTTGTGTCTGTAGAAAGCGCTATGTGTTTAAGCGAAGAATACTGCAGGCTTGGAGGCTATGGAGCTGGAAGTTGGTGATTACCAAGGGATGAGTCATTTACTAGTACGCTACCTGACCACTGTTGAACTTTCAGGTTATGGGTGGGACTTTCAGGACACTTTAGTCAGCCTTAGCACAAAAAGAAAGCTCACCTGCAGTTCCATGCCTGGAACGAGTTTCAGTTGTAACCACTGCTGCAACAAGTTTGCATCCTGTAGCTTCCATTTCTGCACTTATGTTTTGTTCTCTCTTTCAATTCTTCGGGTTTTCACTTACGTATTCAGGCTACTTTCCTTTTGACCTTCAGGAGTCAGAGTATGGTGTTACGCAGGAACTGGAAAGCGATTGCTCTATATTTGGTGTAATCTCAGACTATAAGTTGTTAACTGCCTCTAAACATTGTAGTATGAGCATCTGATTCCAGTGAAAAGCATCCTTGCAGAGCACAACCCTACCAGAATTGTCAGAGCTTTGGCCAGAGCTGTGCTTCGTCTCATACCCACCTCCCATTTTTCCTGAACCCATTCTTCTGGTAGTTGAACAATAATCTGCTTGAGTGGGGGTGGAGTCTCATAGCGTCCAACTTTTAATCTTAGGATAAAACAGGAGTCTGTCAAGACTTGACCCTTGAATGAATGACTAAACTCTACAATAGCCTAAACATTGCAAAATGCAAGCCTATGTCCAGCAGAGTTGGTCCATTCATTCCTGCACGCACTTCGCACAATACTCCTCAGCAGCTTAAAGTACCTGCAGTAGACTTGGACCCCCTGCTCCTATGGAAGCTCCACAAAGAGCCCCCTTGGTGGTCTAAACAGCACTTTTAATGGGTGAAGCCCAAGATAATTGCACATAGGAGATATTGATTGCTCCTGGGTGTGATCTATGTATCTTATACCCTCTGAAGTTCATCAGTGATGATTTATAAAGAACTACCAGCATGTGTGACTGGTCTATCCTCACACGCTCCACAACACCATATGCTTCTGCACAGCCAACTTTTATGCACCTTGCTTATACCAGGCCTTCAAACCTCACCCCTTCTCCAAGCTACTGCCTTGTAGGTCAAACTATAGCCAACACTCTTTTAATCTTGCAGTCGAAGGAAAAGAAGACCCAGGAACCCTCTTCAAACAAGGCAACTTCACTACTTGATCAGCCATATGAAGTCCTACATCAATGTTACAATAGAACATCTACTCACTCAAAAACCCCAAAGCATTTTGAGCTTTGCAAGGCATAGGACAGTGTTATACAAATGGCATATCCAATTGTTTGTCCATACACATTCAGTGCACAGGTTTTGAAGTGGACGTGATGTGATTGTGTCATTGCCTATCTATCAAGTCTCTTGATGATGCACTCTTTCCAGCTTGGAGCGCCCCATGTGGATGGCATATCAGGACTGACACCCATAAATCACCACTGCTGTAACCAGGGTCATTCCATGAGAACACATATCATGCAAACAGGCTACAATACCAGTTGAAAGTGGGAGAACAGGTTTTTTGTGGTTGCTTTGATTTGTAGTAATGAAGGAGAGGTTGGTGTAAAACAAAAATGAGCAAGCTACACTCCTTCGGAGCATACCCCCGGGAGGTCATCACCTACATGGGACAGCACACCCAGAGATTGAAAACTGGCACATGGACATGGCTGAATGGTCTTTAGCAATAGAGATTCATATGAAGTTTAGTAGACGAGATGATAAAGTAGGGGACGATATCCTCGTGTGTCGAGATCTGGATGATAGGATCTTGGCCCCAGACTCTGACCGGCAAGTGATGATAGTGATGGCTCCGAACAGTCGTCTGCTAGATTTGACCCCGGACGGGTTGTGGATCGGTATCTGTTTCACTGTGACGTGTGCCTGTTGCTCTCCCCTTGGACACTGTATCAGATTGCCTATTGTTAAAAAAATATTTAGGGTACCATCCGCCACTGATGCAAGGATCACACTTTAACTAGTTGGGTCCAATTGTTAAGAAAGAATTAGGACCAGGAAAGGACAGATAACATCCCTCCTTTGGGTGCAGAACATGATCTTTAGAGATCCCACTCTTCCTGTGAACACTCATTTTGTATGAACTGTATCACCTTGTTGCACAATCACCATGACGTTTCTGACAGGTTTTTCAAGACATCAGTACTTGCTCCACCTTTCTCTAAGCAGTCTTACCTTAATACCTCAAATTCCTTGAATACTGGCCCAAGACAAATATCTCCTAGCCAGGAATGCGCACTCTCCAGACTGAGACACTTCTACTACTCCTGGATAATGCAAACCCACAGGCTGATCTACCATTCCCCTCTTAAGTGACACCTACTCTTCAGAATGACCCCTCACCTCCCATGAATTCTACTTGTCCAACTGACCCTACATTTTCCCCCACAGGAGAGTGAATGTACACAGGCTTACCTTCCCCTACTATCTGAAGATTCCGTCTCTCCCCAGACTGATGACCCTGTTCTCTCCCCCAGGAAGGAATGACTCCACTTTCTGGCCCCCTTATTTCCTCTTAGGAGACAGACACTTTACTGATTTATACCAATCCATCATGGATCATGGATCCATCACCCACTTCCAGGGTACAAACTCTATTGTAATCAAGATCACAGGGATGGACCAGACATTTTACAGAAGACAATCATGAGTACTAATGTAGCAGAAATGTTGTATTTGTATTTAGTCATCTATAGGGGTGCATCATAATCACATGTAGAGCGCACATGTAGAGCGCACCCGCATATGATCCTATCTTGTGTAAACGTGAGTGTTAGAATTGTGAGCTGTGTTAATGTATTTACGTGACAAGTAGTAGTGGGAATTAACGTAGGAAATAAATGTAACTAGTAGAAAACATTAACATGAAGAAATCTTGTTGTGAAGATTCGACACTACTCATGTCCCAGACATTTTTAATAATAATACTCTCTATAAATAGGTGAATGTGTTAGTCAATGTAAAATAGTTATGCAACTCGTAATGCTTAAGTGAAGCTTTTATGTTAGCCGAAGCTGTAGGCCTGAAGTGCAACCCCTGACAAACTCTTGCTTTAGGATTAATGTTTTGAAATTCATGTGCACTGTGGAAGCTGTTCTTTCTCACGTTTTGCATTGCAGGTGGATCAGCATTCTTTTAGGCAAATTAATATCTTTGCTTTAGCAGCAAGGCAAGGAGAGAAGAAGTTAGAGTTACTTTCAGATGATAAGGGAGAAAGTCGGTTTCACACGTGAGAAGGCACGGGAGCCAAGGACGAATTGTTGCAAAGGATGTACATGAAGAAGACCATGGAAAAGTATGCTCATGACTGTACCCATTGTGGAGTATGGGCGAGAAGTGCATCATGAGAATTCTACCTGTGGATAACTGGTTGTTGGAATTATGGACAGTGCCCACATCTTTCTTGCTTTTGGAGAGGGAGCATCTCAGAATGAGCTCTTTCTCTTGCGATAGTGGCTTTTTGCTGCTTGACCCATTTCAACGGAGGAGAGACTTCTTAGGAAGACTCCACGACTGACACCTTTCCTCCTTATTCGAAATGCTTACTCATTAACGTAGGGATGTCACCTTAGTGATAGAGTAGGGATAGATTTTGAATACTCTTTACTCACCAACCCTCAATGCAGGGAAACTTGGGCTCTTGCTTCTTGATTGTCAGTATCCTACTTCTCGAGCTAATAGTTCTGTTCATGTTGCACCATCTGAATTGGGTGCGTAGATTTGGCTTATTGCTGTTTCCTTTGTATTCGTATAACCTCGCTTTGAGGTGTGTCTATGTTCAATTATTTCTGGCTTTGTAATAAATTCAACTAACCTTCCTCAGGTATCCTTTGGTTATTATGTACCAGGCAGAGTTATTTCTAAATGACTGTGAATTAATTATTTTCTCCCCTTCACACTTTCATGCTGCTTAAAAGAACCTTCAGAGCATGTCGCTAGAAAAGTTCCAGAACGAATGGGCCCAGCACTTTCAGTTGGTAGCTGAGTAGGATGGTTTGCACATGAAGAAAGGGGAGAATCTAGAATTTGATTTAGCATAGTTGGAACCTAGAACCCCAAATAGCCCCAAATTTGAGCCCAATGATTGAGAACGGAAGGAGACAGAATCCGGCAGAGAGCGACAGAGTTTGACGGTGCGGCGAGATCAGTGGTGGAAGGAGGAGCGAGTATTAATAGGATATGTGTAGAATGTTAGATTGCGGGAATGATTTGATTGTGTGATGTCTTGTGGAGTTAGAGTGAGAGTCGAGTGAATGTGGTTTCAGGTCTGATGTGGCTGAAAGCATTGAGATTTGAGTTGCGGGTCCCGAAGTGGCATGAGATTCCGGGATATTGAAAGGTGCAGAAGACACAGCAATTGTGATTGTCTGACCAGATGATTGAGGAGCTGTCGTAAGACGTCATCGGCAGTTCCCGCTAAGATAGGGAACTTTGTGTGAGTGGGACGCATGTAAATCGTCTAGTGGACCTTGTGTACAGGGGTTAACTATACTGATTCGGTGATCCACGCTAGTTGAGGGTTACTGTGTGCGAATGCTCTTGAGTGGTGAATTCTACCGATCTTTTAGAATGGCAGACAATTACAGACTTAAGACGATTGTATGAGTGAATGCTTACGGAGAAATTGTGAAGGAGGGTGAGCTGCTGCGAAGAGTGAGAGTGACGTTGGATTGTCCCGCACTGTGATAGGTTTGGTGGTGTAACTCCACGCTGGGATTGGTGGATTATCTTTGCAAATACTCTGCGGCTGACAAGCATCGTTTCACCGTATTAATTTAATTTAACAAATATTTCATTTTTTGTTGGAGAAAGTTCAGAAAGTGTCAGGAGTCATGCGATGCTTTAGGGTGTTACAGGATCTGTTCAGAGGTGATGAAGGGGTTGGTACTCGAGTGGACGAAGAGGCGCCACCCAAGGATACTCTAGCTCACTATATGGCAAGAAAGGTTGCGCTCCTTATTATAATTTGGCTCCAAAAGTGTCACATAATCACTGAAAAGGAAGGTGAATTGGAATTTCCACACTTTGGTGCATTCAGGCTAGAGGTATTGAATCAACTGCAGGGGACGATGTTTGCAATGCGACTTTTGCCCAGACCCTCACAGTTTGAAGTGCTGAATGCGCAGATGCGTGCAGCTCATGCTAGGCAGAGAGAGAAATATCAAGAGAGGATGAAGAAAAGCATGAAAGCGTAACAGGATGCACAGTGGGATACTAAGCACAAGAGGTGGAGAACGGATACCATTGAGGGAGAGATGTTATACCCAGTATTGGTGGGGGATGGAAAATCGAAGGACAAGGACAAGGTGAGAAGGGCAACTGGGAGTGACAATAGTGATAATGAAGACAGCTTGTTGGATGGGTTGTTAGCTTTGCATCCACCACCTTACAGTCCCCAGCCGGGAGAAGGAGGATGAAGTCTGGATGACACCGATAAGGTGGGAGGTGTATTGGCCCCAGTGGCTCCTGATCCAGGGATTGATATCAGCAGGAACAAGGGGGACAGGCGTGTCCATCTTGGGAGGTATGGAAAAGGATGGTGCAAAGGCTACTTTACGGTTGCCGGAAGCTCTTACAGAACCGGTTACCCTTGGACCTGTTGTTCTTGTTTATGACCCAGACCCAACAGGAAGCCTTAGCCAGAGACAATCCATGCATGCAGAGGGGACTCCTTTAGGAGGAACAGGGGATGCGAATGGGGGTTTCTGTTTTTTAGTGCCCATGGAATCCAGTACCCCTCTTGCGGCTACTGCCAACCCTTCCAGAGTATGGATTGGTTCCCGCACTATAAGGTTTACACCTATGGTAAGCGCCAGTACGTCCCAAGAAGCAGGTACAAGTCAGAGAACATCTGAAAACCAGCATGTCCTAGACGTCGCGGGCTTGGAGTCCTGGTTGAGGTACCATGATAAGAGCAAAGAGAGCCGGAATACTAAGCCGAGTCAGGATACCATCAAGGCTATAATGAAAGTGAAGCTAGTGGATGTTGTGAGGATGAAAGTGGAACTAGATGAGATCATTAGTGGGAGTCTAGCTCTAGACAGAATAGAGACCTATGAGCCAGATGAATTGTTGTTTATGGCTAAGGACATCACGCGGAGGGCAAGACTAGCACATGACAAGTTGTCGGATCTGGCGCAGAGGTATGAGGTAGATATATCCCAAATGAAGGCATAGCAGGGAAACCACGGGCTTACTTACAGTGACCAAGAGATAGAGGAAAAGAGAGTGCCTGGATTGAAGACGCACATCCGGGAACTGGTAATAGAGATAAGGGCTTGGAGTATGCTGGACAAGTGGAAAGAAAGGTGGACGAAGAAGAAGAGTATAAGAAAGGTGACAGGGGAGACTCCTCCTCCAGGGGGGATGGAGTGCAGGGAATAGAGGCATACCGTTGCGGGAAGTACCTAGTGCAGGATATGTGTGTGTTCCTGGGAGTCGGGGCGATCTTGCTGCATTCACAATTGATTTTCCGAGATTAAGAGAGAAACCTGCTGAGTGGTATAAGCAAGTTGACCACTTTGTTAGGATCTCAAATGCATTGTGGATTGACTTAAAGACCTTGTTCGAAATTGTGGTCCCTAGTGATCTATGGTCTGCTTGTAAGATATCTCTCGAGTGGCCTAGTGCTGAGACAGAGGGATTCAGTAACTCATGGCCCTCTGCCGTTGGTCATGAAAAAGTACGATCAGGTGATCACCTGGTTGCAGCCCTAAATAGCCCCGCAGGACATTGATTGCGTCAAGATAGATCGAACGACCCAAGAGCCTAAAGAGTTGGTACATTCTTATTACCAATGGCTGTTACAAGCCTTCAAGTAGTACGGTGGGTTAGAGACTTTTGATCCCAAGGGCATGGGACAATTTGTGTCCAAGTTTGTGACTGGACTGAGGCCAGAGATCAGCCCTATGATCCAACAGCATTTAGTCTGTTCTAGAGGCAGTATTTCATTAGGCAGAGGGTATTCTTGTTCATATTGCAGAAAAGCTTGTGTTTGTAGTGTGGATTCAAAATCTGTAGTCTACATCTGTTGCGGTGAGTGGGTTAGCCACTGTATCCAATGTGGATGCCATGCTTTTGCACTTGAAACGCTTGCTCTGGTGACGGCCTTTAGGATCGGTCCCGGAGTCACAACTATAAAGCGTTTTCCCTGAGCCAGTGCTCTCTTTCTCTCACCACAGCAGTTTTTACCATCATCAGTATTTTTCTGTAGGTGAAAAACACATTTCAGCATTGGTGTAAAAATTCGATTTATATGCAATTGGTACAGCATCATGTAGGTGTACCCTGATGGCCCCGGAATTTGCAACCGCTAAAACCCTTTTTGAATTGAACTGAACCAATTTAATGATTCAGAATTTTGTTTCTAAATTGTTCAATCGGTTTACGAAACCCTATCAGGAATCAGTATTTGGAAGGGGTGTGTAAACGGCATATCATCCAAATACTGATTTTGTATGGTATGTATTAATTAACCTCAATTTCAATCGCAAACCATTAATCCCAAGGGACCACATCCCTTTTGTTGGAGCTGGCAGTAGCCAATGTGACCACTGTCTGCTCTTAAAAATGTTTGTAAAATGTTTGGTTTTTTGAACTCATCCATTTAAAACAATATAATTAAGACTGCTTTATTTAAAAGCAATCCCCAACATGGTGGTCTGCTGACCCCAGCAGGCCACCATGCCTAGGATTGCAGCCAATTGTAATGGGCAAAATTTGTGACCTACCTCCTTAATTTTTAAGAGGTAGGTCGAATTGCGACCCATTAGATTTTATATTTTGTGAACCGACCTATTTTCATATAGGCCACTTTGCAAAATATAAATGCATTTGATAAAAGTTGGTGCACAAATTCTGACCTCTTTTACATGATCCATTATTAGTACATGCAGCCCTTGTGCACTGTTTACGTGATATTTCCTACCAGCCAGTAGCTTTTCAGTACTCAGAAGTTGCAAGCATCTGTAATCATGCATAGGCCCTTCTAGTAAGGAATGAGGAAGAAGGCTGGAGACATACAGGTGGAACCTCCTTCGTATCACTGGATTCGCACAAATACTATAAAGCGTAACTGCAAGTACAATGTTTGGTAAAGGATGCAGTTCAAAATTTAGGTCCCGAATTAGAGTTAGACAGATAGGTATTCCATCACAAACTTGATGAATATCCCATCCATCGTATTACAAATGTCATAACATGTAATGCACTGGTAATAAAGCAGGCAGGATATCCTTCCTGTTTGTAACAGAGTAACCTGTCCGCAAAACTCTCAATCATGTCCTTGGTCATTTATTCATGGAGTTTTGTATAACTCTAAACATGTTGCTTTACAGCCACTACAGAGTGCTCGATGAGTGTAGCAGTTCCGACAGACTTCCTGGGCGGGTGGTCACCTTCAGTCACTGGTGAAGACATTTTTAAAGTGAGATCCCTTTAGGTCTTTCCTAAACTTGAGATAACTCTGTTGCACTTTTGAAAATTGCTTTACTTAATTCCAAAGATGGGAGCCAAGGACTTTGAGTGATCTTCCTCCGGGTTTAATTTGTCAGGGGTTATATTGGCAGAGATTCTTCATATGATGATAGTGTGAGTGCAGATTTTGGAGGTAGAGAAGATGTTTTCCATGGGAGGCTTGGCCATCATGCACTGTACTGCAGTTTGGTGTTTGAATCTCTGAGTGGTGACATTCTCATGTTTCTTTAAGCACACACTGCCTTGCAATTGATTGCGTTGATTCTTTGCAATTTTTGAATTTGTGAATTAAATAGGCACACACGGATGAAGTTGCAGTGGCCCTGTTCAAACTTGTGTCATTTAAATTAAGTGGTTGGCCTGTAGAAGTCGTCGACATTTCTTCAGCATGTAAAATTGTTGATTTATGTTTTTAATCTCAGAATTTATCTGGGGAACAAAAGACATCTCAGAATCACACAAGATTGCTAGATTGGTCACAATTGTGTCTTGCACTTGTGAATGGTAGTAGTGAGTTAGTGTTAACATCACTTCAAAGATATGAACCTCTCTTTTCCCCCCTTCAGTTATAGGCTGCTTCCCTTTATGCATGAAAATGTGTTACAGGTGATCCAGCGCTTACAATAAAAATACTTTCTCCTAATATGCTTTTTGGTCATCCAGGTGCAATTATTTCTCTAACACACACACATTATCCATATGACGGTGGGGCCCATAACACCGCATATACATTCACTTACTCATTTATTCCCTGGATTTCCTCCGTCATGAAACCTAGGAGAAAAATGATTCGCTGGAAGGAGACGGGATACCTCTTTTATAATGACACAATAATTCTCATTTTCTTGTAAGGTATTCCGCTCATTGGTCGATGGACCAATTAGTAGGAATCAGTTGATGGTGATTAAGACCAGCTCAATCACAATGAACTCTTTACCATTTCATTATTAATCATTATACTAAAGAAAAATTACTGAGTCATTTGTTTAAAGAATAATAAAGTTTATATAAAGTTTTTGAATGCAGGAAATTTGAGATTAATCTTATTATTCAGATCATTGCATTTATCATCAATATAAGAATAGTTGGAATTTCATTGCACTTTTATTAGACGGAAAATGAGGTTATCATACTAATAACTCTATAGATCAACCTATCTATCTCTGTGGGAAATCCGAATAATTCTTTTAAACCTATCAAATAAAAGTTATCCTAAAACAGCATCTTATACTCAACTGGAAAAGGAAAATAACAGCAGCAGCATCAGCTCGTCAGCATCAGCAACCGCAAACTCTCCCATCTACAGCATCTAACTTCTTCAGCATCTCCCGCAGCTTCCCGCAGCATCTACTCCAGCATAAACTAACCCCTCCCACCAAGAGTAGGTCTTCTTATACCCTAATTCTAGCTTACAGCATAAAATGTTTCTTCTTACATGGCGCGATTCATTCTCATTGGTCAAAAACTCAGATCCCTATACATTTTAATCAAACTTCCTGGTCTTAACCAGTTCCGTGTGCAATGTCCATGCAAGCATCGTTTCCCACAGTTCATGCACTTGCTCATCCGTTTCGATCAGTCCAAATTGTATCTTTTTCTGCAACAATTTGTATAACAAAGTTCCTTCTATTGATTCAACCAGGCTTCTCACGCTTCTTGCTGATCATCTTGGCACACATCTGCTCAGAAGGGTCACAGCAGCCTTGACCATACTTTCATCTTAGCCTCTCGGCATCAGCACGTGATCATCCCTTTTCCACAGCCTCTCTCCTCTATCACATGGTCGCATCCGCTCATGCGCACTCTAGTAACTCGCGGCCATTTTATATTGCTGCTCGGCAGGCCTAAGCGCACTATTTTTAAAGAAAACAAAATGTTATTAAAACAAAGAAATATAAACCCTTTCGTTTCCCTCCCGTCTTTCTACGTACCCCAATTAGGTATTACCTAGCAGAAGCAACATATAAAGCTGTCCCTTACTTACCATTGCTTTATTTTGCAACAACACGTTTTATTCAAAAGCACAAATCATGCATTTTATTATTATTTTAGTACGCAAAATATTATGTTATGTTAGAAGCGTAAACAATTATTAGTCCATTACTTTGCACACTGAATTGCGTGTTACCATTAACCCTTTACATACATTGTTGGTTATTTACTTGAACGAACATGTTTATTAATATTGTACGAAAATATTAGGAGGTTAAAATTTTTATATTTACCCTGCTCCATCTACTCCCCCCTTTGGTGATTTTTAATATCACCACAAAAACCCAAGTTATACAATTTTCTCAGACAGCATATATCTTTTATCCATTTGCTTTTGTTAGTTTATACTTCTGTATCTCTTTCAACTTGTTTCTTCGTTTTCTTGTACATGTTCTCTTTTATTTCTTCTAACTCTATTTCACTTATTTCTCTCTCTCTTTCCTTGTTTATCATGTTTTCTTTTTCTATCTTATTCTGCTTTCTTCTTCTCTTTATACATGTTACTGCAAGCTTCAGTACTAATATTATTATTATTATCATGGTTGCTATTATTATAACTTTCCCTATTATTAATCCACTCATTCTTGTTAACCAATTTGTTACAGAAGAAAACCCTTTACCAAGTTTTCCCCACATACTTTCAACCTCCAGTGGAACAAGTTCTTTGTGCAAATTTGAAATATTTGTTATATACTTCTGTATATTTTCGCTTTTATCTGGAATGTAAGTGCAACAATGTTGGACTTTCAGCATTCCACAGACTCCGCCCTCTTTTGCCAAAAGAATGTCACCATAGTTCTCATGGCAACCATCTCGGTATTTACCATTAAGAACCCTCCAGCATTATCTGTAGATAAACGATCTACCACTGTGGATAATTTCCGAATTCTGAATGCATTCAAAGATATTCCCACTGCTGGTATCAATGCACCAAAAATATCACCTACTATTTCTGAAAAACTTTCCCTTTTTCTACGTGTAAAGGTATTTATCATTTTGTGTGTTCCTTTTTCTTTTCTATCCACATGAAAAATCTTTGGAAAGACCAGGCCTAAATAACATGACCCATACCAATGGTCCGGCAACCTATAATAAGCCCTATTCCCATAAACGTAATAAATCCCTGGAAATATTGGATCTTTTCCCCCTTTGAATCCCCATCCACCTAAAATTTTGTAATTGTCATAGCAATTGCTGGAACCCACAAAATAATTGTCATATCTTGTCTTATTTCTTCTAATGCACAACCTTCCCTGTTGGGGCCAATCCAGAGTCATAGCTGCATTTATCTTTTTCTTGTCATGATGGTCTTCCTCAAACGCCCAAAGAGGTGTTTTTGTCTCTTCTATCACTTTTCTTTCAAATTTCACTCTTCTTTCTTCAACCATTTCTAGAAATACCTTTTCTTCCTTCTTTAACTCACAGGTAAGGTTGTACCTAAATATATTATCTGATGTTAAAATCTTATCTTCTAAGAAATATTCACCAAACGTCTTTCCCTTTTTTATTTTGTTAAGCTCGGGAACTACGGAAACTTTTGCAAAAATCTTATCTATATCAGTGTAATAATATTCTAATCTACCTGTTTTATAAAATAAGCTTGCTAAAACACTACATGTTATTCCATATGTCAAAGGAAGGTGATGATAAGTCACACCCTCTGCTACAGATGCAGGCAACTGCATACAAACATAGCAATCTCTTACATCCATTGTTTCTACGTATTCATACAGTAATTTAGTAAAAACATTTTTTGAAAAATCTGTTATTGATTTGTCCTTATGTAATTCTGCACTACTCCTTAAAATAACTGGCTCTTGAGTGTTAGCTCCTTTTTCTTTCTCAGTGTTATTAGACTTTTCCACTACAGCTAAACTAATTGGAATAGTTATTGCTAAAACCACCCATATTGTTATTAATAAACCTGTACAAAAACAACACATCTTGCACCATCCACTTAAAAACTCACATCTACATTTCCTATCTCTAATATTTTCCATTTTGTCTTTTAACCTTATTTACTTGTTTTCTAGAAAATTGTGTCACTACACCTCAGAAATGACTTGCTTGCCACTCTGTACTTCCAATATTTTGTCTTTGCTTGGTACTTTCTTTTAATTCTTTTTCAGAATTCTTTCTTGGTCACATCCGGTAAATTTCGTCAGTTCAGTGTTTTGTCAAATCCGGTAAACTATCTAAACTTCTTCAGGTTTGTTGCTTCAGGTTTGTTGCACTTCACTTTCTCCCATCAGGTTTCTTTGTTCTGGGTTTTCGTGAGTGTTCGATTCTTCTTTGTGACTAGTCAAAGCACGATACAACCATTCAGGCGATCTGTACTTTTGATTTACTTTCTTTATTCTTTTCGTTTTCTGCAAGTGTTTCCCACCTTGTTTTCCTTGCTCTTTTTGACTTGTTATCTCATTCACTTGTTCAGCACTTTTCCCATCCAATTTTATGATTCTGTATCTTAATTTTCTCACTTGGTTGGGCCAATTGTCTCCTTTTCTTGGCCTTTTTGCTTCACTTCCTTTTTCCTCTCTTTCTGTTTTCCAATTTCTTTTTCTTGTCTCTAGTTTTTCATTTCTTTCTTCTCCACTTTCTTCTGATTCTGTTTCAATCTTTTCGTTATTTCCTCTTATTTTGAAGCTTATGATTTCGCTTTCATCTGCTTGTGGTCCTTTTCTTATTTTCCTTCGTTCACCTATTTCTGTCCCTCCTCGAGGTTCTTCCGATTTTGTGTCAGTTTCTCTATCTGCTTCTAAATTTCCCTGTTCTTGTGTTTGACTATCTGTCCCTACTGCTCCTCGGGGTTTTTCCGATTTTTCTAACTTTTGGTTTGAAACTCTCCCTTCTTCATCTATTAATATTATCTTCGAAGGAATTTTACCACAACTTGTACTTGGTTGTTCACTGTCACTGTCTTCTGGCTCAGTTTCTTCTCTTATGCTTTCGAAATTCCACTTACTTTTTGTAATTTCTTCTCCTTCAAAATGTTCTGTATCAGATTCTGAACTGGTATCAGATATTTCCAGATGTCGACTTACAGGTCGATCTTCGAATTCTGGAACTTCAGCTATTTCTTCTATTTCCTCTTCTTCTTCTATCGTTTCACTTGTAGTTGGGTCTTCCAGATGTCGACTTACAGGTCGATCTTCAGGTTCTGGCACCCTGTCTGTCTCCTCTTCTCTTTCTGATGCTGAACTGTTATCTGATATTTCCAGATGCCGACTTACATGTCGATCTTTAGGTTCTGGAACTCTGATGGTGTGGCTGGCATGTACCCAGTGTTTCACTCCTGCACACTTGACTGCAGTGGTCGTCACTAGGATCACTTGTCGTGGTTCGTCCCAGCGAGGAACCAAACAGTTTCTTCTCCGGTGGACTTTTATTCGAACCCAATCTCCTGGATTCAAGTCGTGAGCTGGTTTTCTTTCAAGTGTGGTCGCATCCGGTCCAACCTGATGAAACACAGAACGCACCACATCAGCCAATCCTTTGCAATAATCCAGTACTAGATCATCAGTTATAGTCAGTAGCTTGTTGACAGGTACTTGTGCTTGTCTCATTGCTCGTCCCATGATTATCTCATGTGGACTGAGTCCAGTCTTCCTTTCCGGAATACTTCTGATTGTCATCAGAACCAATGGCAAAGCATCTGGCCATTTCAGTCCTGTAGCTTGACACATTTTTCCTAACCTGTTCTTGATCGTTCCATTTACTTGTTCTACTATTCCTGAAGCCTCTGGTCTGTATGCACAATGCAGTTTCTGTTTAATACTAAGTGCTTCGCAAATCAGTTTAACTAATTCGTTCTGGAAATGTGTTCCTCTATCTGTTTCAATCGTGACTGGAAAACCATACCTTGGAATAAATTCTCGCAGCAAAAGTTTTGCTACTGTTGGATATGTCATTCCTTCTTGTTGGATATGCCTCCACCCAACGAGAAAACAAACAGACGACCACTAGAACATACCTCAATCTGCTGCAAGGTGGCATTTCTATGAAATCCATCTGCATTCTGGTGAAAGGACCCCCTTCTCGTCCTATTCTTCCTAGACTCACTACTGTCTTCCTTCCTGGATTTAACTGTTGACAAATAAGACATCTCTGACAAAGACTCTCAGCTATGGCTCTGAATTTTGGATTGTACCATGTTTGTCTAAAAAGTCTGATCATTGAATCTCTCCCAATATGGGCTTGCCCATGGTACATCCGTGCCATGTCAGAAATCATGCTATCAGGCATAACTGGTCTCTCATCCCTGTAAACCCATACATCAGTTTCTTCATGTTTCCTACATCCTGCTTTTAGCCAAGTATCTTTTCTTCGTCTTCTGCAGCTTCTTGTAACTGTCTCACCTCATCCCATGTTTCAATTGAGTTAGTAAAAAGCAAAGGACAAGAAATATGCTCTCTTTCACGACATTTATTCAAAGAAACCACATTCTTTGCACAGTACTGTGCCATTTCGTCAGCATATTTGTTGCCAACAGTAATGTAGTCTTCCCCATTTTTATGTGCATTGCACTTCACGACAGCGATCTGTTTAGGCAGCTGTATCGCCTCAAGCAACTTTTTCACAAAATCTCCATTTCTGATGGGTGTCCCTGCAGACGTCAAGAAACCCCTTTGTGACCAAATCTGACCAAAATCATGCACGACCCCAAAGCCGTATTGGCTGTCAGTCATAATCGTAACCCGTACATTTCTTCCCAACTTACATGCTTGAATCAGAGCTACTAATTCTGCAACTTGGGCAGACCGTACACCTTTCAGACAAGATGCTTCCAACACAGTTGCTACTGTGCAAACTGCATATGCTGCACTTAGAACTCCATCACTCGTTCTTAAACATGAGCCATCCACGAACAGAATATAATCTGATTCTTTCAAAGGCTCATCTCGTATATCAGCTCTTGGTTTTGTACAGTATTCGAGCACATTCAGACAATCGTGATCTACCTCATCCATTTCAATCACATTCTCTTCATCTGGCAATGATGTTGAAGGATTCACATTCATACATCTGTCGATGGTCACATTATCTGCACTCAAAATTACCTTTTCATACCTAGTCAGCCGACTATGTGTCATGTATTGGGTTTTCGTTCTTGTCAAAAGAATTTCCACAGAATGGGGAACATACACTCTCAATGGATACCCCATCACTATGCCTTCACTCTGTTCCAGACTCACACAAGTAGCAGCAACTGCTTTCAAACATCCAGGCAACGCTTTCGCTACGGGGTCTAAAACAGCTGAAAAATATGCAATTGGTCTTTTCATAGTTCCATGTCTCTGCACCAAAACTGAAAATGCACATCCATCTCTTTCACTGCAAAACAGTTCGAAATCTTTCTCATAGTCAGGCATTCCCAATGCTGGAGCCTCACACAATTTCTTTTTCAGCTCTCTGAATGCTTTCATTTCTTCATCATTCATTTCAAAAGGATCTTTAACATCCTTCTTTGTCAGTTTCTGCAATGGTTTAGCAATTAGTGAAAAACCGCTTATCCATTGTCGACAATATCCAACCATTCCCAAAAACATTCTTACCTCTCTTTGTGTCATTGGAGCTCTCATTCCTTGAATCATTTTTATTCTCTCTGTCGTTACCTTTCGTACTCCTTTCTCAATTTTATGCCCTAAATACTGGACTTCTTGTTGACAAAACTGCAATTTTGAAGGGGACACTTTATGTCCTCTTTTTGCTAAATGATTCAGCAAAGCAATTGTATCATTGACACATGCTTCTTTCGTTTTTGATGCCACCAGTAGGTCATCAATATACTGAACCATTAGTGACTTTTCTGGCATTCTTAAATCTTCCAATGATTTCTTTAGGATCTGATTAAATATTGAGGGACTTTGTGTGTACCCTTGAGGAATTCGGCACCATGCCAAAATACGCTCTCCAAACCTAAACGCAAATATTTGCTGGCTATCTGGATGCAATGGAATAGAGAAAAATGCATGACATAAATCTATTACAGTGTACCACTCTGCTTCGCGTGGAATCTGGTATAGAATCACAGCTGGGTTCGGTACTATTGGGCAACAAGGCACAACAATTTTGTTTACCTTTCTTAAATCCTGTACGATTCTAAATGTTCCATTTGGCTTTTTCAGTCCCATTATTGGCGAATTACATGGACTGCTCATGATTTCTTTTAGAATCCCTTGTTCAATCATTTTATTTATTACTGGCGTTATTCCTTCAATTATTTCTGGAGTCAATTTATACTGGGGCGTATTTGGGTAACTCGTTCCTTCCTTTACCGTAATTTTAACGGGATCTACTCCTTTCATTAATCCTACATCTTCTCCTGTCAAGTCCCACACTTCTTCTTGCACTGTCTTTTTCAACTCAATCTGGGATTTTCTCTGCATCAAATACAGGAAACAAACCATTTACTTCTGGTTCTAAATTTACCATTGTCATTTTATACAGCACATCCTCATCTGGAGTCTGAAATGCAATTCCGTCTGAGTACAATAAATTGTGCAATTCATTTTGCACAACAAATCGCGTCCTAAAAGGTTCACGGGACTACAATCACACACCACAAATCGGTGCATTTCACTAAATGGACCAATTCTTACCTTTACTAATCTAGTAAGAGGCGTTTCAATTTGCTGATTGGAAACTCCAACCACTTGTATATGTTCACCTGAGAGAGGAAGATTTGGAATTTCCACTGACCTAACAGTAGAACGGGTAGCTCCAGTGTCAACAAGGAATGTTACATTTGCACCATTCACTTCTCCATCCACAAATGGACCTGACTGATCTACCTCTAGAGTTGCGCCAAGCACGCACTCTTCCCTCTCTTTTAGACACCGTCATGAACTTTCATACGACTCATCTTCATTCTGTCGTAACCAATATTGTGAAATTTCAGCTGCACGTGACAACTGTTTTACCTGTTCTCCTCCGTAGAATCCTGTTTCTGCACTGTATTTCTGTTGATTAGCACTCTTGGGAAGTGGTGGTTGTGGCACCTGACCTTGTTGAGTAACTACCTCACTCTGCACCTGTGAATTTAATGATTGATTTTCCACATTAGGTTTTGGAGGAAATTTACACTCGTTTCTCCAATGCCCTAGCTTTCCGCAGTTGTGGCATGGCCACTTTTTCTTTGCCTCATCTATGCTCATTTGTCCTTTTCCTTTACCTATATTAGGTCGGGATTTAAACTGTCCTGTTTCACTGTTAGTATTATTCAATTGAGCTTCTTGCTTCTCTGCAACTTTCACCTGTGCCCACATGGCTTTCTCTTTTAATTTACGCTGTTTACTCTCAATTTCATCACTGCAATACTTAGCATATCTCAAAACCTCATCTACTGTGCTATTCTGCCATCCTATCAAATGCTGCTTAATCCTTTCACTTATCTCTGGTGTTAATCCATACACAAACCTATATACAAAATGACTCATGTCCTTCTCACTTAGCGTCTCATAACCACTATACTGTTTGAAAACTAACAACAATCTTTCATAGTACGCATGCACTGACTCTTTGCTTTCCTGTGTTGTTCTGTCTATTTTCACCCAATCTGTTTCTTTTGGTGGAATTTTATTCTTCAAAAAGGTAACTACCTGATCATACTTCCTCATCACCTCTGGACCTGGCGCTCCTGTTTTAGCATCCCTTGGATATTCTACAGTTGGCCAATCAATTGTAATCTTACATTCTGTCCATAAATCAGCAGGCACTACTATGTCAAACAATCCATCTAGATCTATCCACAGCACTTTTGACACCTTAACAAATCTCTCCACTTGTCTGTACATTCTACTGGTTTCTCTCTCAATTTTGGGAAGTCATTTGTAAATGACAGTATATCCTGTCTGGTCCACGGAACATGTACGTAACTACCACCTGGTGTTTCTCTCATCGGGTACTCCCTAGTAACTGGTTCCCTATCCGTCACTGCAAAAGCCAAAGATGCTTTATCTGTTGTTTTCTCATTCCTCTTTGTCCATCTATTTCTCCATCTATCCACATCACCCCACTTTCTCAATAAAACAATCAGCTCTTTTATCTGGGTCAGTCTTCCTGATGTGTTCAAATTTTCTATGTCTTTCTCACAAAAATCTACTCTGTACGGCTTCTGCAACGTCCTTACTTTCACGAATTCCACTCCTAGTTCACCTGCAATCTCTTCCAATTTGTCATGTAAATTTCTAGCTCTCCAAGTAAGACTTTTGCACAAAAACATAATCTCGTCATCCTGATAATTTTTTAGTTTTTCTGTTCCAATTGTTCCTAAAATCAACTCTTCCATGTCTATTTTCAACCTTATTACATCTAATGGTTTTTCTTCAGGTTCTTTTGCTTTTAGCACTTTCATCCATTCATTTAACTCTTCTGGAGTCGGACCTACAGGCGTACTATTTAACTCTATCCAATCATTGCTTCTTTCTGGTGTTCCTGATGCGGACTCTGTCACCATAGGCATTCTCCTAATCTCACTCTCATTTATCGTCAAATTTGTAGGTGGACTTGGGCTACACGTACTAGCCGAATTGTGTGCAGCTTCATTATTCAGTTCCATCCCTTCTCTTTTTCTTTGCAAATGTGAATTCATGGGAATCACCAAAGAATGTTCATTTATTTTCTGATTCTCAAAAATTGGCATTACTGGACCTATCGTTACTGGTACAGTTACAGCTTCCATATTCTTTGTCAATTCTCTTATTTTCTCAGTCAATTCTTTTGTCGTTTTTGCTAGTTCAGTTGCATTGTCACTTTCTGTCTCTTCATTTTGTGAAAATTTAAATGTTTCTTGTGACCTATTTATTTCATTTCTCCGTTCGGGTTTTTATTCCTCCCAGTTTCCATTTGCGGTGCATTAGGTGTCACCACTACAGAAGTCGGTTGGTATGGAGGTGGGTTTCTGTTTAAAATATCTTCCAGCAATCCGTCATCTGTTTCACTACCACCATACACATACTTTTCTACCACTACATGTTTCTTTTTCTCGGTACACTTTCTCTTTGCTTCTTCCTCAACCGCAAAAGCTGGAAACAAACCTCCTGCCATGTTAGCATATCTCCAACGCTTTACTCTGTCCTCATGATTTATTCCCCACAACCTTCCGGGTATAAACTCATGATTCTTCAATCCTCTGGATCTCTCTCGCTCATACATCTCATCTTCCCATTCCGCTAAAGCTTCAAACTGTGTCGGTCTAGGTCTAGGTTCTAACATTACCATCTTTTCTCTCAAGTTCCGTAATACAGCTACATTAAATGAACCATTCTCAGGAAAAGCCAATGCTCCATCATTCTTGGTGTATTTTGTCCAATTTTCTAACCATATGCATGTATGATATCCATATTTCAGCATCATATGTGAGGCTGGTGATTTCGGCGGAGGAATTATTTGTCCCTCTCTAGTCACTACCTTTTTGTCCTTCTTAAAGAAATTCTTAACTTTCGACATCCAAGACGTTTTCTCTTTTCCATACTCATAGTACGACATGATTCACAACCTTTTTCTTCTTAAACAATCCGCAAATCAACACTGTTCCCTATGCGTTATTTCAACCAATGCTAGCGCGACTCACACCAACACTCCAATCACAACGATTTCTGTCTACGGCGCACTGTCCAATCCCAGCGCGGCTCTTGTCTACGTCACTTTGCTCCTGTTCTCATGTGACTATCGCACTGTCCAATCCCAGCGCGGCTCTTGTCTACGTCACTTCTACTCTTGACCCCTCCTTTACAAAATGTATCGGCAATTTCTTTTTCAACAATTCTTGTTAGTTACAACATTTTATCCACATTTCCATTGTCTGATTCGCTAAACCGAAACGATAGCTTTGACCATTCACACAAGAATTCTGTATTTTCCAGTAGGCAGCGCTTACCTCTACCCTACCACAGAACTTTCAGTTTCGTCGATAAAGTAGCACTTCCCTCTACCTTACCCTTCTTTCAAGCAAGCGGTAAACCCGTTTCTCTGGGGATAAAACACATGTGGAGACTATACTGCTCCTGAGAATTAAGGCCAGAGTTTCACAAGAAAACCGATCACTATTTCACTTACACACCTTTTATACGCAAAATGTCCCTAAATAACACAACCTGTGTTATTACCAAAATGAACTCAGACAGTGTAAAATTCCATGCGACTTCTCTTGCCACACGTGTTCCACTTCCTACTTCCCGGAAGCGTGAAAACTTACATATAACATAACGCGACTCAACAAAAAAAATGTTAGACATAAACTTATCAATAATCTATAATCAAAAATCAATAATCACCAAACTAATCTATAATAACCATAACTCTGCTACCAAGAAATCTGATCCAGCGCTTACAATAAAAATAATTTCTCCTAATATGCTTTTTGGTCATCCAGGTGCAATTATTTCTCTAACACACACACATTATCCATATGACGGTGGGGCCCATAACACCGCATATACATTCACTTACTCATTTATTCCCTGGATTTCCTCCGTCATGAAACCTAGGAGAAAAACGATTCGCTGGAAGGAGACGGGATACCTCTTTTATAATGACACAATAATTCTCATTTTCTTGTAAGGTATTCCGCTTATTGGTCGATGGACCAACTAGTAGGAATCAGTTGATGGTGATTAAGACCAGCTCAATCACAATGAACTCTTTACCATTTCATTATTAATCATTATACTAAAGAAAAATTACTGAGTCATTTGTTTAAAGAATAATAAAGTTTATATAAAGTTTTTAAATGCAGGAAATTTGAGATTAATCTTATTATTCAGATCATTGCATTTATCATCAATATAAGAATAGTTGGAATTTCATTGCACTTTTATTAGACGGAAAATGAGGTTATCATACTAATAACTCTATAGATCAACCTATCTATCTCTGTGGGAAATCCGAATAATTCTATTTAAACCTATCAAATAAAAGTTATCCTAAAACAGCATCTTATACTCAACTGGAAAAGGAAAATAACAGCAGCAGCATCAGCTCGTCAGCATCAGCAACCGCAAACTCTCCCATCTACAGCATCTAACTTCTTCAGCATCTCCCGCAGCTTCCCGCAGCATCTACTCCAGCATAAACTAACCCCTCCCACCAAGAGTAGGTCTTCTTATACCCTAATTCTAGCTTACAGCATAAAATGTTTCTTCTTACATGGCGCGATTCATTCTCATTGGTCAAAAACTCAGATCCCTATACATTTTAATCAAACTTCCTGGTCTTAACCAGTTCCATGTGGAATGTCCATGCAAGCATCATTTCCCACAGTTCATGCACTTGCTCATCCGTTTCGATCAGTCCAAATTGTATCTTTTTCTGCAACAATTTGTATAACACAGTTCCTTCTATTGATTCAACCAGGCTTCTCACGCTTCTTGCTGATCATCTTGGCACACATCTGCTCAGAAGGGTCACAGCAGCCTTGACCATACTTTCATCTTAGCCTCTCGGCATCAGCACGTGATCATCCCTTTTCCACAGCCTCTCTCCTCTATCACATGGTCACATCCGCTCATGCGCACTCTAGTAACTCGCGGCCATTTTATATTGCTGCTCGGCAGGCCTAAGCGCACTATTTTTAAAGAAAACAAAATGTTATTAAAACAAAGAAATATAAACCCTTTCGTTTCCCTCCCGTCTTCCTACGTACCCCAATTAGGTATTACCTAGCAGAAGCAACATATAAAGCTGTCCCTTACTTACCATCGCTTTATTTTGCAACAACACGTTTTATTCAAAAGCACAAATCATGCATTTTATTATTATTTTAGTACGCAAAATATTATGTTATGTTAGAAACGTAAACAATTATTAGTCCATTACTTTGCACACTGAATTGCGTGTTACCATTAACCCTTTACATACATTGTTGGTTATTTACTTGAACGAACATGTTTATTAATATTGTACGAAAATATTAGGAGGTTAAAATTTTTATATTTACCCTGCTCCATCACAGGCCTTTATTCTTGTGACACTAAACAATGAAGTCCCTCACTAGCCATAGAAAGATCTGGGTGTTGCCGGCATATATCTGTAAATGTATGTGGTAGACATTTACGCATTGGCGTCCCAGAAATTGTTTTGGTAGGGGCATAATTTTAACTTCATCCATCCTCCGACATGATGTTCCAGGTGGGGCACAAGAAACACTGGGGCGCAGGATGAGCCATGGAACACAGGAAGCAGGCCGTATATGTTCCCTTACTTAATAGGTTCATTGTGCCACACTCATCTCTTTCTTTTGTGGCCTTTGGTAGATATCATTCACACCTTCTAGCAGTTGGCAAAGAAAAAAGAAGAGCTGCAGGCAGGAGCGGCTCCTGGCCGAAGATGAAAAAGCAAAGGGTTGAGAAACCTGATGCAAAAGCATAATAGAAGGATCAAGCTGCCATTGTCTGATTAGAAATTTCTAATCGGTTTTTATGTTACTACTATTGAATGCACCACATTATTCATACACACATGATCAAGGCAGTGAAGGCACTATAACTGAATTATAAAAAAAAAATGTTGAATCTGCATTTGTAGTTAACGTGCACAAATGAATGACAATTAAAATATATGACAAATGTATTTATTTTGAAAATGTATTAACTTAAATATATCAAAATAAATAACATTAAATATATTACCTTTAATAAAATGAAAACTGTTCTCATCCAAATTGGAAAATAAAACATATGAACTTTAACTGGATAACTGTTGCAGGTTAGGAACTGCAAACATCTACACTCTTGCTCAATTTGAACAATCACATTTTTCAGTGAGTAGTTTTATTACAATTTTTGTTCACTGATTAGTGATCTCAAAAAAGGAACTGTGAATGTCTGTAGTCTTGTGCAAATTAATCAATTACTTTTTCAATCAGCTGTTGTGTTTTCAGCAATTTTTGCTCGATGTATGCTCATTGTGCACAAACCCGATAAGCGATCATCTACCATTTTCAACCTCAAGCAGGTTTTCACCCTTCTCATTGTGCTGAAAGATCTTTCCACTGTGCAAGTGGTCACTGGTAATGTGAGAGCAATGAGGATTGCTTGCAGGACTGATGGAAATAAATCTGTGTTGTTTAGCAAATCCAGAAATCCATTGTCAAACTGCTCATCCTTCGTTGACCAGATCTAAAACCATGTGACTGCTTCGGCTTCCAGGTTTTCAATGTCGTAAAGTTCTCTGATGTTTGCAATATGGCATTTGTATTGCTCAAATTTCCTTTTTGCAATGTGTTTTGGGTAAAGTGAAAACAGACTGAAATTTTTCTTGTTTTCATTGCCAAACTGGATTTCTAATGATGCGATGATAGAGTCCATGTATGGCACATAGATAGACTGGCGATAGTATTCTTCCCAGAAGAGGAACCAAAATTAGAACTAAATACTTGCCGGCCACACTGTCTTAGAACACAAAGTTCGATGTTCAGTTTTTCTGCTATTGTTTGAACATTCGTAAAAATGTATTCAAATAGTTCTTCTGCTTTTTGTCTGATCACGGAACACAGTCGGGTCTTGCACGTGATTACACACCTTGAGGATATCAAGCTGAACAGCTTGGAGAGCCTGGCTTATAGATTCCGATCTTGATGAGTAATCTGAAATTATGGACAAGCAAAAGAGAAAGCTCACTGTGCTGGAGGAACATTGCAATTGATATGCATCCCGACGTGTTTTCCCTGATGCTGTAGTAACCAGTAAGCTTAATTGCTTAAAAATCTCTTCAAAGTTGGAGGTAAAAGTTCTAATGCTCTTGTATTTTGCTGTCTATCGTGTTTCACCCAACAATGGCACATTGGGAATAAGAGATCTTCTTTTTGAACTCTCACAGAAAAACTTGTTTGATGGCTTTCACTGTGCCAATAGAATTTTGTATATCAGGAACATCATTCAGGTCATTAACAACCAAATTAAGTTTATGTGCAGCACAGCGAGCAAAAGCAGCTTTCAGATATTTTCTCTTTATTATGGCTTGAACACCACCTTCCTTTCCTGGCATTGTAGAAGATTCATCATATCCTTGGCCATGGAGTTTTTCTAAGTTAAATCCAAATTTAGGACATGTGTCCATAATCATATTTGCAATTGAGATAGCATCCATTTCTTTTAAGGTTGCAAATCCAAGAAATTATTATCTGATGACTACTTGTGTCTTCAAACCGTACTCGAGGTGACATCTGTTCTCCTCCGGATATGTCATCACTTTAATCAGCAATGATTGAAAATCCATTTGACCTATTGACTAAGGATGCTAGATCTTCTCTTAATGTTTCTTCACATAATGTAATCAATTCATTTTCAACTCGAACTGAAGTATAACGTGCATTAACTGGTGCATTTTCCAGATGGTTATTTAGGATCACATCTCCTTCGTCAAAGCGAAATTGGTACAGCCTTTGCACGTTTCCGGTTGTACGTTTTTCCCACGTAAAGCAATATCATGTTTGCCACAAAATAAGATAGTAGACAATGGGAGGCATTTGGTGGCATTTGGTTGCAGGACTACGTGTCCCGAACAGCAACGGGGCCAGGAGGCGGGCTTCCACCTACCGCACCTGTGGCAGTGAGTCACGCATATAGCTTGCTAATGAGCCCCATGGCACGGGAAGCATTTGGTGCCATTTGGTGGCAGGACTACGTGTCCCGAACAGCAATGGTGCCAGGAGGTGGGCTTCCACCTACCACACCTGTGGCAGTGAGGCGTGCATATAGTGCGTGGACAAACCCCATGGCTCAGGAGGCATTTGGTGGCAGGACTACGTGTCCCGAACAGCAATGGGGACAGGAGGCAGGCTTCCACCTACCGCACCTGTGGCAGTGTGGCACGCATATAGCGTGTGAACAAAACCCGTGGCTCGGGAGGCATTTGGTGGCAGGACTACGTGTCCCGAACAGCAACGGGGCCAGGAGGCGGGCTTCCACCTACCGCACCTGTGGCAGTGAGGTGCGCATATAACGCGGTGATGAGCCCCACGGAAGGCATTTGGTGGCAGGACCATGTGTCCCAAACAGCAACGCTGCCAGGAGGCAGGCTTCCACCTACCGCACCTGTGACAGTGAGGCATGCATATAGCATGGTGATGAGCCCTGCGGCGTGGGACGCGCAAGGGCCGCCAGGAAGAAGCAGGCCCACCACTCTTGGTCCTGACGCAGATTGTTTGCTGTCATCATTGCCTTTGTGGATGGCTGTCCCTCGAACAGTGAACTGGATTCCCTCACGAGACGACCAGGACTCTCCACTGTAGTGAACCCGGCTAGAGGTTTGTTTTCTTTGTTTTTTAATGTTTTTGGACTTGTGACTGTCTTTGCCCACCGGATTTTGCTGGGACGTGTTAGATCCTGAAGGGCCGGGGTGTCAACTGTTCACCCATTTCCCAGTGTTAAGGCTGCTTTATTTCTATTTCCTGCTCATAGTTGCTTACATTGACTTATTGGACCCAAGGGGGGTACACATATTTTGTTTATATCACGCCTTATAGGTTCTTTTTTTTTTAGGGGGGGTTTACTTTTGTTGCAGCTGGAGAGCTAGCTTTGACAATAAACCACCTGCTTTTGCAGATATAGGGAAAAAGAAGACAACTGGGCCCACTCCAAACACTCCTCAGGTCAACTATGGAGGGGTTCTGTGGAGTCTGGTGATTTGCTCGAGCACAGCTCCTATTAGCCAAATTTTCAAATTGCCAAATGCCTGAGGCAGCAAACTATGACATACAGCCAGGATAGTGGATTGGATGCAGCAGGTCGGTCTGGGGCCAAAAAGCGGCATGAGCCAGTGAGTGAACTGAACGGGGCGGCCTGTTGTGCAGAGTGCTGCTGCAGCGCATGACACATCCTGCTTTTTACTTTGTCTGAACTCCTCTGTCTGAGGTGCGAACCTGCACACTCTGCTGGGGGTTGTGGGTGGGCAACTGGAGGTGACCGAGCAGAGGTCGGACCATGATTGGTCCGACTCAGGAGTAGGTACATGTGAGGTGGCTTTCATTGGTAGTGCTCAGCTATCATTGACAGTAGGCTACCACTGGTAGCAGCCTGCCGCCAGGACCCAAACCCCCACCCACCTGTGACCTGAACTGTTTTGGGCGCACTGGCACCTACTTCTAGACTAGTAGTGCTAGTGCATCGTAACACTACGGCAGCTGTAGTGTTACGATGCACTGCACTTTGTAAATCCACCAGGCTGATGCCTGCCACTGCCAGGCAGTCAGTGAGTGACCCGGAGGTGAGTGATCCCAAAGGGGGACAAGCACCCACACATTGACTCCACCCTACGAACACCCATGATTGTCTGATAGCACCTCATGAGAAGTTAGTTCTTCCCCATGTCGGTTCAAAACATAATCAAATCCTTTTTTAATTTGATCAGGTTGTTGTTAAATCATTTGTTGCCCATATTTGTTGTCCTCCACTGGAAAGACCTGATGATATTGAGTGTGCACCAACTGGGGGAAGTCTAAAAGCTCCATGTATTCCTCAAAACTAGATACTTGTTGATTAGCTTTTGAATTAACCCACAAGTTAAGGTTACCCATGTTCTAGAACCTTGTTAGAGTGAATTTGTAGATCTAAGGTGAGGGCATCTTCCAGGAGTGATGTGTTATATCTTGAGGTTCTTTAAGTCACAGCCACAATGAATGATGTGCTGGTATTGGTAGCAGAACTAGAGATTCCAGCAGGAGTATGTGTTACTGGGAATTTCCGTAAGTTAAGGGCTTTTAATGAATAGCTGAACCATCTCCTCACTTCCTTGATTACCAACAAAGAAAGTGTACTTGTAGTTGTCTTTAGCTGGACTCCTTTAGAATGACGGTGCATAGATGAGTGACGTTAGGCCCAACAAGTTATTATTGCGCATCACGTAAATATCATTAATTCAAATTTATAACTGGACGATAATGTGCACATGATTGAATAGGAAGACAGATTTGAATGCAAATTTCCTAGAGATGAGCTTGGGGTGATGTTTGTGACCTTTCTACTGACATTGATTCAGATTTTTATTGATAAAGCAGATAGTTTACATAAGATCAATGGCACTGCATTTTTTCTAAGATCAAATTGATATTGTATATTTCTGAGAACTGAGGAGGGTGTTTGATTTTCTAGATGTAGAACAGGAACCCAAAATATAAGCATCAGAGGGAAGGAGACAATGACGGAGACGGCCCTACTACCGTTATAAATCAGTCTCAATATCATACATGGGGCTCCACATGGCCCTTGAACTCTTTGTGACAGCATTGGACGTAATAGTTTTGTAGTCTTCACAACTCTGTAGCTCTATGAGTCCTCAAAGGATTAAGATTATTTTACATTTATAGTAAATATTAACAGCATTTTCCAAGATAATTTCTGGGTGAAAACTTTACTCAAGGCTCTTCTGAACTCCTGGTTTCTCAGAGTGTAAACAATGGGATTGAAGACAGGAGTCCCCACCGTGTAGAGGAGTGAGAGAGCTTTGTTGAGATTGAGGAAGTGACCTGCTGCTGGCAGCATGTACATTAAAATAAGGATCATAAAGTAGGTGATGACCACCACCAGGTGGGAACTGCATGTAGAGAAGGCCTTGTGCCTTCCAGTGGACGATGGGATCCCCAGTATGGCGGAGATAATTTGCACATAGGAGACGATGACCAACAGGAGTGGAAGAGACAATACAATAAAGGCGAACACAAAGGCTTCCATCTCAACTAGCCCAGGGTCCGAGCATGCTGCTTTTGTAAGTGGTATTAAATCACAAAAAAAGTGATCAATTTCTCCACAATGTGGGAACTGCAAGTGACATAGCAAAAAAATAGTGATAGATGCAACCATCAGACCAAGTGCCCAACTACTTGAGGCAAGCTGAAGGCAAACCCACCGGTCCATGAGTCTTGTGTAGTGCAAGGGGTGGCATATGGCTGCGTATCTATCATAGGCCATCACCGAAATAAGGAAGCACTCTGTGCAGGTCAGCCATCCAAAAACAAAGAATTGTATGAGGCATCCAGAGAAAGAAATCACAAAGGCCTGAGTCAATAGGCCTCCAAGGAGAGTGGGCACAATACAACTTGTGTAGCAAATTTCTAAGCATGACAGATTAGCCAGGAAGAAATACATGGGGGAGTGGAGTTGACTTTCAGCAGACACTGTGACAGTGATCAGAAGATTAGTGCCCATCGTCATCACGTATGTGGTGAAGAAGGTCAAGAAGAGGGAGGGCTTCAGCCAGGGAAGGACTTGGAATCCGATGAGCATGAATTCTGGGGAGCTGGTAGCATTATTCAAACAATCAATCTTTGTGGGCCTCATCCTCTAAAAAGAGATAAAAGAAGAACATTTAATGCAACAGCAAATATTATATTCACAAAATGTTAAATAGGTGAACTGAAGCTCCAGTGACTTCTGTTGCACATTGGGTCAAGTGTAAAGATCGTACTTTCTGAAGTCCAGTTATATTAAGGCATCAGGAGGTTAAACACATCAGATAATCAATTACTTAAAATCATAAGATACATAGCTGCTGCTGGCATTAAATCAAGCATTGCAGTTATCACGTTTTTGTGAAACTCCTTAAGGGCAACGAGTATACCCAGACATGGGTCAAATTAGCACTAAAGCTGCAGTCAACGGGCAACAAGAGCTGAAACCAGTCGGAGGATGCTAGTGTTCCCATTTGGAGGGTACCAGGCATGGCTGTTCCGGCTGGACTGTTCCTGTTGTAACAGGATTTGTACCTGTGTGGTCCCTGTTGATAGTGGCATAAAGGGCTAGAAAACTCTGCACAGGAATGCTGCCCCAGCAACTACCAGTGACAGAGGTTTAATCTGCATTCCACGTGTCACTTTTTTTCTATCTCTTAGAAGACAACAGTTCACTCGGAGCTCATTTTGGGATAATAAAATAATTTTGCAGTGGAATCACTACATAAATAAATATATACATATGTAATCCAACCATGCAGAAATGTGACTCAAACATTTTTAATGTAGAGACATCTTAAACATATCATTAATCGCACATTAAATATTTTGCATCTCTGAGGAGAAAAAGTGTGTAGTGACCCCAGTGGGGAAAGGAAGCACAGAAAAGGGAAGTTAACATGCTGTGAAGCAACTGTGTGTTCAGATAAAGCACACAACTGTAGGGCCTACGGCTAGATTAAATCGCTTTAATCTTTCCAGGTTGTATGGTGTTGGTTGTCAAGGGCCTCTTCTGTAATGTTGAGGGCTCATACGAAAAGCAGACACCTAAGTCGCTATTGCACCCTTGCTATGGTGTAAGGGTGCCTGCGTTGCAGACACCTTCCTGCACAAAAACAATCCTGAAATGCAAATTCCTCTTTCCATGGGTGCTGCAGAATATTTCTCCTCGTTACGCCTTCCCTAGGGAGGCATATCTTTGGCGCATCCTCAAGTTCACCAGTTCTTGTAAATCTGGAGATAAGTCAAAATCCATGGGAACACCCATGCACCGCCCATGAAACACCGATTTGAACTGCGTTGCATTACTTCAGATTTTTGGAGCAACTCAGAGCCACACAAAGTGGCTTCAAAGAATCTGTCTCAAGGTTTGTGTTGCTATTGCACCACATTGCGTGGTGCAAGAGCAACGTAAACAGCCTCATAAATAGGCCCCTAATTGGCTTGTAGGGAGGACTTTTTTTCAAAGGTTCCTCTGATTTTTGGTCATGTGAGGGCAAGAGAAGTGTGACTGGCACAAATGAAGTGGCCTGTAAGGAGGACTATTTAAAAAGTTCCAATGATAAGATGTCACTGTATCTGTGGAGTGAATCTTGTTTGCAGCGGGCACGAGGCCGGCAACTAAAGATGGCCGCTTGCCAAATAGTCGCATGGAACACTCCCGCCATTCTAGCTTGTATATCATCGAAAATGTATTTTAAGTTTAAAAATAAAATACTTTTATGTTGGGACATAATTCAGTGAACATAATAAGTTATAAAATTAACATTAAAAAGTACTTAAAAATTAAGGAATGAAAGGGACAATCAACAGTAAAGTAATGCAACCTCAAAAAATAATATATAACAACTGTTCCCTATGTATCAGTACAAAAAGCTGTAAATAGCTGTAAAGTCACAAATACAAAAAAGACACTCTTGCCTAAATACGTTACACTGATTATATGAGTGTGATGTATTTAATAACCACAATCCATAAAGTTACAGAGTGCATGATGCATTGAATAGCCGCCATTCTTTCATCGTTTTAAGTCCTCTCTCAGCTGAGTTGCGGTTTTGCATTTATTGCACTCCAATCTTTGCAGGACAATTGTCATGCCACGTCCTCTGTCCTGGAGGCACGCCATGTCTATGACCTGCCATCTGACGTCATCTGTGGGGTTCATCATTTAAAGGCAACATAAGCAAATTAAGAGACACACTTTATATTAAAGTAGGATCACAAAAAGTGTGTATGCACACTCCAAAACTTGCTAGATCTAGTTTTTCAATAAGATAAATATTTGTTTTATTTTAATGTAAAGTACATTTCTGAAGTCGCATTTTCATCACCCTTAAAAATATTTTCTTGAAAAAAACATCTGAAGAGCATTATCCTTGACCATATTTCGTAAACTTGCAGAACTTGTTGATTTCCATAGTGAAGTCTTCTTACTCCAGTCGTCAGTTCTCGAATACTTGTACACATGAGGGTCATACAAAGGGGCTGTATCAGTACTTTACAGAGTTCTTGCATGTATGTGTGTACGTATGTGGTATTTCTATAGCATGAAGCTAGGCAAAACGGTGAAAGACAAGCTTAGAGTTGAAGAGCGTCAGGAGAAGTAGCTGGTTTGTGGACTATTAATGCATTGTGGTGCTGTGTTCTTTAAAGAGGTGCATCTTCAACTTATTCCGAAACTGGAGCACATAGATCATTGTTTCACATAACCCCAAACTGTGGAACTTTGAATCTGGTGGGAACACCAACGATCAATCCAGTTTACTGAGGAGGCCTGGGGAGATATGTTCATTTACGAAGATCAAGGACTGAGGGAAGCCAGGCTGAAACTGAGATACGTTAAAATCTTCTGTCAGTATCACTAGTCCCACGTAGACCACACATTGGCAGGGGAGCCCAGATTCGCTATGCTGGAGATGCGCAAACACCAATTACAACACGGTACACATTCTGTGGAAATTTCAGAAACTCAGTGGCTACTGGGCTCGAGTCGGGTATGAATAAAAGGCTGTATTGAATATTGCACTAAAAACAAAAGGGAGTGAGAGGAAACGCTAGGTTTATCTTCCACGTTAAATCTTACTTCACAAAAAAAGGAACCAAGCTATGTTCAGAAGGTCAACCCTCCACTGGGGAAAAGGAACTTTTTTTGTGAAACCCTCACCCACCAGGGTTACGCTTTGGTGGCATGCTTCATTTCGGGTCCATCCTGTTCTGCTGTGGAACAAGGCGTGCTGCGACCTACGGACTATGTGGGAGCACTTACTGTATAATGATAAAGAAGATGTTTAAGAAATAGTTGTGGGGGCGGGGGTTATAAGTGTCGGGTGAAGTTTAAAAATACGTGGCTAGTGGGTGTGACTAATTTAACCTGACCCCTTGCCGGTATGCTTAAAAAGGGTAAAGTAGGAGAGGAGAAATTATGAGTCTGCTTTCCTACAAGGTCAACATGTTTCTAGTGGTGCCCCTGTTGGCTTTTCATCAGGACCTAGGGAAACTAACTTCCTGGGCCCACTCCTGCTGTATTATACTATGTGCACACAAAATTGCATGCTTAACGAGATACATATAAGCACCACCTTGTTGGTGATTCACTTGATCAGCAAAAAGTCAGAGAATCTGTGAAGATAAAAGTGGAGAGTTAAAAAAACAGCCCCGTGGCTGCGTGGACAAACCTTCCTTTGTTTCAAAATATATTGATATCCTTATGTGTGCACCTCTAAGTGATGAAATGTGAAATCAATTTTTTATGTAAACACATCTAGTGCGATTCCCAGAGGAACCCTTTAAATAAGTCAAACATTCTGTGTTCCAAATGGTTATGTCAGAATGGTACAAGAGATTTTCTTAAAACAGAGAGAAAACACTCTTGTAAACCCACCACATACACATAAGACGTCTTGGCAATGCCTCGTTGTTCCTCCGGGGGGAGAGGGGAACTTGTAGTCACACTGCGGAGAATAATTATGATCAGAAAGACCGGGACAAAATTGTTAAGTTCGCCAAAGGGTCCGGTGATAAAATTGAGGCCACGCTTACCACTCCCAAGATCTACCTCTGTATGCCAATCTAATTAGTTGCACCGCCAGGGACCGCATCTTACTTGAGCGGTGCACGCCGCGCAATTAAATCTGGAGCCGGGCATCTGAACGCTGCGTCCTCATGTTGACAAAACATCTAGACCACGCATTGGAAAACAAAATGGTGGTCTTAAACGGAATCTCATGTACGGTTCCATTAGCCTGTAGGCGGGTAGGCAAGGTACATGATGGGATCTTGGATTTGCCAAAGAAAATCCTTGACTGGTAAGGTTACAGAGGATTTAATAAAAGGGGGATTATAAAAAGAAGAGAAGGGTGGCACCTAGTACAGTGTGTGTGTTGATGTGTACATGGTTCCTACCACACCAGTCTCTACAAACACAATTCAGGGGCAGATCTACAAGAAACTACTGCAGCGCGGTGCTGCAAGTCATTTTGCTGCGCCGTGCAGCATTAGTTTTGAAGCACAGGGATGCGACATATTTACAACGATATGTCGCATCTCTGTGCTTCCCCCTACGCTGGCGCACAAACTGCTGCCATGCGCCGGTGCAGGCACCCTTGCACTATGGTGCAAGGATGCCTGCGTCGTGGGGAGATAGTTTTTGTGCAGGAAGGGGCACCTTCCTGCACAAAAACAATCAATTGAAGTTATTTCCTCTTCCAATGTGTGCTGTAGAATGCAGCACGCATTGAAAGAGGAAATAAACGAGGAGAAATGAAAACATTTTTCCTCGTTGCACCTTGCTACGCCACCCTTAGGGTGGCGTAGCATTCTGACGCATTTCCAGATTTACGATTTCTCGTAAATCTGGAAATGCATCAGTGGACATGGGTGTTGCGTGGGAACACCCACAGCAACACCCATGTCACGCCCCTAACACGCAAAGTGTTGCGTGAACAGGGGCGATATTTACAAGCACAGGTTAAGTCACGCAGGGTGACTTTACCTGTTCTTGTAAATATCACTTAGCAGGCTGTGCCACCGGTGCGCCACGCAACGTGATGCACCGGTGGCGCAAGGGGCTTGTAAATCTGCCCCTTAGAATATAAACGATTATAGGGGGTACTGAGGAAACCCTGATAGTGAGGTTCAGAGGTAGTTAGATTGTCAATGTACAGGATTGGATACCAGTTCCAGTGACAGGGGCTCTATGATGTACCAGCAAGAAAAAGGGGAAACCATGGTTATATTTCCCGACATTTTAGTGTTCATCTGGTGAACTGGCCCAGCGTAAAATTTTCGTTCAAGCCATCTGTATGCGTTTTCAATCTAAAGACCCATCGTTGTTCTCTTTCAAACAGTCTTGAGTCGGACTCCACTACTGTATATGTTCCAGGATGACCCACTGATAATTCCGAGTAGTATGTTTTTTCTCTATGTAGAGGTTTGACATCTTAGTGGTCGCATGGCCACAACTTAGACTTCTGCGATGTTCGCATATTTTTGTTTTTATCTTTCTGGTTGTCATACCCACATAGTGTAGGTTACATGGGCAAGTTATCAAGTATACCACCCTTTGTGTGTTGCAGTTGGTAAAGTTTTTCAGTTGACAAGTCATTTGGTTATTGAAAAGGGTTGTTTTTGTTGGTTTTGTCAAGTGGTAGACACTACAGCTGCCGCATGGGTAATGCCCCATGACAGGTGTTATAGTACTCTGTATAGGTGTTCTACTATCCTGTCCTGTCCTCGGGGGTGTATGTACTAACAGGTATTTGAGGCTTTTTTCTCGTTTGTGGGAGAACATTGGTTGTGGTATTGCCAGTGACCCACTATTCAGGATACGCGCATGTTTATTGATTATTTTTGTCACCATCTTGGAAGCTATGTTAAAGGTGGTGATGCATATTGGTCGTTTCTCCCTGTCCTTCTCTGGTGGGATTTCCAGGAGGGCATCCCTATTGTTGTTTAGAGCTCGTTTTTTTGCCCGGGATATCAGTTTTGTGGGGTATTTCCTAGCTTCTAGTTTGGCTGCTAGGTGGGCCGCTTGTTTTTTGTAGTCTCTTAACATGGAGCAGTTCTTCCTTAGTCTCAAGAATTGCCCGAAAGGATGGTTCTCCCTCAGATGTCTGGGATGAAAACTGTCATATAACAGAAGGCAGAAGTTTTGCAGTGGGTTTCTCATGGGTACTTGTTTTGAGAGACCCTTGCTCCACAGTTCATTTCAGGTCAAGTAACACCAGTTCTTATTTGTTCATGGTGTGTGTAAATTTAAGAAATTAATTCTGTGCAATCAACCAACCCAGGAAGTTGTTTGCTGTTACTTCGCTCCCCTCCCAGATAACTAATACATCATCGATGTATCTTTTCCACAGTTTTATGTGTGTCAAGAAAGGATTCTGGGGGTTAAGGATTTTGTGTGTTTCCAAATGATGTACATAGAGGTCCGCCACACTTGGAGCGAAAGTGCTCCCCATGCTAGTCCTGTGTTGTTGTAAGTAGAGCATATCCTCAAACTTGAAGGAATTATGGGTGACAGTCCACTTACAACACTCCATCACCACATTTCGTGGGGTCTGAAACTCCCAATCCTCTTTGAAGAGGACTTCTTGAATTATATTCAAGGTTTCTAAATGTGGGAGACTCGTGTACAGGCTCTCAATATCCAGACCCTTGAGTAAGTGTATGTCCGGGTCATATTGTGTCTCCTTCAATAAGCAGGGTACTGCTTTTCTATCTTTCAGGTATGTGTTGGTCTTCTGGACTATCGGTCTCAAAAAAGCATCCACAAATTTGCACAGAGGTTCTAGGATGGATCTTAACCCTGAAACTATTGGACTCCCGGGTGGGTTAAACTCCTATTTCTTAAACAGAGTCTTTATCATTATACAGAAAGTGATCCCACGGAGTCCGTAGGTTGCAGCACACCTCGTTCTGCAGCGGAACGGGATGGACCCGATGATGAAGTGCCACTAGAAAACTTTCCTTTTCTCCAGTGGAGGGTCGACCTTTTGAACATAGCTAGGTTCCATTTTTGTGAAGTGTATTGAACAATGAGAGCCACCTGATGGCTCAAACTGTACTACCTGATGACACGTCTGACAGCCCAAATTTTGCACACTAGCACGGACTCTGTTTCTTGATTACTATAGAGAAGAAAGGAAACCTTAGTTTCTGAAAAACCCTGACAATACCTACCATCCTCAATATATGGTTGCATGACCTTTTGAGTTTAATATAGCTTTATTAAAATATATGAAAAAAACAAGGGTACAGTTTACAGCGTGAGTTAAAAGTAATCAAAGGAACATAGTACAAGTACTTGAAAATCGTAGTATGAATGTGTTATGAAACAATGAAAATAATTAACAACGAAGTAGAAAAGTCAATATGAAGAATGTACCTTATTAACTTAGCATTTTTTATATATATATATAAAAAAGGAAGGGGAGAAGAAAAGAACAAACAAAAGAAAAATCCAGCACAATTTACTGAAATAATCATATTTAACTCCAATAATTACACAGTGAATAAACAAATAATGCTAAGGTAACAGTAAGTTTCTAAATATGTACAGTATAAGAAAATTAAGACTGTAAGGGTGGTTGAAAAGCAGAAGTACTATCCTGGATCTGAGTTGAATGGGAAGATAAATAATTAGTAAGTGGAGACCAGAAGGCCTCTTTTCAGAGAAGTTGGTGAGAGGAGGTGGCAAAAGCTCTGTCCAATCTGTGGTGATGACAAAGAAGGTTCCACCAGGCAGAAAAGGTGACCTTGGAGGCATCTTTCCAGTTGGAAGTGATAACCTGGAAGGCAATTGCCAATAACAGGTCCACAAATTGTCCAAGTTTACGGGCACCAAACCAGTCTGAGGAGGTACTTCCTAAAAATATAGAGTCAATTTTAAACAGAAAACTAATAGAGCATATAGAAGACATTGTTTTACAAATTTTTAACCAAAAAGAGGTAGTAAGTGGACATAAAAAAAAGGATTGTAGGTATGTACCAGGAGAAGTTGAACAGGGCCAACAGGCAAGTGGGGAACTCTGGGTGTATTTAGAGATAGATGATGGGGTTAGGAACAGCCTATTGTAAAAGTAATAAAGAGTCTGAGTAGTGCTAGCATTACAGGACGTATGATATAAATGAGCCCAGATGGAGTTCCAGGTGTGTATAGAGAAAGTTTGTTGTAAATCAGTTTCCCATATCAGTTCAACCTTACTCTTAGATCGATTGTGAAGAGAGTAATGTAGATATTTATAGATGTGAGATGCCCTGAGGGAAGAAGAAGTGGGCAATGGCTCTAATGATGAATCCGGTGAAGGGGAAGAGGGTAGGAAAGAAGAGAGTACTGCTGAGTCAGGATCAATTTCAAAGAATCATATTTATGAAGGGAGGAGGCGGGCAATCCATATTTAGATTGAAGCTCACTGAAGAAAAGAGGGAGTGTTCCATGAAATAAGTGCTGACTTGAATAATCCCCTTATTGGCCCAATCCTTCCCAAAAATGATACGATTACCAAGTTTAATGGATCTGTTGTGCCATATAGAAGCATCAAAAAACTTCTGCAAAGGAGAGAGAGTTTTAGACCAGACCGGGTAAAGAACTGATATGAAGTGTGAAACTACAAGAGATTTAAAAGAACGAGGAGGGTGCGGAAAATTAGCTAATGATGAGAAAAGAAAAGGTTGGATCAAAGAGTCTTCCAATTTGCGCCAAACCGTTGAAGGAGTGTCCTCAGGAAAGGAGATATGAGGTAAAAGTTGACGTATCAAAAAAGAAGAGTGATACTGTCTGATATTGGGGAAATTAACACCACCTTTATCTGTGGGTGCAGATACCGAAGACAGGGAAATACGTGCCTTCTGCTTGTTCCAAAAAAACATACTTAAGGCAGAGTTGAGTGATTTGAAGAATTTCAATGGAATCCTAACTGGTAACATGGATAGATAAAAATTGATGACGGGAAGCATCATCTTGATTGTGTCCAACCTACCCCACCATGACAAATATAAGGGTGACCACTTCTCTGACATAAGCTGCACTTTAAGTAAGACGTCATCTAAATTAAGTTGGACCGATTTAGCAATGGAGGAAGAATATTTAATTCCCAAACAATTGATATATTTTGGATTCCATTTAAAACCGGCATCTGCGAACATCTCCCTTAAGCAGAATTTGTTTATGGGGAGGACATCAGACTTGGTGAAGTATAACTTATAACCTGATACAGAGGCAAAGGAAGACAAAAGATCATTAAAAGCAAGTATGGAAACCTGAGGGTCTGACACATATAGCAGGATGTTGTCCGCATATGCGGTGAACTTAGTTTCGGAAGTTTTATGTTGAAACCCTCTAAATAAAGAAGAATGTCGTAAAGAGTGAAGAAATGGTTCAAGGGATTATATAAACAATAATGGAGAGAGGGGGCAGCCCTGACGAGTGCCCCTTTGAAGAGTAAAGTAAAATGACTGGGAACCGTTGACAAAGACAGAAGTAGTTGGGGAGGAATAAAGCAAGCTAACGTAAGACAAAATAGCAGGACCAAAACCGTGCCATTTAAGAGCGCACATCAAAAAAAACCAATGAAGACGGTCGAAGGCTTTTTCAGCGTCTAAGGTAATAGCCACTAAAGGAGTTGAGCTCTTGGATGCAAGATGCATTATGTTTAGAAAAGCTCTAGAATTGTCAGTTAAATTCCTGCCCTTAACAAACCCAGACTGCTCGATACCAATCAGATCTGGAATCACTTGGTTTATTCGAAGAGCCAACACTTCAGCAAAAATCTTGCAATCTGGATTTATTAATGAAATAGGCCGATAGTTTAAAAAATATATAAATAAAAAAATGTAAATCCATATTTGTAAAGCGCGAACTACTCACCCTTACGGGTCTCAAGGCGCTGGGGGCCATCGTGGAAATTAAGTGAGCTATTACCCAGAGTCACATGGTGCTGAGCTGAGCTGCCGCAGCCGGGGATCGAACCGTGAGCCCTGTGCTCCAAAGTCAGCTGCCCTGGCCGCTGCACCAGTTGGCACAAGATGAAGGGTCTTTATCCTTCTTGGGGATCAAGCAAATCATTGCTTCCAAAAAAGTGCCACGAGCTTCCTTATGAGAAATGAAGTGCTGAAAAAGAGAGAGGAGATGAGGTAGAAGGCTTTGAGAAAAGCAGGAGTAAAATTCAGCAGTGAAGCCGTCAGGGCCCGGAGCTTTGTCTCTGGGTAATAGAGTTAAGGCAGTCTTAATCTCAGAAAGAGATAGGTCCTTGTCAAGAGAGGAACAATCAGGAGATGGAGAAGTACGAGGAGGAAGGGAATCAAAGAACGAATCTAAGGCAACATCCGAAGGTGATGATTCAGGGGTTTATAGACTTTTAAAGAAATCCGTGAAACACTGTAAAATTTCTTCATCTTTAAGATGAATAATGCCTTTTTTATCAATAATGTTAACTACCCTGGATTTTTGGGATTTAACTTTTAAATAGCTCACTAGTAATTTACCTGCTCTGTTACGACCCCCATAAAATGTGTGATTAATCTTTAATAGGGCTCCGGAAGCCTCCTCAGTCGATTTCCTATTAAAATCCAATTTAGCATTAATAAGTTGTTTGAGTGCGTCACTAGGGTTAGTAGTATAATAGGCATGTTCAAGATGTTTAATAGAAGACAATAACGAAGAGGATTCCTTAAGGAATTTTTCTTCTTAACGACGACATAGTCGATAATAAAGCCCCTGGCCGTTGCCTTAAAAGCATCCCATACCGCAGGCAAAGAAATGTTAGGGGTAATGTTAGTTTGAAAGAACTCTAGAAGAAAGGTTTTAAAGTGTTCCAAAATAAAGGGTCCTTAAGTATCACATTATTGAAGCGCCACCTACAGGGTTTAGAAGAAACAGAAGGAGGAACAATGCTGACTGGAGCGTAATCAGATATCAATATAGATCCGATTTCAGCATGAATTAAGTTGGTGAGTAATTGGGGAGGCACAAAGATGTAATCAATTCTTGAACTTGAATTGTGAGTAGGGGAATAAAAGGTGAATTCAAATTTGTCAGGATTACAGATCCTCCAGGCGTCCACCAAACCCCTTGTTAGAATAGTATTTAGGAAAGGTTTTTGCATTTTATTGGGAATAAACCTTGATTGAGATTGCCTATTGATAAAGGGATCCATAATCTGGTTACAATCGCCGCCAACAAGGAAATTCGAGTTAGGACAGGAGTATAGGACCTGTGACATGGAGAGCCAAAACTGAGTATCCAGACCCGTCGGACCATATATATTGAGGAGGGAAAGAGGGGATCCATTAATAACCCGATGGAGAAGAAGCCGTCTACCATCCACATCTTTCTCCTCCTTCTCAATCGTTACAGACAAAGATTTATGAAATAAAGTCACCACTCCATTTTTTCTCTCCTTAGCAGGCGAACAAAAAACATGACCCACCCACTGCCTTTTAAGAGAATTAATGTTGTTTTCCGTGAGATGGGTTTCCTGTAACATTACAATCTTACACTGTAAGCGGGATAAATGTAAGTACCCTTTGTTTCTTAATAGGGTTCCGTAAACCCTTCACATTCCAGGACACAATACGTACATTACCAATCATGAAAAAGGAAAAGGAAGTTAGAAACAACCAATCAATCAATCAATCAATCAGAACATTTGTAAAGCGCACTACTTACCTGTGAGGGTCTCAAGGCGCTGGGGGGGGGGAATGCTGCTACTGCTCGAAAAGCCAGGTCTTGAGGAGTCTTCTGAAGGTCAGCAGGTCTTGGGTCTGCCGTAGGGGGATGGGGAGGGTGTTCCAGGTCTTGGCGACGAGGTGAGAGAACGATCTGCCGCCGGAGGTCGTTCTTCGAATGCGGAGGACTGTGGCGAGGGCGAGGTCGGCGGAGCGAAGCTGGCGGTTGGGGGTGTAGAAGCTGAGTCGTCCGTTGAGGTATGCTGGTCCAGTGTTGTAGAGTGCCTTGTGCGAGTGGGTGAGGAGCTTGAAGGTGATCCTCTTGTTGACGGGGAGCCAGTGCAGGTCTCTCAGGTGGGGTGTGATGTGGCTGCGGCGAGGGATGTCGAGGATCAGGTAAGCAGTGGCGTTCTGAATTCGTTGAAGTCGTTTCAGGAGTTTGGATGAGGCTCCTGCGTAGAGGGCGTTTCCGTAGTCCAACCTGCTGCTGACGAGGGCCTGGGTGACCGTTCTTCTCGTTTCGGTGGGGATCCACCTGTAGATCTTGCGGAGCATGCGGAGGGTGTTGAAGCAGGAGGATGAGACGGCGTTGACCTGCTTTGTCATGGAGAGGGTGGAGTCGAGGATGAACCCTAGGTTGCGTGCGTGGTCGGTGGGTGTTGGAGCTGTTCCCAGTGTGGACGGCCACCAGGAGTCGTCCCAGGCCGAGGGGGTGGAACCGAGGATGAGGACTTCCGTCTTGTCTGAGTTTAGCTTCAGTCGGCTGTTCTTCATCCACTCGGCGACGGCTTTCATTCCTTCGTGGAGGTTGGTTTTGGCGGTGTGGGAGTCCTTGGTGAGAGAGAGGATCAGCTGGGTGTCGTCGGCGTAGGAGATGATGTTGAGGTCATGCAGTCGGGCGATGTGGGCGAGCGGTGCCATGTAGATGTTAAACAGTGTTGGGCTGAGGGATGAGCCCTGGGGTACGCCGCAGATGATCTCGGTGGCTTCGGAGCAGAAAGGGGGTAGGCGGACGCTCTGGGTTCTGCTGGAGAGGAAGGAGGTGGTCCAGTCCAGGGCCTTCTCTTGGATCCCAGCGTCGTGGAGACGTGTGCGTAGGGTGCGGTGGCAGACCGTGTCGAAGGCGGCTGACAGGTCCAGGAGGATGAGGGCCGCGGTTTCTCCGTTGTCTAGCAGGGCCCTGATGTCATCGGTTGCGGCGATGAGGGCAGTTTCGGTGCTGTGGTTGCTGCGGAACCCGGACTGGGATGAGCAATATGACGCAATATGACGTACATAGCCCCATACAATCACTGTAGAGAAGAAACTGAACCATTATAAAAACCATTTGAAAATAAGTGCACTAACTCAATCTGGAAATAAGAGAAAAGGAAAAAGAAAAGGAAAAAAGGTTACAGAACAAAAATGAGAGAGTTAGGAAAGAAAACCCAGAAAAAATATATGCAAAAGGAGGGGAGGAAAACACAAAGGTGAACTTGATAAAAGAAGAAGTGAAGTTGACAGAAAGCAAGAAAACTTCAGTCAAGCGTAACAACGTATACAACAGGTGTAAGAAAAGTATCATGGAGAGGCGAGGAAGCGCAGAAAGGAAGACGGACGACAGTTTGACAGATTAAAAAAATTGCAGCAGAGACCAAAAATAGAACAAGCATATAAATAAGGAAAGGAACAGCAGTTAATAAAGAGAAAAGAGAAAGGAAGTAACCGGGAGCAAACCAGGCACAGAAGAAATCAAATATGCACAAGCAAGACCAATGAACGGATTAACACTTACCGACAGATGAAGATGAACTATAAACAATAGGATTAGGAAGGAGACACATGGGGATGGACACATCAAGGAGGGGGATCTGTACAGACAAACATCTGTAAGGAAGAAAAAACATGAAGCTTTTGATTAATCAACCTGAAAAAAATTACAATGAATAACAGAGTAAACTTAAGAGTAACCACAATAATAACAATTCCTGAAAAATTTAAAATATGTTAGGGGAACAGAGACAAGAATATTGTACAGCCAAACATAAGAAAAACGATCAAGATCATGTTTTCCCAAAATCCACCTCTTCTCCTTTGTGCCGAGCAATGAATTGCCTTAGATCATCTGGACGGTCAAATAAGCAAGTTCTTTCTTTGTATGTAAACTTGAAAAAACATGGGTGCACAAGGCCATATCTAGCGTTCATGGAGCGTAGATCAGGGCGAAGTGAGAGAAACTCTTTACGCCTGGCTGCAGTCACACAAGCCACATCCTGAGAGATGAAAACCCTCTGGCTAGACCAAAGCATCTGTTTTCGTTGCTTAGCCACTGACACAACCATTAAAAGGTCAGTGTATTCCAGGAAAATTACAATTATTCCTCTAGGGCAAGCAGACAATGATGAGGTCGATGATCCTCCAGACTTAGAACCTAAGCGGTGTGCACGTTGTCGATTAAGATTGGTATCTGCCTTGAGACCGACTATTTTGGGAATGTGAGCCTTAAGAAAAGACAGCATGTCTGAGCCTTCCGCCCCTTCAGGGATGCCATAAATTCTGAGGTTGTTTCTCCTGTTTCGATTTTCCAAATCCTCAGTTTTTTACTTAAGGGGAGCGATTCCTTTAGACATGACGTCGATCCTGGAAGCTGCATCTTGGACATCGCTGATCCGCTGCTCCACCGTCGACACCCTGGATTCCAAATTAGACCATTTCTCCTCAAGTCGTTGAAGAGTGGCATTGGTATCCGTGACAAATGGTTTCATATGCCTTATTCCTTCCATTAGATCCTCGAGAGTTAGAGGTAATGGGTACTTAGTAGGGGAGTTAGGCTCTTTCTTCTGGCGTTTTGTGGCAGTAGTGGTGTCTTTGCGAGCAGAGGCCATGTTGGTGGTTATAGTTTTTTGACAAGACACTTGGGCTGGCTCCATAAACAGTGAATGAAATTGCCAAAATAACCAGGTGAACTAGTTATCGGAAAACTATTGGTTAACACATCCAGAGAAGTAATAGCTGATGACCACCGTGACCTTGTAGGCAGTGAATAAGAAAATTGTCATAGGCACACTTTGCCTCTTGAAAGTTCACAAATCTGAGCCACTGGTGTAAAACACCAAAGAAAAACAAGCCAGGTGGATAATGCAGAAAAAGTTGATTAAAACAGGGAGTCAGCTATAAATGTTGGCACATTACAATATGCAGCCTGGCCAGGATACAAGTAGTGTTCTCCCAAAAATGTAAACTACCCTGAAGAGATTTTTGTTGAAAGACCGATGTTTCTAGCAAGAAACATGCCGACTCACCGTTGCATTCAAAATGGTGTCGCGCCTCCGACTCCTGAGGAGAACGCGACGCGGGAGCGGAACAAAGCATAGCGCGGCTTGCTGAAGGTCAGAAAGGGAGATACCTGTGCCCCCGGAGTTCACATCTTATATAAGCCGCTTCATGCTGGAAAAAGAAGCAAACTGCTGTCGCAAACGAGCTCCAGTCTCCGCCGTACCGAGGAGCCTCAGCGGATTGCGGCCAACTTGTGGGCGGTTAAGCCACGCCCCCCGTTGCATGACCTTTTGAATATGGCATTGCATGTGAGAGTGATATATAAACTGAACGGTCAAATTACAAAATTTGAATATATGTTGAGGAACCTAATTACTATGTGAGAGAATCTGGTTTGCAAAATATTGGTGAACATGGCTGAGTTTACATGGAACAAGAGGACGTGAGGCCCAAATCATGTGTATAGATTTACAAGGGGGACGATGAGAGCTTTTTTTCCTACTCCTTCCTACCTTATGATAGTGGTCCTTTCTTGTCAACCATAACTAAATGCTCTACAATGGAGGACGATTTAAATTAGGCGTTCATTGAGTATGATGCAACATTGCTATGATTCAACTAACTTTGTCACCTAATAAAGAATTGTTATGAAAAAGAATTTTTTGTTCTGTTGGAATTTGAAAAACACCATTCCGACTTGTCATGGAAGCGGTTATGAGTATTTAGTAAAGTGAATATCTCAGTAAGTGATTTTTCAGTTTTTGAATTAAAGCAAGCAAAGAAATGGCACAGTAGCCTGCTGATATATATGTGCTTCCCGTATGCTAAAGGAAGCTCAGTTTTCAGATCTTCTGTGTTGAGCATATTTCAACCTTGTTCAGCAAAGGAAACATCATAAGTTTCAAACTGGTCACTCTGTGGTAATGTAGCAAAATGCTTGAAAAAGAAATAGGATCCTTTGCCTGCACAAATATTCTGTCACAAACTTCCTGGGCAAATGGGAAGAGGCTTGCTATGTTTATTCTGCGATTTGAAAACTTGATCACTTGGTCATTTACTTTCTAAATTGTCAACTCTTTCTCTGACTTTCTTCATGCTGGTAACAATCTGAATTGTAGCTCTTTGTACAAAGACAGCGTATGTTTCACGTTTTTGTAGCTGGTTGTATATTAGATAAACATGAAGCTTTATCTCATGAAGCAAAAACGAAAAGACTTGGAACTTGCTTTCATGTAATGGTCTGGGCCAAAGCCATGGGTCTTGAAGCAAGGTCTGAATTGAAGGTCACCCCGAGCACCCGTGGTGCCAAAGCTTTTCTCAAGATCAAGCCTATGTTTGGAATATTAATTGATTGTACGTATCTGAAATTTCCAATACATTTTAGATCCCTCTGAAGGCCTTCAAACTGTGATATCCTGAATTATATCTGTTTGTTTGGGAGAATGTGACAAGAATGCTGCCATGACTTCTACATGGATAAAAACCATTTGGGCCTCAGAGACCTGTGTTACTGTTAACTTCATAATGAGATGCAGTTGGTGAGCATAACTGTGGCCATTCGGGCAAACATCTCTAATTATTTTTGGGCACCAACAAATATTCCCCTCATAACTCAAGTGCCACCATCATCTTGAGTAATTTGCTTTTGCTTTTGAGGAAGCGTTGAATGCTTTGGATAAAATCAAGTTCATCTCAGAGAGTACAGCTGTAGCAACGGCTTCGGTACTAGAGTCTCAAGTGGGTGAAACCATAGGATCGCTCGTCTCTGTACTGTCATCATCTTTTCCCTTCACTGTAGGTTCCTATGCCTTTTGGTGGCCCTCTCCTTCTGACTGTTATTAGCGCCGGGACGCCCCTTTGCTGGAGCAGCTGTGCGCTCTATTAGCTATATAACATAACATAACATAACAATGTACCAAAAAACGAGCGCAGACGCGGTTTAGTGGCCACGTCAGAGGTGACATCAACGTGAATAGCCACAAATTCAGTGTTTCGTACCTGTTGGAGACCACAGCTTCTTACTATATGTCTGTCGTGCCTGTCTGGAACTTTTCTGAGTGGTTTTAGAGGTTTCCTAGAAGTCTGTTTCAGTTTGTAAATGTGCTTCGATTTCTCAATCTGTGCTGGTCACTACATCTCCATCACCTCTGAACGGAGCTGATTTGGGGAGCTTTCAGGTTCATTGTGCACTCACAATGCTTGTTCAAATGTGCTACAGAAACAAAGGCAATCACTTAATTTGGAAATGTATTGTTCTTCTTTTTTGTCTTTGGGTGGGCATCACTTATGTGGGCTTCAGTGACTGTTTTTCCAGTATTTCGAACCTTGCCATGTTTCACATATGGATTCTCGAGTGCGCATGCGTCTTTATTTTACCAAACAAATGCTTCAAGACCATTGCTACTTTTTTCGTCCCTGGAATGTCACCACCAGATGGCAAGCAGGGGAAGTTGAACAGAGATGTTTAGGAAGCAGTCCATGTAAGCCAATCTAGAAGGGGTTCGAGAGAGTGCATTTGTACATCCTCCCCCGTCCTATGAGGTTTATGTAGGTTCGGGTCTGGCTTATCAGTTTCTCATAGTTTCACGATTAGTTTGTTTTCATGAGTCAGTCTCAGGAGTGCCTTGCAAGCAGCCGCTCTGCAGCATTCACGGATTCCGACCAGTTTTACAGGGATCTGTCGATAATTAAAATGCAAAGTGTAAGATTCGGTCAAACTCACCTTTCTGTAGCAATGCACCTGTAAGGCGCTTTAGCAATACACCCACAACAATGTCCCACTGAACACCGTCACCTATTTAACTACTCACTACAGAGCTCGACGCCTCAAAGGAACACTGCTATGAACCCACTCACTTTCCACACAGCGTGTAGCCCTTTAATTGCAGCTTTAACCCTGCGTAAAAGTAATCAATCAATCAATCAATGCATTTGTAGAGCGCGCTACTTACCCGTGAGGGTCTCAAGGCGCTGGGGGGGGGGGGGGTGCTGCTACTGCTCGAACAGCCAGGTCTTGAGGAGTCTCCTGAAGGTCAGCAGGTCCTGGGTCTGTCGCAGGTGGATGCGGAGGGCGTTCCATGTCTTGGAGGCGAGGTGGGAGAATGATCTGACGCCGGTGGTCGCTCGTCGGATGCGGGGGATGGTGGCGAGGGTGAGGTCAGCGGAGCGAAGCTGGCGGTTCGGGGTGTAGAAGATGAGTCGCTCGTTGAGGTATGCTGGTCCGGTCTTGTGGAGTGCTTTGTGAGCGTGGGTGAGGAGCTTGAAGGTGATCCTCTTGTTGATGGGGAGCCAGTGCAGGTCTCTCAGGTGGGGTGTGATGTGGCTGTGGCGGGGGATGTCGAGGATGAGGCGTGCAGAGGCGTTCTGTATGCGTTGTAGTCGTTTCTGGAGTTTGGCCGAGGTTCCCGCGTAGAGGGCGTTGCCGTAGTCCAGTCTGCTGCTGACGAGGGCCTGGGTGACCGTCCTTCTGGTTCCGGTGGGGATCCATCTGTAGATCTTGCGGAGCATGCAGAGGGTGTTGAAGCAGGAGGAGGAGACGGCGTTGACTTGCTGGGTCATTGACAGCGATGAGTCCAGGATGAAACCCAGGTTGCGTGCGTGGTCGGTGGGCGTCGGTGCAGCTCCCAGCGCGGCCGGCCACCAGGAGTCGTCCCAGGCGGAGGGGTGGAGCCGAGGATGAGGACCTCAGTCTTGTCCGAGTTCAGTTTCAGGCGGCTGCTCTTCATCCATTCGGCGACGGCCTTCATTCCTTCGTGGAGGTTGGTTTTGGCGGTGGTGGGGGCTTTGGTGAGGGAGAGGATCAGCTGTGTGTCGTCGGCGTATGAGATGATGTTGAGGTTGTGCGATCGGACGATGTTGGCGAGCGGTGCCATGTAGACGTTGAAGAGTGTTGGGCTGAGGGACGATCCTTGGGGTACGCCGCAGATGATCTTGGTGTCTTTAGATCGGAATGGAGGGAGGCGGACACTCTGGGTTCTGCCGGTGAGGAAGGAGGTGGTCCATTCCAGGGCTTTGTCGCGGATCCCTGCATTGTGGAGGCGTGTGCGAAGGGTGTGGTGGCAGACGATGTCGAAGGCGGCCCAAAGGTCCAGGAGGATGAGGGCCGCAGTTTCTCCGTTGTCCAGCAGGGTCCTGATGTCGTCGGTGGCGGCGATGAGGGCTGTTTCGGTGCTCTGGTTGCTGCGGAATCCGGATTGGGACGGGTCTAGGATGTTGTTCTCTTCGAGGAAGGAGGTCAGTTGCCTGTTGACAATCTTCTCGATGACTTTCGCTGGGAACGGGAGTAGGGAGATGGGCCGGAAGTTCTTGAGGTCCTTCGGGTCCGCCTTGGGTTTCTTGAGTAAGGCGTTGATCTCGGCGTGCTTCCAGCTCTCCGGGAAGGTGGCGGTCTCGAAGGAGTTGTTGATGATCTTGCGGAGATGGGGTGCGATGGTGGAGCTTGCTTTGTTGAAGATGTGGTGTGGGCAGGGGTCTGACGGTGAGCCGGAGTGGATGGTGTTCATGATTTTGATGGTGTCGTCGTCGTTGATGTGGGTCCAGGAGAGCAGGGGGTCGGTGTGGCTGGGGGGCGGTGAGTCTGAGGTGTCGGTGGCTGTCGGGGGGCCTGGTTGTTGAAGCTGTCGTGGATGTCTGCGATCTTGCGGTGGAAGAAGGTGGCTAGGGAGTCGCAGAGGTCTTGTGATGGCAGGATGTCGTTGGAGTTGGAGCTGGGGTTGGAGAGTTCCTTCACGATGTTGAAGAGCTCTTTGCTGTTGTGTGCGTTGTTGTTGATGCGTTCCTTGAAAGAGGTCCTTTTGGCGGTTCGGATGAGTTAGTGGTGTCAGCGAATGGCGCTCTTGTGGGCTGCATTGCTGTCCGGCGTCTGTTCGAGGTGCCACTTCTTTTCGAGCCTTCGGCAGGTCTGCTTGGATGCCTGGAGGTCGGCGATGAACCAGATGGCTTTTTTGTCGGTGCGCCTGTTTGAGGATTTCTTGATCGGGGCGAGAGTGTTGGCACAGTCGTCGATCCATTGCCTGAGGTTGCGGGCGGCAGTGTCAGTGTCGGCGGTGTCAGTTGGTGGGTTTCTGGCGAGGGTGGTGATAAGCTGGTCTTCGGTGATTTTGCTCCAGCTGCGGCGGGGGCCCGTTGTGTGTGGTGGTGCGTGGTGGGTTTCTCGTAGGTGAAGTGGATGCAGCGGTGGTCAGTCCAGTGGAGTTCGGTAGTGTGGCTGAAGGTGACGTGGTTGCTGGCGCAGAAGATGGAGTCGAGCGTGTGTCCGGCGGCGTGGGTGGGAGTCGTGACGAGCTGTTTGAGTCCGAGGTTGTCGAGCAGGGTGGTGGAGTTGCTGTCGTTGGTGTTCTCGAGGTGGAAGTTCAGGTCTCCGAGGAGGATGTAGTCCGTGGATGCAAGGGCGTGCGTGCTGATGAAGTCGGTGATGGAGTCGCTGAACTGTGGCTGGGGTCCGGGGGGTCTGTAGATGAGGGTTCCTCTGAGGGTGGTGTTGGGGTTGATGTGGATCTGGAAGTGCAGGTGTTCGGCGGCGCTGAGGGTGTCGTCGGTGCTGGTCGAGATTCTGAGGGTGTTTCTGTGGACAATGGCGATTCCTCCTCCTGCTCCGTTGGTGCGGTCTCTGCGGGTGATCTTGTAGCCGTCCGGGATGGCTATGGCGATGTCGGGTGCCGAGGAGGGGTCCATCCAGGCTTCCGTCAGGAAGGCGACGTCCGGGGAGGAGGAGTCGAGTAGGTCCCAGAGTTCGATGGGGTGCTTGCGGGCGGAGCGGGTGTTGAGTAGTATGCATCTGAGGTGGTTGCGTCCTACCCCGGTGGGTGAGGTGGCGGCTTGGAGGCTGGTGAAGCTGCAGCTCCGGCAGGAGAAGGGTCCTTGGGTGCGCTTCGGGGTGGCCCGGAAGCAGGTGTAGGATCGGCCGGCATTGAGTGCGTGGAGGGTGCTGGCATCGTAGTGGCGACTGGTGTCGTGGCGTGCGCGGGGGCCAGGGGGTTTGGCGCTGGGCGCGGTCCAGGCACGGACGGGCGCAGATGGGCTTGCCTTTGGCACGCCTTTGGCGCGCAAGCGGCGCGGCCGCACAGCGGCTGCCATAAGAAGGGGAGGTGGGAGGGGAGGAGCAGCTGGGAGGCGGGAGCGGAGTGAATGAGCGAGCGAGGGGGCAGATGGAGAAGGCTAGGAAGGGCTGCAGAGAAAACGGGCGGAAAACGGAATACAAATGGAATACAACAGCAGGGGCAGACTACAGACAGTATAATACAACAATAGAGCAGAATAAAAACAGAATGAAAAACAGTGCAATACACGACCGATTACAATAAAATAGCAGACAAGAAATACATGCAAAACGGGACAGAGCGGGCAGACAGATACTTACGGCTCCCCACTGGCCACCAGGGATGAGGCGCAGGCGGGAGCCTGCGGGTGGAGGAGGGCCTCGAACTCGCAGCAGCAGCGAGGTCAGGACGCAGGGACACGGGCACAACAGGTGGAGCTGTGCGGCGTGGGGAGCGACCTGCCTGGAACAGGGTCAAGGGTCGCTCTCTTCACCGCGCAGCGGCCGCCATAAGAAGGGGAGGTGGGAGGGAGGAGCAGCTGGGAGGCGGGAGCGGAGCGAATGAGCGAGCGAGGGGGCGGGGCCGCAGGGGACGCAGCGGCGGGAATGGAGAAGGCTAGGAAGGGCTGCAGGGAAAACGGGCGGAAAACGGAATACAAATGGAGTACAACAGCAGGGGCAGACTACAGACAGTATAATACAACAATAGAGCAGAATAAAAACAGAATGAAAAACAGTGCAATACACGACCGATTACAATAAAATAGCAGACAAGAAATACATGCAAAACGGGACAGAGCGGGCAGACAGATACTTACGGCTCCCCACTGGCCACCAGAGATGAGGCGCAGGCGGGAGCCTGCGGGTGGAGGAGGGCCTCGAACTCGAAGCAGCAGCGAGGTCAGGACGCAGGGACACGGGCACAACAGGTGGAGCTGTGCGACGTGGGGAGCGACCTGCCTGGAACAGGGTCAAGGGTAACATAGCATTGCTTACCTTATGCCCTGAGATGGTGGTGGCGCACAGCAGCTGAAAGTACATTGGAAAAGCAGCGCATCAGGGTGATTTTATGCAAGAACCTTTATTGTTTGTTCAAGAATTTTATGCTGAAATGAAAAGTCCTCGATAAATATTGGTGGCGGTCACATTACATTAAACTACATTTAAGCTCATTTAATTGATACTATGCAAAAGTCACTTCGGTAATAGATTTGAAGTGGTTCCCTAGATGCAGTGTCAATAAATAAATGAGAGGCAAAATAACCTGTCACTATGCTAAGGCTCCAAGCGGTAAAAGCATGAACCCACTGCGCTATCTGTGACCTGCATGTCACACATTGTGCTCTACAGCAGGCACATTAGCACTCTATGCTATTTTCTGATGGGTGCAAAATGTGACTAGATGGCACACATCTCTCCAGCAAGTGCATTAATCACCAGAGATATCTCAGTGCTATTACACCTTGGATCTTGCTGGGTACACAACCATCTGTGCAACAGGCGCCTTAACCCCATAAAATATTTTAAAAGGCAGTTTTTTGTTGCAAATAGGTAATAGATTTACTCTGTAAATATTGACTGTCAGACTTGGCTCCTGAGGACTCCTGTGGAGTCTGCAGTTATAAATACTGCGGCAGCAGTGCGGGGGGTGCAGCTGCCGGACCAGAGGCAGGGGCTCCCTGGGGGTCTCTTGGAGTCTGCCAGCTGACATGGCTTCTGTGGAGTCTGCAGCTATAAATACTGCGGCAGCCGTGCGGGGGGTGCAGCTGCCGGACCAGCGACAGGGGCTCTGCGGGGTCTCTAGGAGTCTGCCAGCAGACGTGGCTTCTGTGGAGCCTGCAGTTATAAGTAATGTGGCAGCGGTGCGGGGGTGTAGCTGCCGGACCAGAGGCAGGGGCTCCACGGGGTCTCTAGGAGTCTGCCAGCTGACATGGCTTCTGTGGAGTCTGCAGTTATAAGTAATGTGTCAGCAGTGTGGGGAGTGCAGCTGACGGACCAGCCGCAGGGGCTCTACGGGATCTCTAGGAGTCTGCCAGCTGACATGGCTTCTGTGGAGTCTGCAGTTATAAGTAATGTGGCAGCGGTGCAGGGGTGCAGCTGCCGGACCAGCGGCAGGGGCTCTGCGGGGTCTCTAGGAGTCTGCCAGCTGACATGACTTCTGTGGAGTCTGCAGTTATAAGTAATGTGGCAGCGGTGCGGGGGGTGCAGCTGCCAGACCAAAGGCAGGGGCTCCCTGGGGGTCTCTTGGAGTCTGCCAGCTGACATGGCTTCTGTGGAGTCTGCAGTTATAAAATACTGCGGCAGCGGTGCGGGGGGTGCAGCTGCCGGACCAGAGGCAGGGGCTCCCTGGGGGACTCTTGGAGTCTGCCAGCTGACATGGCTTCTGTGGAGCCTGCAGTTATAAATACTGCGGCAGCCGTGCGCGGGGTCCAGCTGCCGAACCAGCGGCAGGGGCTACGCGGGGTCTCTAGGAGTCTGCCACTGCCGAACGCCATTCTACAGCAGGTGCTTGCAGGGCAGGAGAGCTGCCAGCAGACATGGCTTATGTAGAGTCTGCAGTTATACCTATTCCTGCCCTTTTCAACTCAAAACATATCTGTGTCCTGCCTTCTCGTCTCAAAAGCTGCCTGTGTCCCGGCTGTCTGACTTCAAAACTTCCCTGTGTCCTAGCCACCTCAGGTGCAGACATGCCCTAGGCCTGCCCAGCTACAATCAAAACATGTCACTTCAAAACATACCTGTTTCCTGCCTGTCCAATTCTAAACATGACACTTCACAACATGCCTGTGGCTATTACAGGAGTATTTGTGCAAAAGGGGCGAATAACCCTTTTTTTGAGGAAATTAAGCTACCCGATTCTGTACTATTCGTACTAAATGCGAAATAAAAACAGAACATACCTCAAACAAAGATCTATATTTCACCTTCGGAACGACGAAGAAATGCATTTTATACACTTACCTTTCATATAGAAAGCATACATAATGTTACATGAGACTGTCCCATTGTGTACACCACAACTATGTTTGTGTAATGTGGCCACCACGAAATCCCTTATAAAATACATTTAGGGGCTCTCTTTTCCTAAGAAATATACATCGAACTCCCCAACATTCCTCATTGACCTAGGAGCCTCTTGGTGTCGGAGCTCTTAAAAGTGGACCCAGGACAGACAGACAGACTGCAGCGCCGACACCTTTCAGCCCAGGCGGTCTCTGTTCATATCAAGAGTGGGGCTCAAGTCCCCCTCGTGCTGAGATCCCACTGTCTCCGCCACTTGTAGGCAGTGCTTAATTTGTAAAATATTAAGTGCAGGTGCTCACATTTTTTTAGGAGGCCACACCCACTTCTCCCAGCCCCACCCGCTTCATTTATTGGCTCCGCTCACATCTACAAGCCTCAACACATCAGAGCCAACTCCTCACTTCTTGAGTTCCACAAGAAGCTGAAGACCTGACTCTTCACATAAGCACCTCGGGGACCTTACACCTACACACCTGCCCAAGCACCTGGATACCCTCTCGGGTGATTAGTGCGCTATACAAATCAATATAACATAACATAATATATGGGAAGCCTATGACAACAACTTAAAAGTGAACTCAAATTATAGAAGGAGTGTAAATCTCAAAATGCAGCTTTAGGAAAGGTCATTTGAGGACTTTAAGCAGTTTTGCCAACTAAAGAGAATGTGCTTGTACTATGCTGTTTAAAAGAAAGGAAGGGATGAAGGAAGGAATACATTAAAGAAGGCAGCAACAAATGCAGGCATGAAAGGGAATGCTGGAGTGAGGAAATAAGTAATGGATGAAAGAAGGAGGAAATAAGAAAAGAAAGTGAAAGGAAGAAATTAAGAGATAGAGGGAGAAAAGAAGTGAACGATGTGTGATGGATAAATAGAAAGGAGAAAGGAGGAAGAAAACAAGAAGGAAGAGGTGAGGATAAGAAAGGAAGAAATTAAAGAGGAGATGAAGGAAGGAGCAGGAAAAAAAGAAAGTAAGGAATGAATGGAGGAAAAAATGCACCAAGGGAGGATGGATGGGGAATGAATGAGGATGTATGGAAGCAAGAATGGAAAGAAGAAAGGAGGCATGGCTGGAGGTGCGGAGGAAGAGAAAAAGATGGGACGAAGGAAAGAAAGGAGGTCAGGGGAATGGATGCGAGTATGAAAGGTACTGGATCAAGGAGGGACAGAGGGAATAATGACAGTGCAATATTGCACAGAAATTGAAAAACAAAAGATTAAAATACATTTCTGTGTCCTTAACACACCATGTATGTTTGTAAAGCACATATTCACCAGAGGGTGCCTTGACACCGAATTAAAAATGTAGTTATCCATCTCAATGGCACTACTTTTATTGACCTCAGACAGATGAAAATCTGAGTGGCCACACCAAGATTTAAATTTATGACCCTGAGATCAAACACAGATTCCTGGAGTGGATATAAAGGTATGTGCAAGAAGGAAAAACATAAAAGGGAGAGCGAGAAAGGAGGAGAGGTCTGAAGGCAGAAACAGATACAAAGGTAGACAGACTGTGAAGAGAAGTGGGAAAAGCAGAGATTGGGAGTGCAAGATTGGAGTGAAACATGATGAGAATGAAAAGTGGAAAGAGGAGAAAGGCAAGGGACGAAGAGCAGACAGTGGGGAGCGTGTGAAAGGAGAGTGGAAGGGAAAGATGGAAAGGTGAAAAATGAAAAGCAGTTATTGAGGAGAGGCGGCGATTAAGAGGAAACGCAGACATAGGGCAGAAAGTGAAGCAAGAATGGAGAGAAGAAAAGGAGTGAGGTGTGAAGGGGAGGAAGAAAAGCAAAGGCTAAGGGAGAGCTCCTTTTAACCCTGCCCCCTCCACAGTTCTGGTATAGCTTTCCTTTGACTCTGCTCCGACCACTAGGAGAGGACTAAGGGGATAAGGAATTATGTGCTTCTCCCTTTTTGGACTGAACCTTAAAGAATGCGGGGGTGATCTTTATATGTTCCGTTGATTTACTTCCTTTTCTCCAGAAATCCCTAGAATTAAAATTATCACCAGACCAATTGGGGGGCAGATACCAAACCCCACGGGGTCAGAGCTGGATTCCCTGTAAGCTTTCCCTTCCAGAGTTTGCCTTCCTCTGTTTCGCAAATGTTTTGAAAAAGGAGGGGGGACCTGGGTTGGTTCTGCCCAACTCGAGACCCTAGGCTCGCTTGCTGCACACCTTCGGCACAAATTAAATTGGCAGTGCACTTGGGAGGGGCAGACACAAGATGTACAAGGAAAGCCATCGAATAAGAAGCAGGCAAATGAGAATGGCAGGAAAGCCAACCAATGGTAATCAAAGGCAGGGCTCTAAGCTCCTATGTGTTCTTAGTAAGATCACAATATGTCTCGCAACAGCACATGCACTGTCTTGGAGGCTCTACCTACAAAGGACTAGGGCACAGACCTGTAGGCATAGAAACATACAATGAAATTGACACACGGCCTAATAAATAAGAAGACAGGCTAACAAATGTACGGAGAGACCACTGGACGTACAGGGAGATAATATGGGCCATTAATGATTTATACTTTGGAATTTATTATATAAAACAAACACTGAAAGACTGACGGGCCAGCCAGCTTAGTCAAGAGTGTGGAGGAATTCAATTACAGATGTCTTGACTTCAAAATTATAGACCGTGGTCCTTGTTCTGGCAGCCCCTGTTCTCCTTAATTAAGTAAGTGAAATGCGTTAATTTAGTGTTGCTTGCTGAATCTCTAAAAAGCGTATTCTCTCTGGGGTGCCACACTAAAAAGTATAAAGAAAGGACATCATATGTAACTGCTGAGTGATGCCATACTTTTTTTGTATTTATTTGTTATGGCTGACCAGATATTTCAAAAGTAGACTTTTGTTATGATTCCCAATGTACCCCATCATAGGCCCGGGTAGTCATCTAACCTTTCACCTACATTTGCCCCGCCATTGTACTACATACTGGTTTTGGTGCTTACCTTTTACCTAGTTAGGTGCTGCATAAATGTCGTGTGGTTTTCTCTGAAAACTAGCCTCATTTATTATGCATGAGGATTCTCAGAATCACAGCAGGATTACCATCTTCTGCATAATAACTCTGTATAAGGGTCATCACTATCGTCATCCTCGGCCGACATGGCACAGCAAGGTAGAACCCCTGAGGGTACATTTTGGGTATATAAGCACCACATCTTCGCTGGGCCAACCAGAGGAGAAAGACTTCCATGCTGACACGAGACGCTGAGGTCCCTGCACGCAGATACTCCAGCATGCAGAGGTCTGAAATCCCACGCAGGGTGTCCAACTCGAGACCAAGACGGGGTCCTTCATCCTCTCACATCAGGTAATGGGTTTGGCTCTTTTACTAGGGGGATTCTTGGCTATACACCTACATACATGCTAGGTACATTTAGGTACAGCTAGTTAGGGTTAGCATTATAGAAGTACGCACTTTTACTGTCATGTATATATATGCCTGCATATACTCTACTGTTTTAGCACTATTGTAGAATTCTACCCTCTATTTACTCTGTTAGTGCTTATGGCATATATATCTGTTTCTGTCTTATGGTTGTCGCAGCACACGTATTTTTACACTAGAATGACGCTGGTTCAATAAATGCTTATTGAAAACATCCCCATCATTTATTCTGTGTATCTCTCTGAGATTAAGTGAGCACGAGTGACTGAGCTAAAAGTACTGTACTGTTTCACGATCCCTGAGGAGTCAGGGTTGTCATGTTCGATAGTTGCCAGAAACTATTCACTTCTTGGTAAGAGGGGCACATAGTGGGACTGTGAGCTAGCTGGTCTACAGGTGAACATATCCTGTGGGGGTGTCTGGAAGCAGTCTGGACACCAATCCCATAGTTTATGTTGTCTAAATGCACAGCTCCTATAGATTTATAGGAGCTACACGACATGACGCCGACAACGTTGGTTTGGTTCTTATTTAACGGTCAAATCTGAGTAATTCAGTCGTGCTTTTCTTAGAGACCCCTACTCACATTTATCCAGAGATGTCTGGAGTGTGGAGGGAACAATCCGCGACAGCTGAGTAGGCATATCCTATGTATTGGCTGTAGGTATATTCAAGCTTGAAGGATTAAAAGTTCCCTACATTGTGCATAAACCTTTTTATATCTATTTCCTTGAGACTTTTTCAACAATGTCTGTCGCGGATAACGAGGCGGGAGCAGTAGAAGCTGAGCAGGAAGGTGCTATAAACGTTTCAGAAAATGTCAGAAATGCACTTACTTTATAACTAGCAGAGTTTGGAGTCTCAGCATTAGGTGGGACTGTTACCTTCATGATTGAGGCACATGAGTCAAACAGGACAGAGGTATTCTATTCGTGGGTCAAATTCTCATCAGCAGATGCACACACGAATACATTTAATTCTTACACTCCAGATAAAATACCAGATGAATACTGTCCCTTTCATGAAGCTCCTGCAGTCAAATGCAAAAGCCTATGAAAGGTTTTCAATACTTTGCATTTCACTCTGAGGGACGACACCCAGTGACGACTAGTTGAACTGCAGCTCTTTGTAGAATTATTTTGATATTGACACTCATAATATTCACTGCCCACTGCTAATCTCGTCCCATAATGCTTTGCAGGGCCTTTGGTTGGGATTGTATTTTTGCCCATAACTGTGCTTGGGGTGGTCCTAGGAGGAATCGTTCAATAAGATGCTTTTTGTTTTCAAGACATCTGCTTGGTTGTTGGTTCTCTCCCTGCTAGTGAGGATACCAAAATCATCACCTCTCTCACTGCTTGTTAACTTTTTGTTTTCACTTTAGTGAAATGACTATATGCATTTTTAGCATATAAAGACAGAGATATTTATTTTATCTCTAATCCTTGCACTGTACAAGTTTGCTTTTGGCAATTATTGTACAAGTGCAGTCAAGCACACAGCCACGCACTACGCAATCATGCGAGGACATTGAAGTTCCGCTCAGTTGCCAGGAGCATATAAAGCTGGTTCAAGGCGCCACTCCCCACACCTACAGATGAAGTGAGACTCGGGGTCACGCTCAAGCAGAGAAAGGAGCGACTTGGCGATCCTAGCTGTACTCGCCGCATCCAGAAAATTGACACATTGCCAATAGCAGACTTACGTACACTTCACAACGAAGTAAATAAAACTTTGCAGAGAAATTTAACAAAGTTCGATTGTAGAGAACTGTCACACTTCAACCTACAAGAGTTACACGAGCAGGTCAACTACAAAGGACTGCAACTAAAATAACCCCACAAATGCTGAATGCGGTTATGGGAAGAATTCCCACTAAACGTGAAGGCAAATGCCATTTGGATAGCTCTGATTCAGAGCAAGTGTTTCCAAGCACACAGGCCCACAAGAAAAGCATAGAATACTGACAATTTGCTTGCCAATGGGGATAGCTCCCCAGATAGAGGATTGTACCTGTTGATGTACAGTTTTCTACTGCCATGCCATACCAGAGACTCAGGAGTCCACTTCAATTAGCAGTGGTACGCAGACGTATTAAGACAAAAAATCGGAGTATGGAGCAGAACCT